>JBBELK010000871.1:0-562786 GCA_037783545.1 Henricia sp. BOLD:AAB3569
TTCTGACATGGTTGATTACACTGGCTCCGTGCTCAGTCATGTGTGACCGTAAATGGATTTCTTGGTGTCATAAGAAAGAGGACATCATTAGCTAATAAATGGTGGTTGCCGATTTTCCAAAATATTGAATCTCCAGGAAATTAACAAATTTATCTCGGTTTCCTTTAAAAAAAATAAAACACACCTGTACAGTCCATGGTCCAGAGGGCCCACCGTGCACCCACCCCCCCCCCCCCTCCCCTTGAATTGACGAAACAGCTTTTTTCTAGTAGGTTTGCATCTGTACTTCATTTTAACACTTGTTAACATGAGATTAGCTGGGACTCACTAGCTTGATTTTGGATGTTACATTAACCCTCAAGCCAAAGACTTTTGACGGCCATTTTAGGGTTAGGGGAAATTCAAATATCGTAGTTCAAATTGTCGTAGAGATTACAAAGTTACCCCTCAAAATGTAGGTCTTGGTGTCTTCTAAACAGTAGTATATGATTTATGTCTTTTAATTTAGTACATAGGTCAACAAAGGTCAAAAGGTCAATTGTAAAGGGAGTTGTGCAAAATTTGGTAATCCTCGCCCATCAACAAAAATTTACACGTACGTGCACCCTCCCCAGAAATGACGAAACAACATTTTTTTTCTAGCAGGTTTGCATCTGTACTTCACTCTAAGACATGTTAACATGAGATTAACTGGGACTCACTAGTTGAGTTTGGATGTTACATGAACCCTGAAGCCCAAGACTTGAGGGCCATTTTAAGGGTTAGGGGAAATTCAAATATCCATTGTTCCGTCATAAATTGTTGTAGAGATACAAGTTACCCCTCAAAATATAGGTCTTGGTTGAGTTCTACACAGTGGTACATGAGTTATGTCTTTAGTAAGTAGGTCAACAGTGGTCAAAAGGTCAATTTTAAAGGAGTTTCGTTAAATCGAAAAAATGATTGTCAAGGATGCCAGATTGCTACATATGTAAACAGTAAGCCGGTGTGTCCCTTTAAGCAGATATATTCCTCTCCCAATATATCACAATAGCTTAAGTTGCGTGTTCATTGTCTTTTTAAAAAAATGTATTACTTTATAAAATCTGCATTAGCTTCATTAATGTTTGTCAGGCGCATGTCCATTGTCTGTATTTGTATGTCTTTGTATTTTTTGTTGGTCTCTGGCTGTTCTAATTACAAGCCTCTGCTTATGTAAACAGCACGTATTCTCATTTTCTAGTAATACCGTTTAAACACATTTCAACTAATTGTTATCAGCTCAATTTTACCGTCATATTAATAGTTTGTAACTCTAATTGGTTTTTATCGAGAGTGCGAAAAACATGTCACTTGAATTTAATTGAATAGTTTTGTACATTATTAAACATAGAATTGATTTCGACATTCGTTTCCTCTTTCCACGTGGTGTGTATTATATTTTTATTGTTCTGGCTGCTCGTTACGTAACAATATACCGTGTATAAAGTCCCCAACCTACAAAGTATGTTTGCTTTATGCTCTTCTCTCCTTAAGTAAACACGGTATTTATCTGTACTTTATAACTTCGCGTGCTCCCTTCGTCACATTACATATAGTCCATGGGCTACCAACCGAAACCCTCCCCCACCCCCCCCCCCCCCCCCCCCCCCCTCCTCGGATTTTTGGAGACCACTTTTTCTGGGTAGCCGATAGTGTACCATTGCAATATATGCTTGTTGCAAATTAATACTGGTGGAATAAGGAGTTAGGGGGGGGGGGGGGAATTTCCCCCTTAAAATCACTAACAACATATTTGTGCTGTTATGCAAGCACAGACTTACATCACATGTATGTATTTTGGTTCTAAGTGTCACCCCATAATGGTTTTAGTACCTGGCAAATGGTCTGGGATGAAATATTGTATTTGAGGTCTTTCTTACCCCCCCTCCCCCCCAAAACAAAACCACCAAATAAGGGCCTCTTTGAAATAACCGTATCAGTTCAAGGCAATTATTCTGTTGAATCCCAGGCAATAAGGTAGGGACCAAAAAACCGACAGCCATTGGTACAATGCCAGAAAAAGAGGGTTGGAAAGGGGGAAGTTCACCTGACCCCCCCTTTTTTACAAAAGCCTTGGGATTTATCCGCCCCTGAAAGTACAACCTTTGCTAACCCCCCCCTCCCCCCCCCCCCCCCCCCCCCCCCTCCCCTCCCCTCCCCTCCCTAACCTCCTACCAATATTGGTATTTGTCTAGCAGTCACTTGTAATCTAACACAAAATAGCAAGACTTTCGGGTCAATCTTTCGGGTCAATATGTTGTTCTCACTTTAATAATAGTGCTTCGTTCGTTCGTAGGGTTGACGCTATACTACGGCGCTTAGCAGCCAGGAGCGTATGTTGCCTTTAGCAACGCGTTTAGTTTGCACTTATCGAAAAGTGCTCGTCGGAGCTGGATCGGGTCGAGACCTAAGTCTCCTGCTAGTCTTTTCCACTGGCATACTATGCCTTTGTGTGCAGTGGGTGTGAATAGCCATTTTTTGAGTTCGGAGGAGTTGGGCATCCTTGAGATGTGGCCGAGGTATTTGAGATGTTGGGTTTGACAGAAAGTGGACGCTGTGGAGGTCTTGCATATCCGCAGGATGTCGGCATTTGAATATCGGTAGGCGTACTGGCGAGACAGGTCAGCATCCGGGGGTTCGGCTCTAACCCCTCTTTGCTGGAAGCCACCTCTAATCATCTGCCTGCACATCCGCGCCCACACCGAGTCGATTTTGCTACGCTGGGCGGCGCTCAATCGCTCGGTTTGCACTGCATACGTCAATCTTGACTGTATGAGTGACTCTGCCATCTTCACTTATACCCTGAGCTGTATCTCTTTATCTGTTAGGACACCCTTGCACTCATTCCACTTCCCATAGGCCGCACCAATCTGGTGCTGGAGGTATTTGGGGTCTTTCGGGTTGTCTGTGAGCACATGACCCAGGTATCGGAACTGGCGCACGTTGTCAAGGTCAGCGCTGTTCACGTTGATCAGTGTTGTCGCTTGTTTGACATCCAGCGGTGTGTTCCACGTCATCGTGACCGTTTTTGACTCGGCCACTCGAAGTCCAAAGTTTCTGAAGTTCTCGACGATGATTTTCATCATCCCTTCCAACTCCACCTTGGACCTCGCCACCACCAGAATGTCATCAACGTACATGATCAACTTCGATACCGCCGTGCCGCGTGATGGGAAATCAGCGCGTTGTGCACGGTTGGTACATTCGTTGTTGACCGCATAATTGTGTTTTATGCCGGCATTGGGGTATCGCTGCTCAATGTCACGGAGCGCGCAGCAGATTACTGTATCTAGCCAGTAGTTAAACAGCATGCAGCTCTCCGCCGCCCCTTTCCGTAAGCCAACTTCGATCTGTACCGGGTCCTTGTGCCCGACCAACTCGGCTGTAGTGGTCTTGTATAGTTGTTCAAATATATCGACCAACTTGCCACCCGAATCGCCCAGTCGCCTCCGGAGTACTTTCCAGAGTGTTGCCCTGTCCACCCAGTCGTATGCAGCTTTGAGGTCCACGAAGCACCCCCAGACGTCATCGGCGGTTTTCGTCGAGATTTGACGAGCGAGAAAAACGCCATCCGTCGTTGACTTGTTGCTTCGGAAGCCGTATTGACTTGGGAGTATCGCCTGTTCATAGTGTGGTGTCAGCCGGGCTAACATGACCATAACCAAGACCTTGTTGACCGTGCTATTGATCATAGGCCTCGGTAGTTCTTAGCATCAGTCATGGAGCCCTTGTTCTTAAACAGCGGCTCCAATCGCGACTTAGTCCAGGCATTTAGACACTCCCCGTTCACCCACACCCGTCGGATTAGAGCGTGCACGTACTCTGCCAGCCGTGGAGTGTCCACGTACTTGAGGTGTTCTCCTGCTATACCATCAACCCCCAAGCACCTCCCATTCTTCAGCTTCTGCAGAGCCTTGCTCGTCTCCTCCAGGGTGGGCTCACTATCATCAATCGCGCCACATCGACCTCAGGCAGGGCCTTCTGGTACTCGGGCTCGTCGAGTGCGCTCGCCGGGGGCGCGCCTTGAAGTGCTCGCTGAAATGTTGGTGCAGCGACTCGACTGGGCAGAATTGGCGGTCGGTAGTGCATAGGAGGCGCTCCTCGCGGGCTAATCGGTATTCCTCCTCAACCTGGCGCATTTCAGCATCCCGGTTGATCATCTCGGCTCGCAGGCGATGAAACTCGGACTTGAGTTTTAACCTTAACTTTTTCACCTGCTTGCCTAACCTTTTACGCCCGCGAGCACCCCTGGTCTCACCTAGCCTCTCCACCATGCCCCTGTACTCATCCGTCACCCAGTCACTTTCCTCCATCAGCTGTTTAGGTAGCGCCGACTCGCTCGCTGTTGTTATTGCTGTGCGTAGCCGGCACTTCAACGCCTCGGCATCGAGCTCGTCGTCCGAAGAGTCCAAGCTCGGAAGATGTTGCTCTATTGCCTCGGCGTACAGCTGGCGGATGATCGGATCATCGCGAAGGGATTTGATTACTGTGCGTGGCTTCTGCTTGTCCGCCATGGAGCATCGAAGCTTGTTAAACCAACTGGCTTTCGACGCGTCGGCCTGCATGTTGGTAGGCGCATAGACCGACCAAGCAGCTAGTTTGACTCCGCGATATTTTATTCGGGCAAAGAGTATTCGGCCCGGCTCAATAATCTCGTAGTCAACTAGACTCGCTTCTGGAGAAAGCAATATCCCGACTCCGGCCGCCTTCTTCCTGGCTAAGCCTGAAAATACAAACCTCCAGCCCTCCAAGAGCGACCCTATCGGCCACTCCTCAATGACTCCCGCCCCCGCCATCCGCACCTCCGAGAAAAAGCATAATGACTGCGACAGTTGTCTCACACTCACCGCACATTGAACCAGCTTGCTCGCACATGATGCCGTCGTTACGTTGATGTTGCCGACCAAAAGCCGGTGAACGTTGCGCATAATCTTGGAACCGCTTAGAGTCTTACGACTGGGAGTTCTGGCAGTGGTTTCGCAGTGCTGTGTAGTGTGGGCTCCGGCGGTCTTACCGTCATGACCCGTGTTGCTCAGATGTTGTCGCCTCGCTTTATGCTTGGCCACATTGTTAGTGTGCGCAGGAGTGGGCAGCTCACTGCTGACTTGCTGTTGCTGTAACATACTGAACGCGATATAATCTCTTAGTTAGTAGCTTTCCAGGCGGCGGGTAGTGTGTCTCTTTTCGCTACGACCTCATCGAGGTGGACTTCTGGACCCGTAGTATATCGTCTTGTTGTTATTACCGCTTGTCTATCTTAAGTAATATAGTTCGTCTTTTCAATCTAAATTGGACGTACTGTAACTTGGAAAAAGCAGACCAGGATTTGTACTTCAACTTACCTCACACAATAGCAATGGAAGATGTCATTTAATTGTGTCAACAGCACCCTCCAGAGTTCTGTTATAGTTAGCCATTTTTAAAAATATTTCTTTAAGGGTGTTTTGAGCATTTAAGAGGGGGACACCATTTCTACAATGCATTTTTAGCGGTGGTACCAAAAGAAAAACCCGTCCTCCCACGTGGCATGGTCAAAAACAGGGATTTTGGCGGCCATTTTGAAAATACGCCCCCACGGCCACACCCACCAGTAGGGAATTTGCAAACAACCTGATTTGAATACCTCTATGGTCAAGGTTCCCAAAAAAAGTTGTCTTGAAAAATCCCGGGGGGGGGGGGGGGGGGTGGGGGGGGGGTGGGGGGGGGGGGGGGGGGGGAGGGGGGTTCTGGTAGCCCATGGACTAATAGCAACACAATTCAGTGTGGTTATATGGATACTATTGTTGCCATGTGAAAGGAAGATTTTTAGTACATCAGAAACGATTTATGTAAATCACGGAAAATGGTTACCGGTATTCAAAACCTTTTATAAGCACTCTACATTTCTTATTTAGTTAAATTTCTTATTTAGTTAAATTTCTTATTTAGTTAAATTTATTATTTAGTTAAATTTATTATTCAGACACGTACAAATATTCAGAGTGGCATTGAAAAATTGAGCTTGTTGCTCGGCTAAATAGCGTTTGGTTTTCATACTTTCCAGGAGGGAATTAATGATTAAAAATTGACCGTGAATTGATAATTGGTGACTGTGCGGCAGACTGACAGAGAATGAGGATGTCGGTTAAGTATAATGCAAATACCTATTTAGGTAATTTATCCCTAAGGCTGGATGAATGCATCAAAATTCACTCAAGTGGAATGATCGATGCTACTCCGTTAATGATGCATGTATACTAACGTAATATGACATCATCGCATTAGGCAGCCGTAATTCGACCTGACAAGCCATTTGTCCCCCATAAACACGCACTCGTTGGAAATTGTCATGTTAAACAAAAACCGGTTCGCGTACTCGTAATTGGCAGCAATATGTAGTTTACAGGTAGCTGAAGTGTGGCCCAGTCGCCATGGTAATTGACTCTAAATATTGAGCCATCGTCTAAAACATCAAGTGCAAAAACGTAGGGACACGATTAAGTGATTACAGTGTATAGAGTCATGCATGACAATTAACTAACAAAATGTATAGCGTATTCGCTTGTGTATAGTCTATACAGGAATTTTAAATTGTCATCGAAAACGAGGGTCTCAGTGCTTTCTTCTTATAGAATTTGCAAATGAATAGACGCGTGATGTAATACATTTGCTCAGCATCCAAAACAAGGCTGGTGTATTATTTTGAAATTTGTCAATACCCTAAGCCAACATTTTCATTCTGTTAGCGCAGTATGATCTCTACAAAAGGGCGTAGGCAAAAATAATATTAAAGGTGGCCAAAAAGAACATGAATGGTATTTTATGTGCATGCATTCTTTCTGTGGGGGGATGCTACTCCAATCCACCCTGGTAGAGTTGCGAGTGCGCATGTGTAATTTGTTTGCAAGGATGGCGCCATGTTCCCGCTTTATACCAAGTACATCGAGATTATCCAGCACAGAAAAGAACAAGAAAAAAACAAGACACACTCCGTATACATGATTTCCAATGTCCCAAAAACTAATAAACCATTTGAACGTAAGAACCTTACTCAAACAGTTTACAAAAACTGGTTTCCATTGGGGCCCTGCAAACACTCATAAAACAAATATATTAAATTAAACAACTTCACAATCACAAACAAACTGGAATAAGATACAACAACTACAACATCAACAATTCACAAAACATCAACACTTGCACAATTGGACAAAACCATCATATTAATAGTTTGTAACTCTAATTGGTTTTTATCGAGAGTGCGAAAAAATATGTCACTTGAATTGAATTGAATAGTTTGTACATTATTAAACATATAATTGATTCGACATTCGTTTCCTCTTCCACGTGGTGTTTATCATATTTTGTATTGTTCTGGCTGCTCGTACGTAACAATATACCGTGTAGAAAGTCCACAACCTACAAAGTATGTTTGCTTTATGCTATTCTCTCCTTAAGTAAACACGGTATCGTTTCTGTACTTTATAACTTCCGCGTGCTCTCGGTCACATTACATAACAACACAATTCAGTATGGTTATCTGGATACTATTGTTGCCATGTGAAAGGAAGATTGTTAGTACATTAGAAACGATTTATGTGAAACACGGAAAATGGTTATTCAAAACCTTTTATAAGCACTCTAAATTTAACAACAATTTGATAGAGACAAATGTTGACCTTGTCCTCCGTTAAATGTATTATTCACGTACAAGTATTCAGAGTGGCGTTGACAAATTGAGCTTGTTGCTCGGCTAAATAGCGTTTGGTTTCCATACCTTCCAGGAGTGAATGATTACAAATTTACCGTGAATTGATAATCGGTGACTGTGCGGCAGACTGACAGGGAATGAGGATGTCGGTCAGGTATAATGCAAATACCTATTTAGGTAATTCTTCCCTAAGGCTGGATAAATGCATCCATATTCACTCAAGTGGAATGATCGATGCTACTCCGTTAATGATGCATATTATACAAATATTGACTGCAATGAGGGGCATGATTAAGATTATAGGCCCAAGGTGATCTCGAAGCCATGACTATGCCCCGAGGCGGAAGCCGAGGGGCATAGTCATGGCTTCGAGATAACCGAGGGCCTATAATCTTAACCATGACCCGAATAAACAGCAGTCAATATTTGTTTTATATACCGAATGTGTAGATTTTTGTCATCTGGTTGGTTAAAAGTAACGAGACATCATACAGTCATGACAGTGCTCCTTCGAGTTTCGATTTCGGAAGCTGGTCTACGGCGGAAAAGTTGTAGATTTACAGCAAACATTGTAGCATAATCACCTGGCACTTTAGTAGCACATTTCACCTGACACAGTTTTCACTGTAGGCCACTTCTCTTACTTTCTTAAGGACTTCATCATCTACGACAGACGACAAAATGACGTCGAGATTCCGCCATTACCGTCCTGATGAATGTTTACATGAAGCGCACAGCTGCAAACATGTAGTTGGTGCACAGCTATAGCTATGCTAACACATGTAATGCGCGCGTCCGGAACCCGCTAAATGACTATGCCCGGGGCATGGCAAAGACTATTGACCGGTGGGCATATACGCGCCGGGTCTAGCCGATTCAATGCCCCCACTTTTAACCAATCAGATGACTGTAATCTACGCATGGGGTATATAAAACGTAATATGACATCACCACATTAAGCAGCCGTAATTTCGACCTGACAAGCCATTTGTCCCCCATAAACACGCACTCGTTGGAAATTGTCATGTTAAACAAAAACCGTTTCGCGTACTCGTAATTAGCAACAATATGTAGTTTACAGGTAGCTGAAGTGTGGCCCAGTCGCCATGGTAATAGACTACTAAAGTGTGACGTCGTTGCCATGGTTTTTGGGTCTAAACATTCGCTGGTAATCTGAAACGTCCATTGGTATAGCGCAGGGAAACAGTTCACTGGTTTTAGTGTAGACCCAAAAACCATGGCAACACACAAAGGGTGACGTTTTCGCTTTAGTGGTCTATTGACTCTAAATATTGAGCCGTCGGCTAAATCATCCATTGCAAAAGCGTAGGGACACGATTAAGTGATCACAGTGTATAGAGTTATGCATGACAATTAACTAATAAAATGTATAGCGTATTCGCTTTTGTATATACAGGAATTTTAAATTGTCATCGAAAACGAGGGTCTCATTTGCTCAGCATCCAAAACAAGGCTGATGTATTATTTTGAAAGTTGTCAATACACTAAGCCAACATTTTCATTATGTTAGCGCAGTATGATCTCTACAAAAGGGCGTAGGCAAAAATATTATTAAGGGTGGCCAAAAAGAACATTAATGGTATTTTATGTGCATGCATTCTTTTCAGTATTCTTTCTGTGGGGGGATGCTACTCCAATCCACCCTGGTAGAGTTGCGAGTGCGCATGTGTAATGTTTTTTTGCAAGGATGGCGCCATGTTCCCGCTTTATACCAAGTACATCGAGATTATCCAGCACAGAAAAGAACACGAAACAAAACAAGACACACTCCTTATACATGATTTCCAATGTCCCAAAAACTGATGAACCATTTGAACGGAAGAACCTTACTCAAATGGAAGACATAAGTGGATTAGAAGTGGTTAAAACTGCCCCGTGTACATGTAAATATGATTTTGTACAATAGGCCAATGTCACCTGTGATCTATCTTTAAACTGCAGTTTACTGGGTGGAATATATACAAATGGAAGAGAATAAGATTATAGCAATGGGAATCATTGGATCGCGATCTTCGTCGAGTTTCAGATGAACCAAAATGTGCACATTACACTTTTTTCCCGTAAATAAGGGCATTAAAAGCCACACTTTCGTAGCTCATGCTTTACCCTTTTAACAAGGTATTCGCCCATTTTGTACTACTTTTTACCGACAGCATATGACCTATTTATTATACGGAGGAAAACACATTTATTCGGTCCATTGTCTGGGGATTAAAGCTGTAAAAATCTGGAACTTGAATGCTGAACAGACGAATCGATTAGCCATCAGGATCAGGAGTGCTCGAACGTCTTCCAACGTGAGAAGTGTTTATCACGGTCACGGGGAAATGCTGAAGTTTACTGCCCATCAAAAGCGCAGCTTCCTTGTCATGACCCAAGGGCTACCTCGCAGAAACGTTGAAGTGCTGTTCAGAAGTGAGTCTAGTGGACGGTTTCTGAAACAATAAACATAGAAAACATTATAGTATTTTATTCAATACAGACGTTATTCGCATGTTGGCAACTTTTTTTTTTTCAAGCTACGTAATAATATGTTACTACTAATTAAAGGAGTCTGTCCATATCACATTTTGACGCCCCTGTTTTAAGGGTGTTGAGATTTAGATAGATTTTCCATTTTTTGTCTTCTCATGACCATCCTGAAATTTCGTGTTATCAATTCGTATATTTTGAATGTTTTGTAAACTAATATATCTGGTTCCATAAAGAAGTGCAGTAATATTAATTTTGGGGAGGTATGATTGTTTTTATGATTGTTGGTTTAAAATGAAATCCATTTGAAAAGTTCCCTAAAGATAAATTGCAAGTTTGTTACAAATATCGTTATCTCAATGTATGATTGAGGATGTGTATGATAAAAACCAACCTGTGCTGTATAGCTCAGTACCTTTTGAACGTTCCCAGAAAACAATGGTTTGTGCTTTCAATAAATTGTTATAATAATAAGTTATCGTCCTATTTAGGCTGTTTCCCTGGTTATATACTGCAAGAAAATTAGGCCGTAATAGGTCAACCACGGTAGTCAGGGCCTAGTTCTGTTCACATTTATTTATTTATTCCATTTATTTACCCAGGGTGTGCCCAAACAGTTTACAAAAACTGGTTTCATTTGGGGCCCTGCAAACACTCTAAACACATTAAACAACTTCACAATCACAAAAAAAACTGTAATAAGATACAACAACTACAACATCAAAAATTCAAAAAACATCAACACTCGCACAATTGGACAAAACTAATGTTACAGAAGAACAACATCATAAGAAATATTATACATGCACGTGACACTGACATTTACGCTAATTACGTGAAGGGCGAAAAACCCGAAAAAATAAAAATTGGCTTTTTAAGAGAAAACAAATGGGAAAATTCTCCTCCGGCTCCAAAATTAAAGTTAAATTTTATGGCAACCAAGTCATACGACTCCGTAAATTAGCATTTCTCCCTTGAAGTTGATCATGTGAATATTATGTATATGTTTGGTGAAGTGCCGATTTGAATGAGCTCAAATAAGACATAGTTATAAGGTGTGCACTAAGGCTGTTCCAAATTGCGGCGCGAGTTACAGCAAAACTCAAAGCGTAATACTCATTTTGTGCAAAGGGAATTTTCAATGTCTTTTCGGCAGATTGACGAGTTTCTTCTCGAGTTTGTACGAATGGTGGAAAGAGACTTGCCATATACTGCGGGGCCAAGGAATTGATGCTTTTAAAAACAAATATAGCTTTCTTGTATTTGACTCTCTCTGGATAGGCAAAGCCAGCCGAACTTTTTAAACATGTCAACTGATGGAGTTAGAAAGTCGCATTTCAGTATTATTCTGGCTGCACGTTTGAAGTATTTGTTCAGGACAGTGTTATGAGATGCGTAACGTTCACCCCATACTGTGCAACAATAATCTAGACTAGGCATGACTAAACTTAAAAGGGTGTGCATGTGCTTTTGAGTTACACAGTCCTGAATTTCTTTTAACATAGCTAATTTCGAGAAAACTATCTTCTTTACATATTCGACATGTTGGTTCCAACTTAAGGTTTTGTAAATAATAACACCCAAGCATTTAAACGATTTAACGTTATGCACTTGATTATTATTGATATGTACTCTGAGCTCATGCGCGCTTATCTTTTTCTTTGATCCAATGAGCATACATTTAGTTTTACTGGCATTAACTTTGACTTTATTTTTAACGGACCACCGATGAACCATGTCTAATGACTTGTTCAGGCTAGTTTTAATTTCGACAATGCTTTCGGAATTGCAAGTTAGTGTGGAGTCATCGGCATACATATATATTTTACACTTTTCGGATACATAAAGAGGCAGGTCATATGTATATATAATAAACAATAAAGGGCCCATAATTGATCCTTGTGGTACACCGATACTTATAGGCAAGGATTTTGACATATGTTTACTAATATTAACGGTTTGACTGTGATCACCGAGATAGACTTAAACCAGTTTATTACCGAAATCGACATATTCAGCTTTTCTAGTTTATCTAAAAGAATGTTATGGTCAACGCAGTCAAATGCCTTACTGAGATATAGGAAAACTGTTTCGGTCATTCTCCCGTGATCCATAGCTTGAATACACTCGTTTGTTAAATCATTTAGTGTACTTTCTGTTGAGTGCAAAGGCCGAAATCCAGATTGACAAACAGGAAGGAAATTGTTTTCATCAAGGTACGAGTACATGTTTGAGTGTATCCATCTTTCTAGGATTTTACAGATAATCGGCAAGATTGATATAGGTCGGTAATTACATGCGTTGCACTTATCGCCTCCATTTATGAATAGGTGTAACTGAAGCATGTTTCGATGACTTTGGATACTGTTCATTTCTTATCGAAAGGTTTAATATATGCGTCAAAGACTTAGTGCAGCCATTTTAATCATATTAACGCTAATACCATCGGGGCATGTTGCTTTCCTAACCGACACAGACGCAATTTGCTTTTGAACAAACTCTGCTGGGATACTAGGGAGAGAACAATGTTCGTAATCTGGTGAAGAAGCAAAAAAAATGGTCGTGAGAATCATTGGCCTCATTTAAACTTGTGTGATTGAGGGCGCCATTGCAGAAAAAAAATGCCAACTTTAACCGTTGCACACAGAACAAAATACACAAGTTGTATAAATGTTTACCTAATTCCGAAGTGCTATACGGAACCTGCTAATAGTTATGTAAAACTTTTCACAACAGAGGTTAGGTACGATTTTACATATAGGTTATGTATTTTTTGTTATGCAACATAATGTATTTCATAAACAATCGCTTAATGTGGAGCACGTGTGGTCTAGTGGGTATGACGCGGGACTCCCAATCAGAGGTTGGGGGTTCAAGCCCCACTTCGACCAATGTGTCTGTGTCCCTGGGCAAGGCACTTAATCCCAGTTGCCTCGTCAACCCAAGCGATATATGGGAATGCCACAATCTAACTGCTGATAGGGTTGTGCGCCTGGCCAGCAGCACGCACCTAGTTAAGGCGAAATGGTTCTGGTGATTTCCTGACGGCAGCGGTAATAATGGCAACAGCGCCAGGAGTAGGCCTACGCCCAGCGTAGACATGTGCGCTATATAAGAATTGACCATTATTATTATTACTAACATACTAAAAGTCCGTCAGTTTCCACTGAGGGGAAACGTATTTTTCTCTCGCCATTTCGCGGTAAATTTTACAAGTTTTTAAAATATTATATTGAGGGCGTTATTTGTGTAAAAATCTTCTGGAAACACGACGACTCGTAGCAGACGAAGTTCTTATCATCGTCTGCTATTTGAAGGTGAGGAGTCTAGACGAAGTAGACACATTTTTCTCACATTTTGGGGCTCTGTTAACTTCATTTAATGGTCGAACAACTGCCCTTAGAAATGAAGGAATTTTTCTCAAGCGAGCACCTGTTTTATATTTTTTAAGAGACATATACAGTAGTCTGCTCCCAAGTGGTCGTGGTTACCATGCACCTATTATTAGGAAGCATGTAAACTGAAGTACGTTACCAGACTAGTTTTTGTACCCACTATTACGAAACATGCAGACTGAAATAGGTTAACAGACTGTTAGGTTTGGCCATCAAAAACTGCTTCAAAAACACTTTTCACCAAAGAAGAAACACCCGGACTTTTGATATGTTGTTTGTTGAATTTTCTGTCCCGAAATTTTCTGTCCCGTCTTAAAAAAAAAATACAAATTGTTTTCTAAGTGAAACAGTAACTTTACTGGACTAAGGCCAACAAAATATATGTTTTCCCGCTGCGACAGCTAAAACAGCGCCCTATAGAGTACACAAATGAAAACGTCCCGCTTTGTGTGTTGCCATGGTTATTGGGCCTATACACTAAAACCAGTAAACTGTTTTCCTGCACTATACTAATGGACGTTACAGATTACCAGCGAATGTTTAGACCCAATTACCATGGCAACTGACGTCACACTTTAGTAGTATGTTGCCGCACTGCCTCTATCCTTGTCCAAGTCTATGAGCTGTGGCATCATTAGCGACCTCTCGCGATAAAATAGCTGTAGCCAGCGACTAGGCTGGTTACCTGAATATCTTGGTCTGAAATCCAGACTTACACGCGCGAGGCTAAATCATAGCCTTGTTCTTTCTGTACACGATGTGCTATGTGTTTCTTTATATCTGCGTTGGAAATCCGACGCAATTACTTATGCGAAACCCGAGTGGTTATCAATATTCATATCTTACATAGCATTCAATCAGAGTTCACTATTTTGTATACCGTGCGGCGCCGAGTTATAAACATGTATATACACGCCACGCTGTTGTTGTGTATTCGTGCACAACGCATGGCGACTTCGCATCTGTTACAACTGAGGAAATAACGGTAGTTTGAATTATGTAGCCGACAAATTGCAACTAACAATGGAAACTGGGCACACACCATTGTTAATTACAATGGTCTGTGCCCAATTTCCATTGTTAGTTGCTCATAGTGTATGTAAACAACTAAAAAACTTGTATATATTTTACACAACAAGGTTGTACTTTATTTCGAAGTTGCTTTACTTAAATTTTACCAAACCTTTTTAGATAATTATTGTTTACTATTCATGTTGTGCGTGCATGCGTTTCCCTTAAAACTATATTTGAGTTATCTAGGGCGGAATCATTGTATTGGACAGCTAGAACCACTTATATATTCAACTTTTTTAAAGTTAAAATTGTACATCCTGTACACGGTCTTTAGCACCAGTGTTTTCTGATGCATAATTAAAGAGGGCATTTTCGCGAATAAATGTAAACGTCGACTTAAGTAGTCTGGCGCCTTATCGATTGGCAACTTAAACAGTATGAAACCTATTTAGGGGACACGGCTGCAAATGGCCTCCTGGTTTCATTTGCTAGACTAAACAGTGCAAACACTAGGATCTGATTAATTATCCTGTTTATGTGGCTGACCCACATATGTTTGATGATAAAACCAACAATATTAACCTGATGCCAACACCAAATACAAATACATGGATTTTTCATGATGTTTGTTTGCAGTATATCCTTATCCGAGTTAGTCAAATAAAGGCCAAACTTCGACCAGCACTGGCAAATATAGCAAATACACAAATAAAATTCCCGTCTTTCCTTCTCATTTAATAAAAGGCTTCGGGCCATAGTCCAGCATGTGCCTTTATACATTGGAGTGTCGGCAGACCGGTTCCTTAGGTGGTATGCTGGCAACGCCTATAGCGAACAAAAACAACATGCGCGCGAGTACGCTGCTCGTATGATCGTTTCTGGCTCAAGCGCTATAACTAGTATTATTTGCCGTCTAGTAGGCCTGCATTCACGGCTTCTACCAACTCGCTGTGTATTTCTTTCCATTCTTGAAGGCTGACACTAGATCTGCTGTCGCCGAGTAGCGTGGCCCTGGGGTTGTCAACCGAGCACGACCATCGATACGACATGGGGAAAGTGACGCTAATGATTCGCTGAAGAGGCCGAAACTATGCCTGAACGTTTTGTCAGCTGATTTCAGGAAAGGACCCACGCTCACTGCACAGGTAAGTTGAGTGTGCAATTAAAGGGCTGTTTTTTATTAAACGTTTGTAGTTTCTAAAGATTGGCGTCTTTGTCATGTCTTTGGGCCACAATTGAACAATGAGACCCAGCAAATGTCATTACATTCTACTGTTATTTAATAAAAGTCCTTTTTACTTGGACCTGTATTTGAAACACATAAACAGCACATCATATACACTATATTACGTTGGATCTTATCCGGTATCTGACGTTTACATTTTTTTCATAACGTGAAAAAAAAAACACCACTTAATTGGTATTTGCTCCAAGCACTGGATCTATGACAAAGGGGCTTACACACAATGTGTGCCAATTGTGTTTCGACAAAGATCCAGTAAATTCTAAAGACATTCTTTAATTAGCTGTTTCGGTAGGCCGAAACAGCTATTGTTTTTTTTTTTACAAAACGCGGACACAACTACTGTCCCTCTGGCGACTGGAAATCCACCGTGCGATGTACAAGCAGAATCCACGTGTTTTTGCACACTGTGTTGTCCATAGTTGATCAAGTAAAAAACTGTTTGATTTTGCAGAATCATTTTGTCGAGGCGAGTAGTTAAGCCCGTCAATATGATTTGCAATGTCCTCAATTTTTAATTTACCATTTGATTGGGGGAAATAGACTTGTGTTCGTTCTCGACAACGAACACATTTTTATGAACCAGAACAGTTTAGTGTGAAACTTTTATTACCGGAATTGAGCTTAATTGCGCAAACATTGCTGCAAATCACTTTAAGACATGTTTAATTTCGGCGTTAGAGGGCGCCCTTCAAGGTGATGACGTTCCACTTACATTGTTCAAATGCCCAATGACCCAGAACACTAACACTGTCAACAATAAACTTCCCTTACAGACACCTGTTTAAAATACGTTTTGAAGATTGTTAATCTTGTCGCTAGAGGGCGCTATTTCGTTTGATGACGTCTTTAATTAAATTTTTGGAAAGCCTGTGGGCCTCCGACATTAACACCGTTTACCCCATCTCAATACCTCCTACCATTTTCAAACTAAGGGCCATTTCCAGTTTCGACCGGAAGTGAGCAAGGGCAAATGTCATCGCCATATTTTTTATACCCACCCTTTTGGAACCCTAACACCGTTAACCCCATCTAGATATTTCTTCACAATTTCAAATGGCATGGCAAAATCTGTTTGACCAATAGGAAACGAGGTTTAGTGACCTTTGATAGTGATCGTATACAGTATGCCGAAGGAATCACGAGCGTAGGTCAAACGGTTATTTTTTAATGATTTTCTGAAGATCGAACATGTTAAATTTCAAGTGCTTGTAATCTGACACCTGGTGACGTCACCGTGACGTCATTGATCGTCAGGCATCCTCAGATGTAAACTGGTACATTATGTCCATGTGCGCTATACGCTGCTCTCCGCTATACAAGGACAGGCACACGCCGAGCAATAACCACGCGTGGTTGGTCGTGATTGGTCGTTGTATTAAATATATGCATGATCCGGACATTACCGAGCATTTGAGTAATTTGAGTAATTTGCATAAATCAGGAATTTATGGGTATTTATGCCAAACATGGCCGCTATCCGAAGGGGATGAGGACTGAAAACCAGTCTACCTCAGATGTTGGTCTAATGTGCCAAGTTTGAAGAAAATCGGGAATGAAGAAAGGTCCAAGGGGGGTGGGGCAGAACGAAAACACGTGCTATCGTATGGGCTTTAAAGGGGAAGAGGAAAAATATAAAATAATAAAAAGGAAAAACAAATCTGAACAAAGACAATCATAACGAAAACAAAGTTTGTTCCTGACGTGGTCGGGAACAGCCGAAAAAAAAATCAGAACAAAAACAAAGGCCGGTATGGTTGTAACCGCAAAAAATAAATTAAAAATTACAAAACAAATAAAATGAAATAGAACACAAGTGTGCCTTTGTGTGCGGGAGCCATAGTTCAGTTTTACATCTATCGTTTTTATTATGTGTAAATGATGGAGGATGTTGCCAGAGATTTATGACAAAAATATGTGTTCCAGAGCAGTCATCAGACACCATTGTAAATGTGCGGTTGCGTGTATGGGCACGAGTGTGAACGACTTATTGACCCTTATTTGGCCACTGATCTTTCAACTTTTTAAACTTCCTTTATATTTGTGCAATTATTATTGCACACACCGGTAATGTAAACGTTTAAATTGATTATTAATGCAATGAATTTTACGATTTAAAGTTGCATTGCCCGTGTTTGGGTGAAAGGATTTTAAAAAATAATTTACACAAGCGAACGAATTTAGAAAGCTTACGTGTCTCTGTAACGAAAAATATCAAAAACTTAAATTTCCGACGTCGGGAATTGGAGATACAAGCCTTTTTCTTGAAACGTGCTTCACATGTTGTACATGTGCGCGTACACATGTACGCGCCCATGTACATTTACGTCATAACCCTAGGCTGTCGATTAAATGACCTGCCAGCCATTTAATCATTTCTTGTTTTTAATCGACTGGCATTAATCCTTGACGGATTTTTACGTTCTTGGTACCAAATGAAAGCTGATAACTTTTTCTATTCTAGAAAAATACCTATTTAACTTTAAAAAAAAATTGTACGCCCAAATCGGCCCAAACACGGGCAGTGAAACTTTAATACAATACAGTTGAGCACTCCCTTCCCCTTATCCCTCTCTCTCTCTCTCTCTTTCTCTCTCTCTACACGTGTCGTGCATCTGCAGATACATTAACACAAAATGAAATAACCGGAATATATATATCGATTTTTTTATATATATACTTCACGGCGCGTATGACGTCATCCTCCTTTTCAAAAATTAGAATAATATGGTACAGAACATAGCCGCATTTATTGCATAGCTTATCATTAAAATCATTACAAACATAATCCCAGTTTCTTCTAAAGGATTATGCATCGGGCAATACGGGGATAGCTCTTTTATTATTCAATTGGTAGATCATTCCATCCTTTAATTCCCCAGCTACGACACATTACTAAGAAAAGTAAAATACACTATCGAACGCTCTCCGACCGGGGCACCGTTGGGTATATTGATCACGCCCCACTGCTTCGTGACCGGAATACAGGTCAAACTTAAAACATCAAAACCACGCAAATTAACAAATGTGTGTCTAAAGAGTAATTTGTAATCGGGCACGTCGAACCAGAAATATCAGATGCCATTCAATATATATTAGTCTTAATTTGTTTTTTTCACACTAATTAGAACACCTTGCGAAAAAAAAGATTGCGACAATGAATTCCTTCTCAAGTATTTATTGTTTTGTTACCTTATGAAGAATGTGTGTGTAATTGTCCCTTAACAACTTAAAATTTTCTGGGTCGTACAGGTCGCCGGGGGGAGTTAAATGTACTTTAGACACCCCGCGGACCCTGCGCGTGAATGCAGTAAGTCGGCCGGGGTCCCCTCACGGCCGAGCCGAGCTGCCCGCAAGAGAGACAACGTAATCTTATTTTAACGGGAGAAATGCCACATAAATTCATCGAAAGGCTGTCGAAATATTCAGGGTTTTTCAGGTTGCAACGCTGTTGACTGCCCGGGTTGCAAAATACCACCGGCGTCGATCTAGACCATGATTAGCTATGAATAAAAAAGTGTTATACTTTATTTATACAAATCCCATAAGGGTATGCCTTTTGGTGAACGAATAGGCCTACATTTGACAATAGACGGTGCACTGCCAACAACGTCAACAACGCATCAAGCTTAAATTTTTAAGAGGATGGCTATCGCCATAAGAAAGAAATAAAGACAAAATAAAAACACGATTGGAAAACGGCAAACAAGTGATTCCAGCAAAGTAACAAATGCAAATTACCGATAAAGAAAAAGTGTTCCGAATCTATGTATCGATAAACAGATACACAGAGAAAAATAAATCCTGAAAGTTTTTAAAAAAAATACATCTGCCAATTAATTACTGTTTTTAGATGATTGCATCGACGTCAACAGCTATAACAAAATCTCATTAAATCCAGTGTTTGTACAGTATGAATTTTCTCAGCCGAAGCACAAGAAGAAGTTAATTAAGCACTATAATGGCGTTCCGAATCAGGTTTCATTTCCTTTTAATTTGTTAGGCAGGTCTCATCCCTAAAGACCTAGCACTGATTAGAAACAGTTGTCTCTTGCCGTCCATTCATTGAGCGTATTTTATTGCAGCTTCCGCATATGGCCAGATACGAATCCCAATGATCTATTTTTAAGGGTTAAGGTTTTTTTCCTTAGGCGGCATAAAATACTTTTATTTTGTTATATAATAATGCATAGCTGAAAGCTAAATTACAATCAATTAAAGGAGCGTGTCCAGATCACATTTTTTTGAGCCTGCTCCTCCATTTATTTTTTTGGTTATGCATGGGTGTTGATACCGTCTCATTTGTCATATTTTTTTCCTCATTAACATTCTGAAATTTCGCGCTTGCAATTGCAAATTTCTTATTTTCGTCCCATGGGCAGTATTTTGGGGAGATGATTTATATGATTGTTATGTAATGATAAAGTGATTATTTTTAGGAATTATGACCCAGGGACCGCCGGGGTGAAATAATTTGATACAAATGTGGACAAATGTCCATGATGAGTGGGAGAAATCTGGATGCAAAGAAAAGCAACTTAATTGGCTCCACCGGGATTCGAACCGCGGACCTCCTGCTTAACGTGCCCTACTAATTGAGCTATGCAGCCAACTACGTGGTTTCGAATCATAGTAGTGCAGTTGTTTCTCACTGATTGGGATTGGCTATCACGTTAGCTATCATGAATGAAAGCTAAAACGTGGATTTTTGTGAAATAAATTTGAATGAAAGTGGATAATTCTCTTTGTCGAGGTCACTATATCTTTCCGATGAGATAGCAAGACTTTATAGGGCAAACTATTAAACAAAATAATGTCATAACGTTTGGACTAGTGCTGTACTGGATTGAGGTGGAAAAAAATCAAAGTGGAAGTTATTATGGGCCATCCAAAGTTGTCAACATTTTTACAATTCTACAGACAGTAGTATTTTTCAAGACCCCCTCCCTCCTCCAAAATACTACTTTTAATTATAAACATTTGTGCTGGCAATACCATGGAATGTCAACATTTTACTGCGCGTGTAAAGTCCTTCGCAGCCTTCGGCTCCCCACCACCATTATTACTTTAAAACCGTGAAAATGTTGACAACGTTAGACATCAGAAACATAGGTATACGCACTGATTTGTGTACCTTAACCCGCGGGTAGGCCGTATGTAAGGGCGGCAATTCATGACATGCCATACAGATTGGGAAATGTTATCAACACATTAAAGAACGCATGAAATAGGATTAACATAAAAAAATAGTAGAGTGTGTGTTTTACACATTTCGATCTATTCCAGAGAATTTGATAGGCGTTTTGGCGTAATTGCAAGTTTTCTATTTTTATGCTAATGTATTTCCATACTCATGAGCAAACCTGTGAGTCATCTCAACAGAGGAATAGACCAGTTGCGTCATAGATTTGCATACGTTCTGGAGTCACGCCTTGTATTTACGTAAATGCTAGGGTCCCGCCTTCGCGCTATATGGCGCTCGCGTACGAGTGACTCAAGCACTATACTATATGGCCTCGTTTCCAGGGGGTGCACGCTGGCACATGGTAACCCTGTGGTACCTGGAGTACCTCGCACATTAATCTATATAGGCCTATGTCTACGCTGGACCATGTTGATTGAACATGATGGTCAGCAACTTGAAACCAGTCACCCAACCACAAATCGTTTCTCTACTTTCCTGAATGCACCATTGCAGTTTGGAAGCGTTCCAGCTTTCAAAGTTGACATCGATTTCAAGTAAAAAAATACGTTCTATTTCGTTATTTTGACGAAAATGCACGATGACTACAGTTTCAACATGTTAATTTCAACGTAATTTCGGATGGTCCAGCTTACAAATGCATAGAGTAATGTGCGAGGTATTCCAGGTAGCGCACAGACTTTCGCGCCGGTTACTATGGACCAGGTTGCACCCCATGGAAAAGGCCCGATTTGCCAGGTAGTCTGGTACTTTACTGACTCCCATGCAAGCGCCATATCGTTAATAATTTTCGAATATTTTGAAATTTGGTAAATGTAGATTATTCGAAAGTAATCACACAATAAAAATTAGCTCAGAAAACGCATTTCCTACTATGTATTTCTTACAGCGACAGTTAGCATGAATAAAGCGTAATTAGCCTTTTGTGTGTTTCACTTGAATAGCGTCTGTTATACTGACGCCCTTCCTTTCACATGCACATAAATGTTAGTATCCAAAGGATCAGATTATATTAAAAAAACGTCTGTCATTAAATTTAGGATGAAAAGTTATGTTATGCCTAGACTTCGACAGCGCCCTTGTCACGTGCGTATTCAATTTGGTATTCAGGACAACCGGCTCGGCTCGTCCATTCACAGGGGCTTTGTTTTTACAAACTGTAAGCTGAAACGCCTCCGACTGCAAATTAATTTCGTTGGGGAGCATTTTCCCTTCCGTCCCAGTGTCTGGAGGCTGCGAACTAAATGTAGAAATTCGACGAGACTTAGCCCGAGGCGAGCAATAAAACGCGCTTTGCCCGATGATACTGTCAAGTTGAATTCGATCCCGCCTTATTGTTTTTAATTACGGCGCGTATAGGTTCCTTCTACTAGTACACACGGGTCTTTCCACGCAGATGTAATATTGTTGCAAATTAAAGACATATTACGTAATTAACAACTTTTAAAACAGAAATACAGCATAACATAATTATGACGTTTATAAACTGCCTTGTAGAAATTTCAGCCACATACGCAGTAATACTTCGGAAAACCTTAAAATCTATGCATGGTTTTTGTGTTAAATGAATGTAATAAAAAACATACTAATAAATACATTACGCCGATTCATTTATTTGGACCTACATGTATACGTTTAACTCACAAGCTTCCAACTTGCTTCTGACTACGATTTCGTGAATGAATTGTTGTATATAGGAATATATGAATAGGAACCGGTGGCATTCATATTATATAAAACCACTTGCCTTGAAATTCTCGGGTTTCACTTTATTGACAACCGGTTGCTATCCGCCATTACTGTGTCCATACTAATGCACGCCAAAGCAAAAATAATTCAAAATGAATGTTGACGCATAAGTTGGCATGACTTAAATGTTGATAGACTGTTTGAACCCGGCATACCGTGCTTTTGTTGGCATGTTTTTAACAAATGTTGAGACTTGTTTTTCAGGGTTGATGGTAGAATTATCAGTGTTTAATTATTTGCGCTTTGGCGTGCCATACGCGTGACGTCAACAACTATCATGTCCGCCATTACTGTGTCCATTATATTTTCTTGCGCAACATTTGCAAAAATATGCGTAACAATTTTTAAAAATAATTTTCGCTTTGGCAAACCATAGTATAGACACAGTAATGGCGGATAGCAACCGGTTGTCAAGAACGTGAAACCCAAGAATAGGCAAGAGTAGCTAACATTTACAGTTAAAGGAGCTTATTGATATTTTTCCAGAAAATAGGTTTGTTCTAATCGAACAGTCGTATTAATTACCTCCACAACGGGAAGAAAAGAGGACATTTGCAATTTGGGTGATTCCATAAATTAAGGCCTTCGACAGCTGGCGACTAGTTGGAGACACAGAATTGCGAGAAAATACGCGAATTAGCAACAATTTTCACTTGGAATCACACTGAATTGGTACTTACGACACATTTGCGAAATTTGTTCTAAAAATCGCCGGGAGTTCGCATACGTGTCGCGCGAATGTCGCGCGACACTCGCGCAACATTCGCGCGAACATAATTGCGAATTGTTGGCACTTGCGCCTGTTTCGCGCCCGGAATGTCAGATTCTCATTTTTGTCTCCAATCAGTCACAATTTAGTTTCATAGGTCGCCGCTCCCTCACAAAGTTGTCTCACATTTCTCGCACTTTCTGACTCATGGAAACTAAATTGAAAACGGTTCAAAATCCCTCGCGAATGCCGCTCGCAATTTGTCGCCAACAGTCGCAGCCCAGTGAGATAGGGGCTATAGGGTACCAACTTGTGACATGCAATTCATCGAAAAATGATTGGTTTCTCGCGTAAGGGGGACACAAAAATGCCTTTTTCTCATTAGAACCAGTGTAATATTTGTTTCATACCATTGATGTGTTTATTTTTGAAGATGTAGTCAATTCCAAGCTAAAAACTTATTATTCTGTCAGTGTTTTCATTACACTTTTATGGCACAAACACAAATGTGTTACGTGTAAGGAGTTTTTGGGGACACCAAAGTTGTTTTGACTAAATTTTCGAATTCTGAAACAAGTTTACAAAATGTTTTGTGCTGTTTGTTTAAAAAGCTCCAAGAAAATAAATTTTTGCTAGAAAAGTTCATATGTTAAGCTCGGCAAATATTGTTATAGTAACTGTAAAGTTTCACTATGTAAATATTAGGGGGACACCAAAGTGGTCCGACAAAAATCAGAATGACCCTATTTTTATTGATTGCCTAAATTTCCATGTCCAAACATTTAAGTGATTTAAAACTAAGTACAGGCTTACATTATGCATGAAAATTGGAAAGTTGTGGCAGTTGGTGTGGTCAGAACACTCCAAAGTTACGTACACATGTTTCACGCGTAAGAGGGGACACCAAATATTACGTGTGAAACACATTTTTTGCCAAACCTTTTGTATTACGAAAATATCAAATATCAAATTGTTCATCAAATGTGGGTTTTATTGTCAAAAGCAATGCGTTATCAATCATTTAAGTTTACAAATAACGCATATTCATGATACCAATTTTGAAGGTTTTTGTTTAGTACAAATTGATGTTGGTGACACAAGCAAAACTCAAAAAAATAACATGTGGACTGAAGTTACTTGACAATTCAACATGAAAGTACAATTTGGACGTGAAGGCCAAAAAGTTGGTATAATCTCAGCAAATAAAATAACGTTCGCAGAATGTTTCCAGAACGTTATGAAATCCCCTTTCTGAGAACGTAATAAGTATGGAGTTTTCTGGACGTCCACCGAAGGTTACAAAATAACGTATTATATAAGACCTCAAAAGAACGTTTAAAAATGCAAAATAGATCCGCCCTCCATTTTTGACACAATCATGCCTTCTTGACGCAGTTGGATTACTTCTACATGTGTATTTAATTACATAGCAACGGTTCTCTTACCCGTCATTCCAGAAGTCCTGATCATATAGGCTCTTTCACTTATGTTATACAAGGTGTTGTTGGCAGTTTTTTTGGGTGGCAGCTTCGGCTACCAAGGCCGCGCTCGCGTATCAGAGAGTCATGGACTAGACTACCAGGCCGTTGGCAATGGTTGCCAAGTGGCACAGGTGGTCCACGCTGGAACATGGTAGCCGGCGCGAAGGTCTGTACGGTACCTGGAATACCTCGCACATTACTCCGTGTATTTTTCGGTTCAACCATCCGAAATCACATGTTGGTTGAATATGCTAGAAATTTCGTCAAATTTGGCAAATTCGCCATTTGGCAACCGTTGCCAACGGCCTGGCAGTCTGGTACATGACTCTCTTATACACGAGCGCCATAGCGAAAAGGCAGGACTATTGTTGGGTCTCACTTTCTTGGCAACCGGTTCCTATCTGCCATTACTGTGTCCATACTATGGCATGCCAAAGCGAAAAGAATAAACAAAATATTTTCGCAAATGTTGCGCAAGAACAAGAAAAAAAAGGTTGGCATGACTTTTAAATGTTGATAGACTGTTATACCGGCATACCGTGCTTTTGTTGGAAATTTTTAAAAAAATGTTGAGACTTGTTTTTCAGGATTAATGGTAGAATTATCAGTGTTGAATTATATCCGCCATTACACTGATAATTCTACCATCAATCCTGAAAAACAAGTCTCAACATTTTTAAAAACGTGCCAACAAAAGCACGGTATGCCGTGTCATGCCAACCTTTTTTTTTTCTTGCGCAACATTTGCGAAAATATGCGTCATCATTTTTTCTCGCTTTGGCGTGCCATAGTATGGACACAGTAATGGCGGATAGCAACCGGTTGTCAAGAAAGTGAAATCCAAGAATATAAGTTGTTCAAATCTATGACGCAACTGGTTTATTCACACACACGCCCCGGATTTGAACCCAGGACGCCAGAGAACCCAGGACGCCAACCCGACTGCCCGCACTTGGTATACAACACCGGTTGGTAACAATCATGTCTTGAATTGCACTTCGGTAATCACGGTTGGCGGACATGGAAAACTACAACCTTTATATTATTTCATTTAAATCGTACCTTTTCAGACGATGGATGGCTTTTACATACAAAAGTACATAAATCGAACATCAGAGAATGTGTAGTAGAGAACGTTGAGCTTAAAACAATACAATTGTTCGTGAAATTTGCGTAACAATGATCTCTGCGCGACCTTCTTTGTTAACAAAGTTCTCGGAACGTTCTTAGAACAGTGCAACGTTAGATTCAAACGTCCGCAGAACGTCCCGTCGACGTTCGAACAGAACGTGACCAAAAACGAAGTTCTTCAAACGTTATTAAAAACGTGCCTACAACTTTACAGTACAACGTTAGATTTAAACGTCCGAAGAACGTCCCGTCAACGTTCGAACATACTGTGATAAAGATATAACGTTCTACGAACGTACGGAAAACGTTATGTGTCAGCTGGGATCACTGAACTGCTTTATAGACTGGTGGATAATACAATTAGTTTACAAAACATCGGTTGGTTTTTTACGATATCCTTTCTAAAGTTACTGCGAATGTTACTACACATGTGCAGAGAACATTTGAAATTCGAGACTAACATTGTGATTTCATTGGATGCAAAAATGCACGCATGCAATGGACTGGACGAGAAATTGAAAGGTCACATGGAGTGAAAACAGAATCTCTTTGGGAGACCAACCCATCCCTAGATTGTGCTTCAGCATTGCATTAATTTGCATACATTTTGCAACCTTTCCGCTCAGTTGTAAATGCAGCTTGCTTCTGCCTCTGTAACCCTGTAAACGCACGCATGTGACGGCGATATTTCTGGCGACTCTTTCTTCGAGTCCGATTAGTGTCAGGCAAAAGCCTTGACGGGTAATTGCTAACTCTCCGTGCCCGATCCGGAGCTAGCATTATCTAATCTAATATCCATCACACGACGATTCAATCATATTGTGTGAGACGTTTGCTTGACAAAACCTGGGGGACGTTGGTTTGTTTGCTTGTTTGTTGCTAGGTTATTTTGCTTTTCGTGTTCTTGAAAGGATTTCATCAGGTGCCAAATTAATTATATGAGTGGGGGAGTGTAGGCCTACACAACCACTTGCCGCGGCGGTATAGTATCAAATACGGTGTATTGATTGAAAAGAATTTAATAACAGAAAATGGATAGCCGTGACAAAGGGCACTTGCGCGCCAACTTCCTCGTATTTTGTTTCATTTTACCACTTCCTTAACAGGAGAACACTAAAACAAAGTTTATCATTTCAAAAATTACGAGGAGTTAGGATTGAAATCACATTTTATACGGTGTTTGCAGAAGCATCTGCTGACAGCTCCAAATAAGACGATAGTCGAGAAAGTTGACGCATTCATCTAATCAACGCCGACAATCTCCTTGGCTTGCCTCGCCATCAGCGTCCAACAAACACTCCTCCGTTCTTTGTCATAAGTACTTGTGTGATACTTGACAGAATTCATGGACGTTACGCACGTCCGGCTTTTAAAGTGCTTCAGTATTCTTGATCATGATATGGAGCGAGTAGCGTAACTAGCCACCATCGATGTCCATTTTTTGCATAAATAAAAATAGAACAAATTTAGATCATCGTTACTCAACCCTTTGCTTGGATATCAGGTTTACGTTTAATCATTCATATAACACTCACGGTGACACAGGAAACGAGCAACACTCTTGTTGGGTCATTTGGAGTTATTTTTTTTTTGAGAACTCTAGACTGGCATACTGGAATAACAGATTGTGGTGTTTTGAAAAGCTGGTCGGTAATTCCCTACCTCCGTAGATGAAAAGGAAACAGTCATTTGACACCAAAACCTGTCGTCGACACTCGCCCAGAAGAAAACTGTAAATGAAAACCACAACGAACGAAATACATGTAGTAAACATTCTGCATTTTAAGTATTTAATTGGCGTCCAATGCAAATAAAAAGCTAATTTTGAATCAATCAGACACTTTGAATCCTTGGCTCATGAACTGCAAAGCTATATACACCGCGTAATTTGTTGGTTTAACTCCATCTTGGTTTCCGGGAGATGCGGCTTGGTTTCAAAGTGTGCCGGGCTGTTTGTCTTATTTATACGGTCGCGGGACCCCTTAATCCAATTACGTGTCAGATATCACTTTCAGTTTATCTAAAAATCAATCAGGTAATTATGTATCTGGTCAGAGGCTCCACTGGGTCTTTTTTACAGTGGAAATATCTGTTAGGAGCTGCAATCTTCCTTGACCAGATCGGGGAATGATTCCAAACATATTTCTGGGGAGAAGGGGGTGGGGGAGGGGGGGAGGGCGGGGACTATATAAGGATAGACCTAATGGCGGTCTTCAAAAGAAGTCTAAGCATACATTATTTTTTAGTATGGTCGTCAACAGAAGGCGCATGCCAATTAGGTTTTGGAGTAGCCCTACAAATAGGGCTGAAATCTGACTTATTACTGTCGCAATTCACAGCCCTACTACGAGGGCGTTGGTAGATGCTAAGTTTTAAACTGCTGAAATCCGAGAAAGTTCCACTACAAATATCGTCCGAAGCACATCAGACCAGAGCACTTTCACATACACCATTGTAATCCTGAGAGTCTAGTGTTTCATAAAATAACGGTAAAGCTTACGGAATCGTCAATTTGGCCATCTACGGCGTCTTGAAACATTGGACAAAATTCGGACAACGTTCTGAACTGCATGCCCATGTGCGCCGCCATTTTAGCTGATATGCTGGACGATAGTGGCGCTTCTCGATCACGAGACGTCAAGGAGCCCGGCAGGATTGCGGGGCGCAGATGGATTGGAAACAAGTCTAGTCGACGTCCAGTTCCCGACTTGAGAAAGTTTTTTTTTTCACTTTGTACACGGGCTATGAAGTTTGCTACCAGAATTGGATGTAGAGATATATGATCGGTCGAAATACGGGGCTTTGATAGTAGGCCTATCATGATTTCTGTTTGTGAATTAGATTTCCTCAAGCAGTGGACCTATACCAGTATCAATTTCTCTAGAATTTAAAACAATGAGACTAGACTTGACTCAAGTCGAGCTCTTTGTTTAGTCCGTGATCCATACGCGTATGTCCGTATGCCGAATTATTCCCCGATAGCGCACCGTCTTGCGTTAATATTAGACAGGCCACTAGTCCAGAAGACGCGCTGTACGTGCGCATTACAGACCAAACACGGGAAGTCAGACTTGGGCATGTCTAAAATGAGACATAATCATAATTCTGTAATAATTCGATTCCGTTGCCCAAAGTTTTCTTAAAATATCAATTCAAAAAGCCGACAATTCACATAATTATGTTGCTTTGCATTTATTTATGCAGCATAAATGCTCGTGACTCACTATACATTTTACTAAAGGCTAAACACTAAATAAAGATGCATATGTCTATTGTTTGAAATTATAATAACATGCCCTGACTGAGTCATTTAAACATTAAATTCCTCTGGTAAAAATGGACGCTACCGCGGCGCGGCGGGTGAATTACCGTGATTGGCTCTTTCTATGGCAACATCGTGATTATCTATTACGCGCCTTGAATTCAGGAATATTGGCGCGGAAACATCTTTCCCAAGTCGGTATACGTGTCGAAACAAAAATATATACTCTACATAAAACGGCTGTCGATCGTGTCGGTAAGAAGGCGTCAGACGGACCAAAACACGACCGTATACCGACTTGATACCAAGTCTAGTCTCTGGTTGGCCCATTTAATACAATATCTTGACGGCTGTGACGCAGAACATGCAACGTTGAAGAGTTTCCTTAATTGATGAAATGAATAATTCTACTACCACAACAAGAACTCTGGAGTTTCAATTATAATATGTACAAATAAGAAGCTATTAAGATCAACCCATAATTTGCAAGCGTGAATCAAATTTTGGTAACATTTTTATTGTTTATTTATTTATTTGACAAATTTCCAATGAAGATGTTCAGGAGTAGGATTTTTTTAGTTTACAAGTTTTCTCCAAAATATTTTTTTGCCACAGAAATACACCTTTCTTTCTCCTATCATAACGTTTTTATGGAGCCAGATATACAAGAATAAATGTGTTATCTCTAACCCTAACCCTAACCCACTAATAAGTGGGGGGCACTCCTCATTTCGCTGTCGAAGGCAACATTTTACATATGGCCCACACTTAGTTTTTCGCGGTTCTCCAATAAGCTAGTTTCCATTATAGCTACAACTGATTCGATAAAATACTGGTGACACTTTTTTGATCCGCGTGATACTGTTCGGTTCTGCCATACCTCACATGGTCCGTTTCCCAACCACTGCAAATAACGTATCAAACACTCTTGATGGTAAATCTATCGTGATATTTAGACAGAGGTGAACAGAAATCGAATACACGTCAAGTAGTTTACATGATCAACACACCCGGGGTATTAAAGGAAAGGGTCATTTCGACATCCCGCGAATGCTTAGAGCGGCATTTCATCTGGGGTTAGAGTATAATAGGGATCAACGGTCTGAGCTCCTTTACCCATTTTAATGCCCACGCGATTAAATCGCCCGAAAAGAACCGCTAATCGCCTCGTCTCCCGCACAATCTAATCAACCCTGCGTTTCAGCTGGCCGAGCCCGGATTATGTATACATATACATAATCTAGAATGCATTCAGTGTCAGTCGTCTGGGTATTATGCCGTCTGCGGAGATCACGCAGATACCAATGCTCCCCCGGGTTCTCTCGATGGCTTATACGGGGCATCTGTCAAGAGGCGAAAGGCTTGGTAAATATCACATCCCCGTGCATGTCATCGGGATGAGCCAATTCCTAAATGTTTGATGCTGAACATATAGAAATCCCACGTGGTTTCGACATCAAAATTGCTGTCAACTATGTTATGTTCGCGTCATGTCGCTTCTGTCAACAATGTCATGATTGCGTAATAAATGTTTGACAGACTTTTGAATATGTTATGCTTGATATCATCAAACTAACCTATTTATGTCATCAAAGTATTTTTTGTAGAACCTGTTGAGTTGACAAACGACTAATTAATTGAATGCCTACCACCATATGGTGCAAGATATGAGACCGAGTGACTCACGCCTTCCATTGTTCCCCTATTGTGTGTAAAATATCCAAGGAATTTCCTTTCAGGTTTTAGGGGGGAGTCGTATGTTAACAGAAGGGGAAGTGTGTGTTGAGGTATAGGGGCGGTAGGGGGAGTCACTCGGTCTCAAATGTGGCAGCATATACCTACCGCAACCTAAAACCACTTATGTGACACCAACCCTTACACGAACCATATTCGAAAGGCTAGAAATGATATAGAAAATATATATGCCAATCATAATGAAAAATAATATAAACAAATTATAAAAGTTAATAATTCAGCCAAAACAAGACAATCAAAACAAACTTACAATCAATGGAATACACATAAAATGGAAACAAAAATACAAAAAGTTCAAGCAAAGAAAACTGTATAAAGTAGCACATGAGTGGAACAAGAAAGGACCAGGCTAGTATCTACAATACTATAAATATGTAGAAATATGTCAACGAATTGGACATTTTCTGTGTGTTCAAGTCCAGCCACACGCTTAGACAGCAGCTGATGAGGGTAAAGACCAAACATAACCCTAACACAACAAATGGATTATCTACTCGGTACCATGCGAATGTGAGAAATCGTACATCGGAGAAACAGGACGCAGCCTCAAAGTGAGAATCACGGAGCACCAGAGAGCAGTGACAAACAAGGATCGGAACAATGTGTTTCTTCATATCTGCGTTCGAAATCCGACGCAATCACTTATACGAAACCCGAGTGGTTATAAATATTCATATATTACATAACATCCAATCAGAGTTCACTATTTTTACACCGTGCGACGCCGAGTTGTAAACATAATGTCTCTACTACACGCCATGTTGTTGATGTGTATGCGTGCACAATGCATGGCGACCTCGCTTGACCAAGATCTGTTACAACTAAGGAGATTTTAAACTTATCAATAACAATATGTTTTGCTATATCCAACGAAAAAGTTCTTTTTAATCAAACAAAGTTAGACTGGAGTAGACATTATAATTAAACTCACGTGACGGATGCACCTAATCAAAGGAAATTGCCGCAAGAGGCAGTGTATATGGCGTCGGAAAAATACGAGTATCAGACACCATCAACATCTCCTATAGCCTCAGGCTGTGCCTTTATCATAGCCTCATTAAGATATATATGAGACGGCACCTTTGAAGGCTTACTTGGCTGTGTAACTGATCTTAGAACGGAAGTGGTTGAATCGCCATTCGGGAAGATAATTTGGAGAAGAAAAAACTGCCATGTGTCTGAGCACTTGCTGCCTAACTGTCGTTGACTGGGCCTCAATTTACAATGGCAGATGTGGCGAGTGTTATGGAAATGGATTTTCAAAATAACACAACATTTCAAAATTAAGCATGGATTTTAAAATTCAGCATCAGTTATAGCACAAGTTTCAGAAAATAGTTCGTGTGTTACCAAGCTTATATGCACCCACAAATTTCATTCTGGACTAAACTTGACTCAAGTTAAAGTATTTTTTTTTATCCGTAGGTCCTGTGCCAAAAATCATTCCCCGATATCGCGCCGTCTTGCGTCAGTATTCTCTCGCAGGGCTTCGCTTGTACCCACCGCCCTTACATGTACAGGGCGCTGGAACGAGCTGATGTGCCTTCACAGATTTCTGTGACAGAAACACGTGACGCAAAGGTAACATATACATAAGCGCGGAGCATTGTGGGTTGCTTGCTGCCAGACGAATAATAAAATAAATAGTATGTTAACGCTTATAAACACCTCAACAAAGTTCCCCCATAAATATTTGCTTATATCTCCCAAAGTAAATTTCGGAATTACACGAAACTTGCTGTGGATAATTAGTGCATGGAACGTACATTTCAAGTAATGGGTCTATACCTAATGTTATGCATGAATGAGCAGCATTTACATGCTAAATGGCACAAATTATTCCATATTTATTTTCACACATAACAAGTACAGTTTTGGTGCTCAGTGTCTTGTATAACCACCGTGATTTTGTAACACCTGATGATATCGACCACGCATTGTGTTGATGAGACCAGTGATCCTCTGCTGCGGAAGGGTAATCCACTCCTGAAGCAAGTCCCGGAGGCGTAATGTATTTTACACCACTGCGAGGGGAAAATTAGGGGTTTTGTACCTTTTTAGCGTCTTGAGAGGAGACTATATAATAGGTTAGGGTTCAGGGTTAGGGTTTAGGGTTGGTTATTTTAAAGGAATTTAGGGTTTTGAATGCGGTCGGTTTGCAACCAGCTTCGTGGTCTGGTTAGAAGAGAGCTCGACTTGTAATCATAAGGTCCCGGGTTCGAATCTCAGTCTTGTTTGTGATTTTCCGAATTTCTCGGTTTCTTCTTTTACTGTAAGAGTAAGAGTTGTGACTATTTCCAAGATTGTCACTTGAGAAGTGTCAGTCATTGGAAACTTAGACTCTATTCGGGTTGAAAAATTGGGGTGTACCCCTCGCTGCGGTGTAAACAAAAACACGCGTCCTGGAGTGTTGTTTGATCATCAGTTCTCCGATAAAATGTCCGCTTCAGTTGATCCCACAAATGTTCTATGGGGTTGAGATCTGGGGAGTCTTCTGGCCATATCATGCAGTCAATTTCTTGAATCTCTAAAAGCTCATTGACCACTATTAATTGTCCCTGTGTGGACATTTATTGTCATAAAGTGATCGTCTGCAGGGGTAGTAACGCCGTTTGGTCAACCACTTCTTGGTAAGTCTGCGACAGCTCCAATCAATTCGAATTTTGAACGCAATGTTCTTATTGCATTTGGACTGACTCCCACCCTACGGGCTACTTGTTTTACAGGCGTAAGGGTCTCTACCAGGCCTATGACAATGGCCCTGTCTTGAATGGACATGCCTGGCATTTTCTCAAGTTAAACTGCTTATTGCAGTCATAGTGCACGATCACCACGAGATACTGAGGAACAAAACTGTACTTGTCATGTGTGAACAGAAATAGGGAATTGTTGACTGCATTTTTCAAAAGTGTCAATTTCACCTTTAAATCCTGCTCATTCATGCATGATATAAGGTATGGACCCACCACCCGAAATGCACGTTCCATGCATTGCACAAATCATTCACACCAAGTTTCGTGTAATTCCGAAAATTACTTTGGTAGATATAATCAATTATTTATAAGAGAACTTAAATTTGTTCAGGTGTTTATATCCAGTGCAAAAATCAAATTTACTAATAAAATTAGTGTACTGTGTGCGAGACTAGTTGTCTGCTGGAAAATTGTGTTTACGTCCATAGACTGCCGAAGTGAATACGTCACCTTTTGTTGGTTGCCTATGCAATTGGCTCTAAACTAAAAATCACTCAACCGTGTCCCTGTTCTTTTGCAATGGTACTTTTCCGATGGCCATGATAGTATAGAGCTAATTGCCATGGCAACGCACGTCACACTTCGGCTGTCTATTTACGAGAAAAGATGTGACCTCGTGGTCAGACACGTGTATTATGACAGATTCGTTGCAAATACACCGCCCCCACCCCCGCGCGGTTGTGTAGTTATTTTAGAAATATGCGTATGTAACACGCACATAATAGGTTTAGATGTACGCAAAACGCAAACGTGAACGCGAAATGCTTTAAGCACTTAATCGTTACTTTTAGGAAATCTTACAACTAAGGAAAACAAAAATCCACTTATTTGACTCTCGTGGCAAGACGACTCTTTTGCCGGGACCAAAATTCGAACATGGGCTCTGAGACCTAATCAAGATATGCCAAATGCTCAAGCCACTTCGCGTTTTACGTGCATATAAACCTCCCTAGTGTCACAGGTCCCGTGATTTGCATACATAATCGCGAAGTTTACAAGTATGTTCGCTAGCAGAAAAATATCGGGCATTTCTCTGCGTTTTTCCCCTAATCGATAGAATATCCATGGACCGTATAAGAATAAACTTCATGTTATACACAGATAAATCAGATACTTATTTTGGGAAATTCTACATTTGCTACAAAACTGTTCTGTGTGCAGTGTATTTGTCGCACGCGCACGTGCACGCACACTCGCCCCTGTCAACTCGGCCCCTGGCCAACTCGGCCCCATTTTGAAATACATGTTAATAAGTGCAGCTTGTACAACATGTACAAACTACGGAAATAACTATACGTATTTGGATCTAGTACCTAAGTCACAATTAAAGCGGAGTCCGAGCGGCGTGTGCGATTTATAGGCATCGGTCGGCGTGTAGAGGTCGGCGAAAGATCACAGTCACAATAAAAGTGCTCCGCACGCTGCCATGACGATTTCTTGGCCCGTTTATCGGCCGATGTCCTGCCTATGTCACTGCGATACACTGGCCGATGTTTGGCCGATTTCCGGCCGGGCGCCGCCAAGTCGGCCGGACGGCGGGGCCCGGCCGACGTCTGAGCAGCGTCTGGGCGGCGCCTAGACAGCGCCTGGCCGATATATGGATTGTCTGGGTTGTCAAAAATTTGACCCGGAGCCCGCCCGATGTGTGCGATGCCCTGCCGGGCATCGGCCAGGCATCGACCGATTTATTGGCGATCAGTTTGCGATGCGAAACGCCGCGCCAGGTTTTAAGTCCGAGTTAAAAGTAACTCGATGCCCGCCCGATGCCCAAAAATGACCCGGCATCCGCAAGGAGTCCCGTGGGGCCCCGGCCGAAAATGCCTAGAAATCCGTCGCAAACTACTCGCAAACCCATCGCAAGCTAATTGTGACTGGGGTATAACTTGCGTTCATCAAGATACATAACTATGTAAATGCATTTTCTGAAATTCTTCGCAATACAATGTAAAACAAACAAATATGACAGGACGCACAATATTTTAGAATTTAGCAACATATTTTTTCCTCCAGCTTGGACAACTTTCAAAACAAAACAAGGACTCCACAATCATTATGTTTCATACTTTTCAGCAAAAAAATGTGGTATCTTTGGATAGATTTTGTAGTAATTACCCAAACCCCACATCTGGACACTGCCCGATACTCTCACATGTACAAGACTGTAAAACAGGTCGAAACGTCCCCCTCCCACCGAACAACAAAAGGAAAACAAGATAATTGTCCCCTCCCAATTGCATTTTTCTACCACAAACATTACACTTTATGGATTAATGTTCATAATAAGAAAACTCTGGTTTCCGTTTTTTTCTTTTTCTAAAAGGCTTTCTGCAATGCAATTTTAATGCAATATGTGTTTGTGCAATGGTTTGTAACTGAAATACATGTGGGTCATTCCATGAAAACATGACACATTGTCTTCCTTACGTCGTGACAATTACCCTCAGCATATAAAGAACATATGGCCTCATGAATCGAACACCACTTTTATATGTTGATACTACCCAAAGATCAACGAGAACGATTCAATAAACTAGTGCGATCTTCTAAATGCAAGTGTGACATTTTGAATCTTTCGTTAAAAATGTAACATATTTTGCTTATAATGTAATTTAAATCGACAAAGTCCAGGTTCTACAGATGGGTAAAATCAGCAACTACCTTTTCCACTGAGAGAAACTGGTCAAAAAGACTTGCAATGTACTTCGCAAGAGTTGAAAAATACCTTACAGTCCCCCCTGACGTCGTGAAACAATTCTCTTTAATATATTATTATTATACCAATACATGTCTATAACCGTTTGTAGATCATTAAAACTATTCTACATTATTTAGAAATTGCACAAAAATTTCTTTCAAAAATTGTTTTAACTTGAAAACTAAGGCCATTTTTACAAATGCTCCTGTTTTTTTAATGGAAAGATCCACATGTGCCGCAAGTACTTGTACTGTACATCCATATCCTTCAGACTTGCCAACACCAGTTTGAATTCACAAGCCGGCAGTCACAATCATGGTTTTCTCGAAAATACTGTTTCCCCACTGGCACCTGTTGGACTCACTGCTCAGTTGTTGCCTCCATATTCTGACTTTGTCTTGCAAAGGTTCACCAGAGAATTAATTTTCCTGTGTAATAAAATTAAACATAAATAACAAAGGATGCATTGTATTATACAGTGTATTAAATGCTACTTTAAGGTGCTTCGGTTATACACCTGGCAAGTGTCATGCACAGTTGTTGAAAATGAAGACACCATAAAGGCCTCATTCCATCCCTTAAGTTCAGACGTGGCATTTGACCCCAAGAATACAAATAATTATCAAAACCATAATCCTCCACAGTGCCATTTAAATAATGTTGTGGCTTTAGTTTGTTTAAGCCATGTTTAAGCATGTTTAACAAAGGCTGACGGCACTAATTAGTCACGTTATATCAACCTCCCAAAATGTGCGTCTTTCACCATCATGGGAATTTTGTTTTGAAAAGTAACAATATGGTAAGAATTGAGAAGTTCAAGTTGATCATCATTTAAGAAGCATCTAAACTAGTGCAGACTTATTATAGAAAAACCCTGGGATCATGAATCTTCAATTTGGAAGTGCGAAAAATGTTTTAAGGTAACACTCACTTGAAACATTAGGAACCCATTTTTAGCCAATTTTATAATGTTCTGTACACACGGTCTGAAATAACAAATTAGCCCTCAAAGGCAGTTGGAAAATTGCAGCAGTGCATATTAACACTGGAGTTATACTGGGGCCGAGTTGACATTGAATTCCCAAAGCTGCACTGACACACTGGGCATTTTACCCGTTTTTACCCGGGTAATAACAAGTAATAACAAGATTTATTAGTGGGTAATATCATACTCATGGGTAATAACGGGGAAATAGTAGACCAATATTTTCCCGTTACAACCCGTTGTTACCCATATTTTCTCTGATTACTTTGTTGTAACTCGGTAAAAGAGGGTAATAACAGTAATATTTGCAGGAGAAATTACCATGGACGGACACCCAATTTTCCGAGATTAAAAATAAATTATAAAAGCGAAGTATCCGTGAGGTCCCGCAGGATTTGAACTGGCGTCGCCTGGACAGAGCTGTGGAGAAGAGTTTTGTTAGTACAGTACATCCTTAACCGTTCGGACACAATGAATATTAAATTTGAATAATTAATACAGTAATATTAATTAACCAAGTAACAATCAGGCTCTGAATATTCATTTGTAATATTTATGAGGTGGAATAGTGTTTCAAAATCGTGTGCTTTTTGACTAAATCCCATTCAAAGAGCCCCTCTGCTACCACTCATCCTACCCGTGTAGAAATGGATGAACCTATAGTAAATAATCATAACGCGCGTCATCGTTTATGATCTGGTCATGCGCACATGACAACGGACCATACTTTAATGTTGCAACTCCAGTTTTTGGCACAATGTGCTCAGAATCTTGGCTCAAAGTACAACGTCTTGTTTTCCGATTTTCCTGGTCAGGGGCTCATTTTCTTCATCTCCTTTTGATATACAAGGTAAAGTACAAACAATTTACTGTAAATTCTAACTGAGGGTGTCCGTGCACGGTAATCAACCCTATTTGGACTTGGACATTTCGGCAGGAGGTGTCCCGTATTTGTTTCTGATATGAAAACAATAAAAATGTAGGACACCTCCAGCCGAAATGTCAAAGTCCAAATATTACTGTTATTACCCTGTTGAAACAGGGGGTACTGGTCAGAAAATTTGCTGATATCAAGTCAAACAAATTGCTTTCAGACGTGCTTGGACCCCCCACCCCCAAATCGAGGGTTAGAAACATTTTCTGACCCATGCCTTGTTGGACCCCGCCCCCTGCCACGCCCCCCCCCCCACGCCCCCTGCCCCCTCCACCAGCGTGCCCCCTGGAAATGGCTGTAACAGCCTTACAAACTCCTAGCCTGCTGGTTGAAAGTACATACATGTAGGCTTGTACTGGGGCAGCATATGGGGGCTTATTTTTAAGGGACCTCTCAGATCCTTCAGAAGTTGCCCTTATTGGCCAACACAGACCGCTGTGGTGCAGTACATACAGTAGCTAGATTGGTTCCCGATCCCTATAGATTCGCTCATTGCGAATATATAGGGATCAGTAAAGGCAGCCATGACGGGCAGAATTCTGCCCGTCACGTGGTTATTATTATTATTTTCTTTTTAGTAAGTGCGCAGATTTTGCATTGACATTTGTAACTTGGCCGTGCGTGTCGAACATATCCAATTATGTAAATAAAATACATTGCCTAAAGCAAAAATGATGTTTGCAAAATGTATGTGTTGTATCAATACATTTTAAATGTGGCCAGGTTTTAGCTAAAATTATATTGTCATAACATTTGAAGTTCAAATTTTCTGACCCTTTCTTTCGGACCGCCAAATTTTCTGACCTTTTAGGGGGTCAGAAAATTTTACTGGCAACCTTGTTGGACCCACCCACCCCCCTCTTGATATCAGCAAATTTTCTGACCGGTGCCCCCTGGTTGAAACCAACATTTTACCGAGTTACAACAAGGTGACAGAGGAAATATGGGTAACAACGGGTTGTAACGGGAAAATATTGGTCTACTATTTCCCCGTTATTACCCATGAGTATGATATTACCCAGTAATAACTTTTGTTATTAAAATGCCCAGTGGGAAGATCCTGTCAGCTGTGAGTATCATTTATATTTAATCCTCATCCTTAAACGCCATTTATTAAGGAATGTATAACACAAACGGGTAATATCATTTTGGTAATACCAAAGTAATATTGGTAATATTTAAACACCTTGCGAGCAGACGGCAGTGTCCAAATCAGGTGCTCCCTTAAGTGGTCGTGATTACCATGCACCTACCATCGCGAAACATGTAGGTTGGAGTACGTTACCAGACTAGTTTCTGAGACGTCGTCGTCTGCTCGCAAGTGGTCGTATTACTACGCATCCACTATGACGAAACATACAGACTGAGGAACGTTACCAGACTAAAATGTAATTATTAATGTTTGTCTTTAAAAACTGCTTCAAAAACACATTTCCACTCAAAAGCATTTTTAATATGTTGTTTATTTGAATGTTGCGGCATAGATTCATTTAAGAATGATTTTTATTGCAATTATAGTTCTAGGTCAAATCGTAAATTGACTAGACTATAATACGCTAGGCGCTATGCATACAACGCACGCAAACTAGAGATGCAGAGATTTCGTCCCACTTTTCACCCATGATGCACCGCGGTAAACATTGCGTGACGTCATTACGTTTCAGGTCTATTGGCCGCTACCTATTTGGGTAAACGAATTAGACAGGCCACTAGTCCAGATGGCGCGCTGTACTCGCGCACGTCAGACTTGGGCAAGTCTAATTCTGGACTGGTTCTTTTAGACATGGGTATTTCCATAAGAACAGGAGCCAAAGTGAGACAGTTTTATGCATACGTAAAAATGGCCTTTTCAAGTAATAACAAAAGTGTTTAAAGACATTTCTGTGCAATTTTTTAATAATGTAGAAAAATCACAATAATTGTTAAGTGTTAGACCTGTCTAGCTGTCTTGGTATAACAGTCTTGAAAATATTCAAGAAAATTGTTTTACGACGTAAGGAAGGACTCCAAGGCATGTTCAACTCTTGCTATTAAATTTCAAGTCTTTTTGAATAGTTTCTTTCTGGAAAAGGTAGTTGCTGATTTTACCCAGCTGTAGAACCTAGACTTTATCGATTCAAATTACATTATGAGCGAAATGTGTTACATTTTGAGCGAACATTTCAAAATGTCACACTTGCGTTTAGATCCGCTTTTCAGTAAGTCATGTTTCTTGTTCTTTGCATTACAATATTTTACGAGTTGAACTTGAGCCCAATGTATTTTTTTTTTGGACATAATTCCCCTTTAGGGTGAACATTATAACTTGGATTTCCATTAATCAACACAAATCAATTTTGGAAGATGCATTACAGTTTGCTGCATTTTTTTTAATTTAAAGCTTGGGCAAAATCTATCATTTTGGCAATACAAGGTTGGGCAAGAACCCCAACAAACACCGATAAAATAGAGCCTCTTTAATACATTTTAATTATCAGCTTATACCGTTTTATTCAAAGTGATGTTGTGTAGGCTATCCATGACCACTTTACGACAATCAAATATAATTGTGCAGATACTCGATATCATTTCATCGGTTGTCTTTACACAGTGAAAAAATGTTGACAAAGCAACAGCCACTCTACTTGCCCAAAAAGGATGATCTAAAACATATGTCAAGGACGTCATATCTGAAGAAAAGTGCATTACTATAAATAATGACCTTGTTTTGATGGTCGCCTCGAGCTTCGATAAAGTACTAAATTTATTGTCTATACTGTCACTGGCCAGATGTCAGCACGTCTCTTCCGATTCCGCTTTAAAACATTTTTGGCAGTGTCGACAAATAGGCATGAGAGCAGTATAGTTTTCTCTTTAATTTGTAAGCCTGGCCACTTATTTGCCATGCCTGTTTTATTTCAGACATATACCTAAACCAATTGATGCAGCTTATTACTCGCTGGCTGCAAAGCAATTCACCTTGAGCGTTGCATTTGCGTATATACCGGGTTTCCTCCTTTGAAAGCGCGCTGTAGCAGCGCTTATGACATTTTCTCACCTTATTAGCCGCAGGCAGTGACTGACGTATTTGGAGAGACTGGGGGCGGGCTTTGCCGTACGGAGGCAACAAAATCAATCGTGGTCAGAACGAGCTCGTCATTCTGCGCACTGAACGAGTTCCAGATGGGCCCAGCTCAGAAGACAAGACACTGGGGTACCTCTACACTCCTTAGACCTACTCTAAGCCACTAACAAAGAGAGGTTGATCATAAACAACTTCTTTAAAAGTAGCTATGTAATTTGGAGGCAGATCGAGCAACACATTTACGTTAGTAGCGCAAGCGAGTAATTGCAGTCATTACCGTTTTCGTCATTTTTAGATCACACAACAGCTGCAGCCATGACCGAACAAGGTATCTTCGTCACGGACATTGCTACCACATTGGTAGATGTACTCGTTTCCACAGACGGGTGGACAAGCTCGAGACCCGGGCTCACCACCTACGGATCGCCGGGGTACGACTTCAACACAACACTGGAAGACACACTATCCACCAGTACAACTCCGGCCGTGGTGATATCCAAGTCATTCGAGACCGCAGTCCGTATCGTGGTTCCGACCATTATGGCCATCATTGCCATAATCGGACTTATTGGCAACGGCACTGTGCTTTACATCATCTTCAGGTATCGAGAGATGCAAAACATTACCAACTATTTCATAGCCAATCTGGCGGTGACAGATGTTGCTATGTTGGCAATATGTGCTATTCCAACGGCAGCCAATATAGCGGGCATGCCCATCCGCGAAGGACTCTGCAAGGGAATGAACTACATGCAATTTGTGAGTACTATCTTTCTTCTCTTGATTATTGTTGTAGTGTAACCATGGAATATCTGCACGCTGGAAGGTGGCTCTAATTTGCCAACTGTATTCAGTGGGGAAAATCGATATGTTTCTCCGCGTTGACTCTATCCACCCCGATATCAGTTGAATCGCACTGGAAGAGTATGGGTCAATGGAAATTACATTTTTCCTCATCATATCTGAAATTGGTTCGCCCAGGTTGGGTTTCATAACAGAAGGTATCTGTTTTGTTTGTTTATCCGTTTCCAGTGTGAGTTACACGGAATGTTTAACGTAAAAAAAAGCAAGTCGTGTTTAACGTAAAAACCCTGCTAACAATTTGGGGTGGGGTGGGGGTGGGGGTGGGGGTGGGGGGTGGGGGGTGGGGGGTGGGGGATGCATCGAACTTTTTACTTTTATATAATACAATTTTTTGAAGTGAAAAGGGCTGCTTTGAATGAATGTTTTCATGAATGTTATCCATGCATGAAATATAACCTCTGGGTATTTCCGGGGGAGGGAGGCGGAACATTTTGCTGAGTGAAATTTCAATATAAAATCCACACAAAGCAGTGACATTTTCGCTCGCTTTTACTGTGTAGGCGAGGGTGTAGATGCTAATTGTAGTTATGTCGTTGTAAACACGAAGTGATGGAGGCGTAGTTTCTTGGATTGTCAAGTGACGTTGCGCGTTCCCTGTCGCCAGGGGGCCAGACTGCTTGTCTGGAAAGCGATGGCAGAAATGACTTCAATGTACAAATTTCCAAACATAAATGCTACATCAATGTTACTTTTTTACAAACGGGGAACGGTTTCGCAAACTGATGCATACAATTAGTCCGCAACATGCTTCTTATTTGCTGCCGATTGCAGCGCAATATTCGGTGTGGTTTTTACACAAAATAACTAGTAGGCATTTCTTGTTTAAAGACCTTGCACTTGCAAATATCAGTGGGAAAAAATACAAAATTAACATAAAACGCATTTTGTTTTTAAATTGAGTGCGTGATAATGTCTCATCCATCTTGTAAAATCCTTGCAAGAAGTAATGTCGTTTAAAAAAAAATCAGATTGCCAAATTTGTGGCACGTTCCCAACGTACCATAGCAGAGTCTACTTCAAGGACAACATAACTAGGACACGAAAAAACAGCATATTACAATGCGAGGTTGGGGAAACACGAAGATAATCAGTCAGGCAAGGGTTATTATAGTGGGAAACCAATAATAAGGGAACAAAGTGCCAATAAAGGGGCTGGATTGAACAAAGACAGGATTAGACTTGTCTGGAAAGTATCCATCACTCAATAGTTAAAACCTGTGATTAACGTCACATCTAAGAGAGGCGAAATTTATTGTTATATATATTTTTTAAGAACAATGCAATAGGAAGAATAAATAAAATTTGTATGTGTTGAAGAAAATGCACCTATCAATTGTTTCCCCCGCGCTGCCCCCGCCCCTAGGTGGGGGTTTGGTCACGTTTTTCATGCCCCAGGGTGGGGCATTTGACACTTTTTCTGTGCATTTGTATACGAGACGCGCATGTTTTGCACCCGAGGGTGGGGATTTTTGTCACCTAAATGTTGCTCGAGGGTGGGGATTTTGTCACGCAAAAAGTGACAATCCCCACCTCTTAGGTGGGGTAGCGCGGGGGGCTGGGGAAACAATTGATAGGTGCATAACAATGGGGGCGGGGGGAGGGGGAGCGGTGTCATAATATGCTAAAAACGTTTCTTTGGTCATGGAGGAGTGACTTCAAGAAACAACGCCCTTGTCATAGACACATTTTGGTGTTTCTTACATAGCAACATACAAATGTATTATCATAATGTATACAACGCTTAATGTTTGGAGTGTGCACTAGATGTTTGTGAACAGGTTAAACAAATCCTTTTACTGGGAAAATATGTTAAATATGTTATAGGATATCACAACGATACCGAACAATTAAATTGAACAGCCTCGTGGTATCATTGTTTGCTGTTGAGGAATAAACATCAAGTGTCACGACTAATTGAGATAGATATATGTGTGACATTATAGTGGGCGATCGTAACTTAAATCCATCACTAATCACATGGTACATGAACATAGCGGATAGAAATTGTCAGTTCTGGACATGAATCGACACAAAACAACATAGATCTCTGATAAGCAAGATTGAGAAAAAATATAACTGCATTCGAATTTATAATTGTAAACTGAATTTATAATTGAAGGTGGGTGTATGTTTGCACTTGATATTCAGTCATGCTTTCAGTATGATGTTTTTATTGGTACATCCGTCGGTCGGTAGTTTGAGAAACGTCGTTTGCTGGAATTACACAATGATTTCGTTTTGAATTCACATTGCACGGGAGTCGAATTTTCATGACGATTCTTGTGTGATTTACTCACTGATGTGATTAACTTAGTGCTTCACAGACCCTTGCATGTGAAATTTGCTAGACGAAACCTTTTTTTTTACGGATTCGTACATAAAATAAGGGCATAATATATCTAAAGACGTATGTTGGTAAACTAGCCTGCAGAGATTTATTTTACATAAATGCATCAATGCTTTACTACAAAATGGTGCAAAATGTGTATCGCGTTTGTTACCGTTGCTATCAGCACTTTGAGTAAGGTTTTCTTACACATATTCGTTACATGAGGACAAAGCGCCCATGCCCCTATACAATGTCTTTGTATTATTGGGAAACTGTATTTTGGTTCAAGGATATTCCATGACGTCGCTGGCATAATTTCTATTTGCACTGCAGATCTATTCATTTTTCGAAATGCATGTACCACGATAAAATCACAATGGTACAACAACTATTTCCTTATCTGTATGACAGTTATGCTATAATATACACGTCTGATGGTCCGGATTTATTAAATATATTATAAATTATGTGATTATAATAAAATAAAATACTAATTAAACCACTGGTATTCGTCTATAATAGGTCGTTATCAGTTTTAACGTGATACCGTTGCAATCATTTTACCATTTTTGTACATGGTTGCTGTATCGTCACAATTTTGTGTTGCGATATATGGTGTAATTGCGGTACATTCCGTTTTTCGATAATTACAGACATTTCACATGGCTAATTGCCTGACGTACCATTTGGGTTTCGTCCTTTGATTAACTACACGATTAGATCGCACGTGTGGATTCGCACGATGAGTTCCATATAAACTGATAAAAGGTTGATATTTTTGTTAATCGCTGGGGTTCGATGCACTATGATAACCATTAATAATCGACGTTCATTAGCTTTCCTGATGAAGTAAGGCTAGTATACCGATCCTAATGCGTGGACGTAACGGAAATCCTGCTAATTTGTACGAAGCAGGCGTCGTGTATAATGTTGTAATTACCTTTTCGCACGACAAATAACTCGTTTACGCTTACCTATATAGCCGAACTTGGATGCGAGTAGACGATACATTCCTTGTTTAATTACCAAGCTTTCGCAATATTTATCGGGCAATTATGTTTGGCTGTTTTGTCAAGCTTAATTGCAAATGTCAAAAGGCCAACAATGCTGCAGTGTATTATACGATTGTATCAGTGTGTTTTACCGTCCAATTATTATATCTTTGGCCGAATTTCACATACTGTGCATACGTTTTTAAAGCTGAAGGCCAGAGAAGCATCCACGTGCAAGGAAGTGTCGCCACAGGCTGCCTTGTTGCGCGTGACTTTCTTTTCTTCTCAAAAATCAATTTATGACAAGTTGTGTTTCCGGCAACTGGTACAGCGGCAGACTGTGCGTTCCGTGCTCGCTCGATTGCCATTCATTACTGGAGTTTCCGTGCCATGTTATGTGAGCCGACGATATGGTTGATTTCATTTTCTCCGTTTTATAAACCACCACGGGTGCATCGTGATTAAATAATGTTCAGGGGAAAAACCGAAACGGGAGTTTGATCATCTGCAAAGCACGTTCTATTTTGTCCAATATTCGATAATTGTATTTTGAGTTGGGCAGGTATGATTCAGTCAGTTCTGAAGGATGCACATAACAAATGTATATGAGCAACATAATGAACGTGTGATTGGGCGTTGCGAAGACGGTTACGGATTCAAAATGCATATACCGCCACGAGATCATTTTCTTTTACTACGTGTATAATGTTGACGTATCTAATTCACAAAAAAGTCCCTAAAAGCAATTCCTCTTCGTAAAAAAGTAAGTAACAACACTCTTATAATTTTTGAAATATTGTTATAACGTTCACCAAAAACGTCAGCCTTTTGTAAAATTCGTGTTTATACTTCAAATCACTCTTTCGTATTCCGTTATTGCGTGTATAGCGTTCTTAAAAGTCTAACGTGTTATTTGTTTTATCAATACACTTAGCCAAAGGCCCAACACAAATAACGTACGGTGATTCGAACGACCTTTATCTAAACATCTTACATCGATTGCAACTGCATGGACGAAAAAAAAGGAGGCGAAACAAGCGCTTGGTCGTGTTTGGGTACCTCGGTCTTTTTGCTTCTGATCGGGCTGAACGATCTCACCTTGGAATGAAACCCTTCCCCTGCTCGGCTTGCTGTTGTTTTAATTGATCAGGCGACCCTGGTACTTGCCGCAGAATGCATGTCTTGTAATATTACTTCCTGCCTGACCCAAGGGAAAAAAGCAACCGGAGGCGTACAATCTTTTTCCAGTTTCTGAGGAAATCGTGTATCTATATCGGATATACAGCGCGTATGCAACGCGGCAGCTATAGCGATGCACAAGCGTGACAAATCTCGTCAGTCGTTTGATATTCCGTTCGTAAACGCCAATCGGTCTAGACGTAAACCCACATGTTTTCTCTCTCTCTCAGACGATGTGAGTGTTTTACCGAGACGTCATATCCCGTAAATGTTTGATGTAGGGTTTTCTGTATTTGCAGGAGTTAAATGTGCATGCGGCTCTACCGGCTAATGCAATTTTGTTTGCAATGCGTGATTGCAAACAAAATTGCATTAGCGGGTAGAGCTAATCACGAACAGTTGTTTTAGCAGAGCAGTCTTGACTAGTGGATTGTATCCAAGACCTTGGTTAGTTCGAAAGATTGTGGGTTCGAATCCCAGTCATTTTTGTTCATGATACGTGTGGCTTTGAGTAAGCACTTTGTCACGCATTGCTCTTTCCACGTAGGAGTGGAATGATGGTGCAGTGAATGTTGATAGGGAAGGGCATTGATTATTGATGCGTTTGATTAGCCATTAAACGCCTGATAGGCAGCCGGGACTGTGTACACCCCATGCAAGAAGCTGAAATGGTGTAAATTTGGAGCGATTTAATGGAGTCCTATGATCAGGGGTAATAATAGTGTAGGCGACTATATATGCGGCTTGATCGAGTTTCCCGGATAAGTGGGAGACATTATGTCCATATTATTATATCATCAAACTGTTGTACTTCAAAGAATGATTCTCATGTTGGCGTCTGTTCAGACGTGCATGCCTCCTATAAGAAACAAAAATGGTATGTACATCAGCTTGTTCAAATGACGTTACACTGTAGTGTAGGGGAAGCTTTCAATTTTTAGTAATCGGCGTGATGCCAATTATCACGGGTTTCTCCGTGCACTGTAAACAAATGCTGGATAAAATAAAGTTGGAGAATTTCATTTGGACGTTTGTTGGGTAATATTTCCTCAACATATGCAGAAATTGTTCTGTTGGGTAAAACATCCAGAACACCAACGTTGGTTACATGCACAGTTCTGTAAATTGGGGAAACAGCGGCTATATTGGGTATTTTTTTACCTCTTGCTGAAAGTATTAAAAGGTTGAGCATATTATACAGACAAACAAAATTGTATCCATCTGTTGGAGATTGTGAAGACAAGAGAGGGCGCTTCAAAGTATACTGTAAACAAATCTGGGTAAAACAAAGTTGGAGAATTTCATTTGGACGTTTGTTGGGTCATATACTCTCCAACAAAAGAAACTGTGCATGGTAAAAATTGCTGTATTTTTTCAAGAAGGTGGAAAATAAACACCAAATTCACAGACAATATTCTCTGACATTGTTAGAAAAAGGTTATGCACTCAAAACCTGCTCATGGCATAGTGCAGGACTTAGGCATGCCTGGGTGTTGATTTCACAATAGGGGTCCTACAGGTTGTTATGTAACATAATTCCATAAAGTTCAGGTCTCGTTAGCAAGCCGTATAAAAGGACTACCCAAAAGTCAATATTCTCTTTCATGCGCGTGTCATTGGCTCCATGAGGCGAACATGCACAGCAGTGATTAATGCACAAGGGGGACACACTCGATACTGACTTTGTGACTTCAATATTGGCAAGTCAGTTTTCAGCAACCTCTGAGAACACGAAGAACACATTTTGTACATTTCAAGTTCGGTTAACCATTTGAAAGATTTCATGGACTTTCATTAACAGTTTATTCCAGCGAGTTATCTGCCATGGCTGAAAAAAATACAGCAATTTTTATCATGCACAGTTTCTTTTGTTGGAGAGTATATTTCGTCAATGTATGCAGAAAATGTTCTGTTGGGTAAACCATCCAAACGACCAACGGTGGTAACATTTAAAGTTCTATACGGCCCTTACGATTTTTCTCTCATCCCAAGTTACGGTGGTCAAAGGGTGTCCATTTATTGGGCACTTATTATACCGTGTGTTGAAAGTATCAAGACGCTGAGCAAATTACACACTCATGACATTTATGCAGTTATTGGGGAATTTTCAACACAAAGCAGGGTGTCTGACTGTTCAGTTATGTGTCTCCCATGAGGAAAGAATGGTGTGTGTGTGTATATATACACACTAGTGCACATCTTACGCGCACATTCTCAGGCGCGGATCAAGGGCCGGGGGGGGGGGGGGGGGAGGGGTGATCAAAACCGACACCAAAACATATAATGTAATGCAATTTTTTTTTTTTTCGCCAGTCCGAAACAAGCTGACATAACAAAAACCTGACGGGCAAAACCCCTTCCTGGTAGGAAAACACCCTCCTGAACAAATTCCTGGATCTGCCCCTGCTTGGGGTTTGGCGTTTCACAAAAGGGATGACTGATGTAATGAAGTACGCTCAACAATAACTGTACCCCGCATTAAGTAAATGCAAATTTCCCAGGAACTGCTTTGGCGGTCAAAATCAAAGATAATATATCGCCGGAAGCGTACTCTACTCTGACTTCAGTAGTACGCCAATCAAAAATGCACCATTTTAGTAAGCAAACTAGACGCGCTTCGTGTTTGTTTGGCATGCTTCTCGTGGATGCTGCTGTAACTATTTGCCGTAACACAGATTACACCACGATAGGCATGTCAAACAGACACGAGGCGCGTCTAGTTTTCTTACTAAAATGGCGCCTTGACGTAGTACAAGTTAATTGATTGATTTCGCGAGAGTGTTCTATCTCGCTCCATCGGCGCTATATATCTTTGGCCAAAATGTACCGAAGTAACAGGACGATCAACTGCACAGAACATGTTGGCTATTGTCTGATACGGAGTGGGCAGTCTAAAGTACGGTAGGATGTGACTTCGTGTGATTATTACATCACGACTCATTTTCTTCCCTTTCTCACTTTCTTTCTCTGACGAAAGGCGTGAGCGATAAAGGTCGTGCTACAATTCGCATTAGTGACGTCACGATTTAAATCGCAATTAACGTGCCCAGCGACCTCCAAGTTACAGTGGTTAACTGGAGTGGACTTTGGAATACATTCCTCAGCAGCTTACGCTGGAACAGATCGATACCTTTGTTTTTTGGTTTTTTTTTTAGAAACGACCGCTCGGATCAAATAGCATTAGACAGTTTTGGACGAACGACTCCGATTTTGTTTTTAGCATAGTACATTTTCAGAAGAAAACGCTATCAAAGAAACAACCTTTTTGAGAGGGGAAAACACTTTTAAAAGGTGGCCTTTCGAGGTAATGCCAAAATTGTGTGGCAAAGTAGTGAGCCTTCTTAAAAGTGTGGAATCAAGGACTCACGAACTTGTCAGGCGCTTAACCGTCGGATTATTGATCTGTAACCGCTCATGATGACTCCATGTCCATCGAGTTTACTTAAATTGTACACATCAGCTGTTCGTGTTTGGTCGTGTACTAAACACAAAATCAAAAATAAGTTCCCCCTCTAAAGAACCCCTCAAAACTTCCAGGTATCAATTTTTTAAAGATCAAACCTAGCAAATGATATAGCTAGGGTTGTTAGGAAGCGGTTTCGTGAAAAGTAGCGAAATCCGTGACTTAACGGCTGAATGAGCACAACATGAACCAAAAATGACGCTTTTTTCAAAAATAACAAATCTGTGTTTTAATGACTTGTTCATTATCAGACAGTTTACTGACAGTTTAATAATGTGTGTAGCCACCACGTTTGTCAATGACTTCTTGGCACCGTCGTCTCATGGAGTTCACGAGTCTTGTGGCTCTTTGCTGGGGGATGGCATTCCATTCTTCTTCCAACATCTGGACCAAGTCAGCAAGGTTGGTGTTGGCATTAATGCGTGCAGATACAGCTCGCTTCAGCTGGTCTCACAGATGTTCCAGCGGGTTAAGGTCAGGAGAGTTGGCGGGCCACACCATCCTGTGAATGCCCTCATGTGCCAATAACGCATCCACAACTCTTGCTCGATGTGGGCGGGCATTTTCATCCTTCAGTTCAAAGTCATCACCAATGGCAGCGGCGACTGGTGCGACATGTGGACGTAGGATTTCATCCACGTATCTGATGGCATTCAGGTGTCCATTGATCAGGACGAGCGGTGTCTTGGTCGTTGCAGTTATTCCCGCCCACACCATAACGCTTCCACCACCAAATGCTGTGATTGGCTGTACACAACACTCCGCATGCTGCTCACCCCTTCGTCTCCAAACTCTTGTCCTTCCATCAACATGACGAAGACACATGCGCATTTCGTCTGTAAGCAGGACGTTTGCCCACTCTTGTTGTGTCCACCGTGAATGCGCCCTTGCCCATTGCAATCGGGCTGCCCTGTGTCGTATCATCAGTATGGCCTTCTTTACAAGACGACGAGCGTGAAGACCGGCCCTGTGCAAACGTCTTCTGATGGTAGACGCATTAACCCTCTGACGATTCGGTGGTCGGAGTCCAGCCTGGATCTTCGGTGCTGAAAATGAAACACATAACATTAAAATTTGAAAAATTAATTCACATTTGTCGGAAATTGTTTAAAAGGATCAGTTTAACTTCGTAAAAGCATGCGTATGATCTTACCTGTTGAGGCTCTTCGTCTTAGCGCTCGGATTATGATGAGACGGTCCTCTGTTGGAGTAGTGACTCTTGGACGACCACTGCGTGGTCTATCCCGAACCTGACCAGCCTGCTGGTATTTCCTTCGCAGCTTTCTGATGGCATTGGGGCTGACACCCATCCTTCGAGCCACCCCTTTGACAGAGGTGCCAGCTTCCAACAGGCCAATTGCAATTGCCCTATCCTGATCAGATAACCTGGGCATGATCACTTAGTGCAATGGAAATGTTGTGTTTGGTGTACAAGTGAGTGTTGGTCAGAAATGTTATTGGTTTTATAGGCCTACATTTCATTGTTGATACCAGATCCTTTTGTATTGAATGTGTGTTTCACCATTCATAATCTTAGGAATGCCTCCCAATACCCCATGAATGGATGCCTGACCGAGTATGAATTCAAAAGAAAAACGATATGACATCATGACATATGGTGCAACCTTGGCGGGGATTTTAAACTGCATTCCATTGCATGTTGTATCAGTGAAAATGGGCATGAAATCACTAATTTTGTCTTTACTATATGTGCTCATTCAGCCGTTAAGTCACGGATTTCGCTACTTTTCACGAAACCGCTTTCTAACAACCCTAGCTATATCCTTTGCTAGGTTTGATCTTTAAAAAATTGATACCTGGACGTCTTGAGGGGTTCTTTAGAGGGGGAACTTATTTTTGATTTTGTGTTTATTTGACTGCTTCCAAGCCAAGTGGACAATCGTTCCCGCGCACTAACCTTATGTTTGTTGCATAGAATATGGTGATACGTATATTGTGTGCGAGTTGCTCTAAGGTGCTTTGGAAGGGGATTTTACCTGACTTCTGACTAAAATGGATTACCTCTAGTATTGTTTTGGTTTCGGGTGATTCGTTGCAAAGAGATTTCGCACACTGTAAACAATTATGGGTAAAATATAGTTGGAGAATTTCATTTGGACGTTTGTTGTGTCATATTTCCTCAACATATGCAAAAAAATGTTATGTTGGGTAAACCATCCAAGCGACCAACGTTGGTAACATTTAAAGTTCTATACGCAGCTATACGGCCCTTTTTCTCTCATCGCAAGTTACGTTGGTCAAAGGGTGTCCATTTATTGGGCACTTATTATACCGTGTGCTGAAAGTATTAAAATGCTTAGCAAATTATACACTCATGACATTTATCTCCAGTTATTGGGGAATTTTCAACACAAAGCAGGATGCATTCTAGCAACCGCACACCTGTGAACAACCGCATACCAGCACTGTAAATAATAATGGGTAAATTTTCCCCAACTTTTTGCCCAATGTTTTGAGCAACCCAGATCTAATTTGTTTGGATTTTGGAGATTTTTCTCCCAAATACTAAAAACCACACCACTTCGTTACCAACATACTATACTAAAAAGCTTGCTGTATATCTAACGTGTTGGGCAGCAGATACGTCATTTGCTTGGATTGTGGTGTTAGTAATGTTATCACAGACTTGCAAATAATAAACCCGAAACACAGTGTGACAACATTGTAGAAAAGGTTTGTGTATATTATGTATGTTAAGATGAATGAAATGGGCCTTTTGCTTGAATTTTGGTTCAGTTTCCTCGGCTTGCAAATAATAAACAGCAATAATATAGTGTATGTACTGAATTTGACCAGAAGGCTGTTGAAATAATTGGATATGCACGTTGTTTGATTAAATTTAACCAATAAATGTGCACACAGTATCACCCAAAAGCTTGGGTAAGGCTGTTACCCAACACCAGTTGGGTATTATGCGCCCCAAAGATGGGTATGTTGATATTTGAACCAACGTTGGGTAAAAAGTTGGGCAAAATTTGCTCCGACCAAAGTTATAAATTTGGGATTACATCTCCACCTGCCAATGCCGAAATTTAAGAGAACGTACCTTTTGGACATTCTTTTGTGTGTAATATCTGCAGCATAATCACTATATTGAAATAAAATATTGTAACAATAGCCATATTGAAAAGATTGATGCGTGTGGTGTAGCACATAGGCCAGGTCAAGATGTCGCGACCATAACCAGAAACTATGCCTCACGTTTCACCAATGATGACCTTTCACTGACATAGGTTCAACCCTATAATAGTCGTGCCCATGATAATCGGGTCTAAACATTCGCTGGCAATATGAAACGTTCACTGGTTTTAGTGTAGACCCAATAGCCATGGCAACACACAAAGGGTGACTTTTTCACTTTATAGTACTCTATTGTAGTTAATGGAAAATAATATAATTATGGTTATTGTTGCGAAAACGTGATTCAGACTGGGCATCGGACTCTTTTTTTCACAAGCAGGTCACAAGTAGGTTCAGGGGTCGATTTCACTAAACTCTTCGTAAGTTAAGGTCCATAATAAGTTTACGATGAATCGTACGGCTGCGATGGATCGTGGCTACGATGGGTGCTGCGGTGAATTTCACCAAACCTATCGTAAGCGTGATGCGTTCGATTATCGATTAGGGCTATTTGCATATTTACTCTAAGGCTGTTTGCTGTTCTGAATTAAGTTTTTACTAAAACGGTCGTCGGCTACACGACTTCAAAAAGTCTCCGTGTCCGTTCTGCGTAGTGCAAGCGCGCGTGTTAAATGTGGCGCGTAGCTTACTGGACGCGTACCGTTTCGTGCAGTCACAGAGCGTGTGAGCGCTATTTGTTTTGCGCGTTTTAAAGTCGCGCGTAGGACGCGTGTAGAACACAGTGGCATCATTCAAATTTTATTCCACGCGTACGTACGTACACGACTTTGTGGCCGACGTAGACAATGTATGGATGGCCAACAGCATATGTTTCGTGTTTTTGCATGCAGTGAAAACATTGGACACTGGACAGTTTTGAAGCGACACTTTGTCCCCAGCTAAAATCGTAGGTATACCGTAATTTACATTTTCTCTTGTTTATATCGCGTAGCATAGAATATAACATATTATTAAACAAGAGTGGCAATCAGTTTTTGGGGAAGCCAGAGTTCGTCTCATCTTCCAAAAACGGCAAAAACAACGACCATCGTTGGTCAAAATGTACGCTACGATGACCCATTGCCTCATCGTAGCTTACGGTGCGTTGCCATGGCAGATATGCATCGTTAAACCATCGACATTTTCTTGAAATTGTTCCTGGGACGAAACACGAGTTACGGAGCAATAACCCATCGCATCTCGAGTTACGAAGATTCGTAAACGTTAGTGAAATCGACCCCAGGACAGTTAACCTTCTTGTCAGTCCATACCTCATTTCCTTAATTCCTGTTTCTAAAACGCAACCATCCTTTTCTGAGATGCATGAGCATGGAATACTCATCATTTTTAGTCAAATAACATTTTTTTCCTATCGCGAGTCAAAGGGGCACACCACATCGCGAGTCAAAGGGGCACACCATTCACATACACAACTACGCTGCGCTGTTGTTTTGTCGTTGCGTACGGTGTTGATGCGTGAACGCATTACTTGAAGCATTCACACTGAGCATTTTCGCGCGTAGAGGCCTGGGGTCGATTTCACAAATACTTGCGACGCATCGTAAGTTCTCAAATCCATCCCAACTCGCCCAACCCTTCGTAAGTTTACGACGGGTTTTATAGTTGCATTTTACAAAACATTTGCGACAGGTATTTTATTATATACACGTCGCGAGTTGTGGGCAGAACCACAGATTTCCACAAAAAAGCTAGATAAGAAACGACTGTTTCACTGAATGGCACATCACCGTTACTGGTTTGAGTCAGTTTGGAACACGTGCCCAAAACCATGCAAATGAGGTGTCTAAAATTATGCAAATGTTGCCTAAAATTATGCAAATGGTGCCCAAAACTATGCTCTGTTTGTAGCTTCCTAATGGAATTCTGTGGGGCAGAACCCAACGTCGTCCCGGGTGGTCGAACGTGATCGTTCAGACAATGGGAACGAAGTAAGGCATAATCCTTCGCAGTTGCGATTACCTATTTGGTCGTCGCAATTTCGAGATGGATTCATCAGTTGTTACGACGCGTCGCAAATATTTCTTTTTGAAATCAACCCTAGTCACACATACGCGTGAACACGCTAGCGTCACGCGTTTTCCGTGCGTCATTTCACTCCAAACATCCTCCAAGCCGCTTTTTCTCAAAGCACATATACACGTCAAGCGTCAGGCGTCCAGCGTCTACACAGTTTATAATATATCTATTTCTGGACATGCCAAGTTAACATTTAATCCCCAAGAAGATATTATCTTTATTTTTAATTGAAACATATATCTACTAGAAATATAAATATCGCCATTTCGGGATTAAATGTTAGAGATGTTTCTAAATGTTAACTTTGCACGCCATACTTGACGCTCGACGCCTGACGCTTGACGCGTATTATGTGCTTTAAGAAAAAGCGGCTTGGAGGAAGTTTGGAGTGAAATGACGCACGGAAAACCACACAATCAACTTGGGCGGAAAGATTTTCATGCAACCTGTTTATTGTCTAAATGGTTTTTGACCTAAACAATCCCCTCCAAACAAAATAAAAGATTCGTTATACCTGTGTATTACAAATGTCCAAAAATGCAATAACAAAGTTAAAAAAGTATGTAACTTCACCAGCGCCATATGGCAGAACATCCACTCTTTGTCTAATTTTCGATGTACTTAGTTCCCATGATTTGGAGATACTACCATGCATCATTTGTCACGCTTTACCGGCAGCAATCCCGCAAGGGTAGAGAAACAAGAAAAACATAGCTCGGTCCCAAAATGGATGTGTTCTCAATCGAACGGGCTGTGAATACCCTGGGGAAGTCGCATCCCCGACTCTCTGATGCGGTGACCAGGCGATGATTGCAGATGTAATTTCAGAAACTGAGGTGCGTCGCACATGGAGCAGAAAATTGGAACACTAATGACATTTCTGACTGTTGCCAACTCCAAATCCGCCGTAATCTCCGAAAGGCACTACCAGATCAGTTTTCGACGACTCAAGGCACAATTCGGTTGCATTACGCAGATCGTCTTCCTCGCAAACACACTGCACGGGTGGCTTAAAGCCCTATATTTATGGTAAATCTATAACTCTTGATAAATGACCATTTACGTTCAGTTGCGGGTCGTTGTGATCAATATTATTGCTTTACACACGCAGGGATATCTCGTCATGTTGTGAACTGTGTTTGCCAAATTTAATTGATTTTTATTTTATTTTTAGAATACACCTATTTGAAATGTCAGACAGGGCGTAATAGACCGATCCAGTAAGCTATGCCCATTTAGAAATTGCCTAGCAACATGCCACACATGTAAGGCACGTGTGCAGTAGAGTCGCGTGGCCGCGCCGTGCGTCAGAGTCCGCGCCCTGGTCAGCGCGTATTGAAACACGCACACGCACACATAAACTGCACGCCCGAAAGCAAAATGTGCACGTGCGTGCACGTCACAGATATATATTAACAACAAGATATGAAACGGAGGCCGTACGCGCATAACCGCGCCTTATCATTAGCATAGTTTTGGGCACTCATTTGCATACTTTTGGGCACCTCATTTGCATACTTGTGGGCACTTCCCCATTGAATTACACGTAAAACCTCTCACATGCGCACTTTCTCAATGTTTGTGAGGACCGCGCGTGTTATGTTCGAACACAAAACGCGCTACACGCACACGCGTTCCAAGCTGCCTGAAACCGGTTACGGTGATGTGCCATTCAATAACACAGTCGTTTCTTATCTTGTTGTTAATATATATCTGTGGTGCACGTACAACACGACTGCAATACGCGTAACGCGCGCGATCGAACAAAAACTTCTCGACACATATCTAGAACGCAGTGAAACGACAAGCTAACATAGCAAAACGACAAGCTAATTTTTGTGAGTTTTTCCCGTTTACACAAAAACACATTTATGAAGGGATTAAAGGTAGGTTAGGATAGTGTTATACAATCCGTTTTAAACCGGCTAGGGTCCTCTGCGCTGATAAAAATGATGCTTATGGTGTTTTTGCGTCACTAGTGCTGCGTTTTTCCGTAGCTCTGTGCACACAATTTTTAGGACTCAGTTAACCAAATTGGAGATCCACTTTTTGGTTACCTCAACCTAAGGCTGTGATTGGTTAATTCCAAAATGGGCGGAGCTTTCTGGATCGGTCTATTCGTATGCGCCGTGTGCATCTTGGGCAAAGTATTATGGATCGGAGTTTTTGGAATAGGAACCATATAGTCCAGTCAATTTACGGTTTGACCTAGAACAAATTGCAACATAAATTATTTGAAAAAGAATCAAGGACACAACATAAAAAAACATATCAAATGTCCAATTGTTTCTTCTCGGTGGACAAGTGTTTTTGAAGCAGTTTTTGAGGGCTAACATTACGAGTTATTAATTAGTCTGGCAACCTATTTTAGTTTGCATGTTTCGTAATAGTGGGTGCATAGTAACCACGACCACTTGTGCGCAGACGACGGTCTCTCAGAAACTAGTCTGGTAACGTAGTTCAGTTTACATGTTTCTTAATAGTAGGGGCATGGTAATACGACCAAATGGAAGCAGACTACGGTCTCTCGGAAAATCTAAAACAGGAGAGGCAAAATAGTTTGGTCAATTTACGGGAAAATTGTTTCCGACCTAGAAATAATTGCAATATAATGCATTCAAACACTGGCTGGTGTATAAAACAAATCACTCATTAACATACTGAAAATCTAGTATTTTCTAATGAGTGGAAATATTATTATTTTTTTTACGCCAATTCGCGGGAAATTTTGTAAGTTTGTTAATCATTACATTGAGAGCGCTATTTCGTCTGTTACCTATCAGGAATCCATGCACATTATGTAACAATCTTCGGGAAACACGACTACTCGTAGCAGACGAAATATCTCCCGTCGTCTGCTAAAGATGAGGCATTATAAACGAAACAGACATGTTTTTCACATTTCGGGGATTTTGTTTATAGTTAGTGGTTAGACAACTGTCCTACCTGTTATTGTAAATTGGTTCGTAATAATTGATAATTTTTGCTTGTGTGGATAAACTAGCACAGTGTTGTATAGAACAAAATATAATAATATGGAGATGATAATAAGGTCCATGCCAAAAACAACAAAGTAAAATATATCTTAGATTTGTTTACTTGAATTGTTTTAGTTAAAACACTTGTGTTTGTCTTTTTAAAATTCGACCATCCTCATATAAATAAGAGCGTTTTCCTTAAGCGAGCACCTGATTTAAACACTGCCGTCTGCTCGCGAAACATGTAGGTTGAAGTACGTTACCAGACTAGCTTCTGAGACGCCGTCGTCTGCTCGCAAGTGGTCGTATTACTACGCATCCACTATTACGAAACATACAGGCTGAGGAACTTTTTATTATTTCTTAATTTATGTCTTCAAAAACTGCTTCAAGAACACCTTTCCACTAAAAAAAACAACATTTAGATTGTTCCTATGTTGTTTACTGAATGCTGTGGCCTAGATTCATGTTAGAATGATTTCTATTGCAATACGTTCTAGGTCAATTCGTAAATTGACGACAGGAGAGATACTGGATCATTGCAAAACGGGTCTTGTTTTTTTTTTGGTTTTTTTGGCATATGCAGCACGATGTGACAGAAGATACCTCCGACACCTTCCATATACCTTTCATTGTTTCTCATTTGTGCCTAAAAAATCCAATAAATGTTTAAGGAATTCCTTTAAGGTTTGAGGGGGAGTTGGCATGTTAACAAAAGGGAAGAGTGTGTTGTGGTAGAGGAGAAGTAGGGGAGGAGGGGTCCCTTTGTCATATATCGTGTTGGATATAGGTAATTGGCTGAAAGATATACGGTTAATAATAAGCACAATTCAGGTCGTATTAATAAAAAAAAACTAGCAAATGCTAGGAAGTTTAAGTAAACATGTAAATCATTTACTACGAAGTATAAGCATTTATAATAAGCAAATGCTTCAGTTCATATGAACAAAAAGTTTCTTTTACTGTTCAGCATGTACTAGTAGGAACGGTAGTAAATGCTTATTACACCCAATCAAAAAAGTAAGTTCCCGTCTAATACTTTTTAATGTAGCTCAAAAACCTTTTTATTGATTTTTGTCATTTAAAAAGTGGTGTGTGGAAAGATGTGGTTACAATTGGACAAAAGACATGAGATCGTGCATTTTAAGGGATTTTGCGCAAAAAGAGAAATAACACTTTTATCAGCAAGTTCACTTTTACACATACATGTATGCAAATAATTATACATTGTTTTCTGACTATGATTACTTCTTGTCTTAACTTCACTTAAGTAGCCCAATGAAAAGAATACACGACGTTTGTGCTTAGCTGCAAGAACTGTTCAAAAATGACTGGAACCGCTGTCTTTTGCAATCACCCTAAGACACATGTTGCCCAACTGTAACAAGTCATGAAACATTAGCAAACACCAGCAAACTTCACCAAACCATGATTGCCGATTTTTTGACATGCAGCTATTGGCAAACACTGGGAAACATCTGTTTGCTCGTGTTCTATGACCGTTCCGAATTTGTTTTTACCAGTGTAGACAAGGCTTTAAGCCTTGTCTACACTGTACTGGTTTGCCAATAGCTGCATGTTTGGTGAAGTTTGCTGGTGTTTGCTAATGTTTCCTGGGCTGTCCACACCTTGAAACTTTTTTGAAAAACATTACTAAACTTGAAGCCCGGACTTGAAGTTTGCACGGCCTGATATGACTGTTTGTCTCCCAAAGGATTATTTTCAAACTCATGCTTCTGGTCCACAAAGCTCTCAACAACAAGGCTCCCTACTACATTAAGGAACTACTACATGAATATTCTCCAGCAAGAACTCTTAGATCAAGTAACCAGCAACTTCTCAAGGAACCAAATTCTAAGCGAACATGGGGCGCCAGATCTTTTTCTGTTGCAGCTCCTCGACTTTGGAATTCATTGCCACTTGACCTCAGATCATGCCACTGTACAACTAGGTTCAAATCACTTCTAAAAACTTACTTGATGTCGCAAATTTTCGAGAATTAATTACTTGTTGTTGTTAACAGCGCCTTGAGCACCCTGCAGGGTGGATATGTGCGCTTTACAAATCTCATTATTATTATTATTATTGCTAATGTTTGGAAACAAAACGTTTGGAAACAAAACGTTTGGAAACAAAACGTTTGGAAACAAGACGTTTGGAAACAAGAGTTTGGAAACAAGACGTTTGGAAACAAAACGTTTGCAAACAAAACGTTTGCAAACAAAACGTTTGCAAACAAAACGTTTGCAAACAAAACGTTTGCAAACAAAACGTTTGCAAACAAAACGTTTGCAAACAAAACGTTTGCAAACAAAAGTTTGCAAACAAAATGTTTGCAAGTGTTTACGAGGTTTAGACATCTGTGCACACACCATGCAGTTTTTGAATGACAAAAATCAATCAAATAGTTTTTGAGTTACATCAAAAAGTATTAGACGGGAACTCATTTCCATCGCTCTGTGTACGCACATAGACAATGTAAGCCCTATATTGTTAAAAGCTATTATTGGATTTTAACAATATGGCTTCTATTGTCTATGGTTGCAACCAAGTAAATATGGCTCCCATAGGAACCAATGCTAAATGCCCAATTTTCAAAAATTATTTAAAAATACTAACAACTCTCTCAGCTTATCAGCTCAGGACAACAACCAAAATACTAATTGGAGTCTCTTCTTTTCAATTCTGTTCAATTTTATGGGGGTAATCCGTAACTTTTATTCCCTAATTTCCACTTGAAACAAAACTACCCCTGCAACAGTGAACATTGCTAAACAGACCAGCATCCATTTCGGAACAATAGCACACACGCTACTGGGCAAAATAGGGCCACTTTTAGGAGCTGCATTGTCCAAAATGTTTATGGTTGGAAGAAAAAAATACCCCACATCACGGCGATGGCCATATTCTACACAAGACCACAGCTCGCGACTCACATTTGGTACCTTGTGGAGACATGGGTTCTAAAGGCAACACAAGAGTGTAAAGGTCTCCACAAGGCAATTATACACAAGGATGGTACTGTTTAGAAACATGGACTATAATATATACATTACAAATATTCTGGTCGCTACATCCTCTAGTGTATGAAATTAGGAGAATTCGGTCAAAATTTGAGCTCCAGTAAAAAATTCTGGTTGAAATAAGAGTGTTTTGACGGAATTTTAACAAAATTCTAGCCATTGTTCGGAGTTTGTGCACGAGAACAAAGCCATGTCTCCACAAGGATCCCCTATCCCCGGGAAAGGGGCAACTCTCTCTAATAAAGAAGAATTTTAGGGCATACAAAATATTCATGAGCTCGGCGCACGGATCTCTGCCTATTTACTTTGGTGTACCCCTATGTGCGTACACAGAGCGATGGAAATCCTAAAACGACGTCGTAAAAGCCACAAAAAGAACATGGGTCGAGTATCAGTGCGCGACTAGTAGGCCAGGAATATTAGGGTTGACCTCAAACGAATTGCAACATTTTTTTTTCACCACCATGCATTTCTATAAGGTCTCCAAAATTACATACTAAAAGTCATAAAAAATCCAACTGGTGGAAGTATACCTAATTTGCATCAATCCAAAATGGCCGCCGATTTTAGGATTTTCATATTGATTTTTGTTATTTCTTATCATAAACACCAGTTGAGGTACTTTTAATGCCTAAAATACAGAATTTACGAATCTAGTTTGTTTTACAAGTCATAAACTGAGACAAGTCTTAATTTGCATAAATCCAAAACGGCCGCCAATTGTAAGATTTAACATTGATTTTGTCATATTTCTTATCATAAATATGTGTTGTGGTACTAGACGGGTAAATATAGCACAAAAACAAATTAAGGTTACTTTACAATCGTTTCTGGTCCTACTGAATGTGGTGAATAACAGGAGAAAGGTCTATCAAAATCAAGCCACTGGAAATGGGTGAAATTTCGGAGTCACTTCCAAGATGGCCGTCGTTGACCTTGAAAATCGCTGGAATGGCTGTAACTTTTTTTAAATATTTGGAGTAGAACAGTGATGTCTACCCTATGGTTTTCAGGGCTAGGGAATTTACTGGTATTCATAAAACTTTAATATAACCTTCGACAAACAATAAAAGCCACAAACTTAAAATGGCGGTCATAATTACAGGCCGTGGAAGGTGTGGTAACTTCTCTAACTGATGTATCTTCTTTTGTTGGTCAGTAATGTGCATAACACGATCCTCTCCTATGGAGAGGCTCGCTGCATCAGCCACCTTGCGAGACTCTAAGGCAGGGCGAGCCGCTAAGGCAGGGCGCGCCACTCTGCCAGACTCAGGTACAGGTCAGCTTATCCCATGCAAGTTTAATCAGGATAAAACCCAACAAACTTGGCCACCCTAGCCCAGCCTAAAGCCATCCCAATCCAGCCAGTGGCCAACCCAGCCCGTAGCTATGCCAGTCTAGCCCGAAGCCATCCCAGCCCAGCCCAAAGCCATCCCAGTCCAGGCCAAAGCCATCCCAGTCCAGGCCAAAGCCATCCCAGTCCAGCCCAAAGCCATCCCGGTCCAGCTCGAACCCCAGAAGCCTAGCCCAACGCCCTCCCAGCCCAGCCTGAAGCCAACAGCCAAGCCGGCAGCCATCGCGGCCTAGTAGCCCGAAGCCCTCCCAGCACAGCCCGAAGCCTTCCAAACCCAGCCGGAAGTCATCCCAGCCCAGCCCGAAGCCCTCCCAGCCAGGCCGAGGCCTGGAAGCCCAGCCCGAAGCCCTCCCAGCCATGCCGAAGCCTGGAAGCCCAGCCCGAAGCCATCCCAGCCCGAAGCCATCCCAGCCCAGCCCAAAGCTAGCTTCCAAGCGCAGCTCGAAGCCATCCCAGCCCAGCCCGAAGCACTCCCAGCCCATCCCGAAGCCCTCCCAGCCCATCCCCGAGCCCCGAAGCCTTCCAAGCCCAGTCGGAAGTCATACCAGCCCAGCCCGAAGCCATCCCGGCCCAGCCCGAAGCTATCACAGCCAGGCCGAAGCCCGGAATCCCAGCCCGAAACCACCCAAGCCCATCCTGGAGCACTCCAAGCCCAGCCATTCATGCCCAGCCCAAAGCCCTCCTAAGCCAGCGGCCAGCGCGAAGCCCCGAAGCCCACCCCAGCTCTAACCCAGCTCTTACCCAGACCGAGCACAGCCCCAGCTCTAGCCCAGCCCCAGCTCCAGCCCCGGCTCAGCCCCAGCCCAGCTCCACACAGCCACCCACAGCCCTGGCCTGGCTCGGCCCGGCCCGACCCAGTCCGAATAAGCCAGCCAGCTCAGCCCAGGCCAGTCCCAGTCCCAGCCCCCAACCCCTGCCCCAGTTCCAGCCTAACCCCAGTCCCAGCCTAGCCCCAGTTCCAGCCTAACCCCAGCCCCAGCCTAACCTCAACCTAGCTCAGCCCAGCGCACCCCAGCCGACCCTCAGCCCAAACGATCACACATATGAGCCCAGCCCACCCCGCCCAATCCATTTCAGCTCAGCTCAGCCCAGCCCAGCCCAGCCCAGCCCAGCACCAACCAAGCCAATATACCCAGCCCGCCCACAGGACATGGCACTGATCGACAACCTTTCTGGAATTCAAAATAATTCCGCAGATCCAGGTGTACCTCTGGACATACAGCAGTAAACTTATATTTTCTACTTCTAGTGGATAATCCTCTAGTTAAAGGCTCCGATAAAGCAAGTTTGTTGGTTTTATCATGATTTAATCTGCGTAGGAAGAGCTGACCTGAAAAGCGCATCTCAAAAACAGCCCTAGAAGTGCAGGTCTTCAGGGAGGCAATTCAGGCAGAGTAGCGCACTCTGCCTTAGTGGCTCTTGAAGATGCTGCATGGTGCAGCCAGCCTTGCCACAAGCCGTGATCATACACGTTACTGACTGATAAAATGATACATCCAACATCAGTAGTTAGAGAAGCTACACGAATTGTATCTACCAATTCCATACCATACTGGTGATTTATGACTGCCATCTTGAGTTTGTGGCTTTTATCGTTGGTGGAAGGGTTGGGTTGAAATTACTTTGATACCAGTGAATTACCTGACCAGAAATATTTAAACTGTGCAGCATTTTATTATATTTTAGTAACTGATAAACAATATACTTTTAGAAAGTTATTTACAAAATACCTTCTGAGCATACGCGTTTAATGTCAATTCTCGCCCGAATGGGTGGAAATTTTGATCAAATATTTGCTAATTTCGCATAAAAGCGTTATATTTATGATGTTATATTTATGGTAAGTTCTATTAACCAAAATAATGTTGCATTGTCCCGAAGAGGTTTGGGTCGTATTAATAAAAAATAGCATTTGCTTATACTACAATTTTTGGAGCGTTTACTTGCGTTTGTATGAATAAAAACTAAGTACATGTTTGCTAAATGCTTAAAGTATTTACTTGTTGACGTTCCAGCATTTGCTAGACCAGTAGCATTTGCTTCGATTGGTATTAATAAAATGGAGTAAGTGCTAGTAATTTCGAGTATTTACTAGTTAATTTTCAAGGCTGGGGTATGGGCAGACTTGAAAATGGATAACCAAATACTAGTGTACAAAATGGCAGCGTTCAGGATTGCTGTTTGGAAGGAAAAGGTGTGTGCCCTTAAATGAGATTGTCCTGAATCTAAATACAAACATTTGCACTGATTTTAGAAACGAAATGTGAGGAATAGATGCCAGTCGCGCACTGATACTAAACTCATGTCCTTTTTCAGCTTTTACGATGTCCTTTCAGGGTTTCCATAGCTCTGTGTACGTACACAGACAATAAAAGCCTTATTGTTAAAAGCCATTCAACTATGCAGGCAACCACAAGTATTAATCATTTACTACCGTTTCTACTAGTACATGCTGAACAGTAAAATAAACTTTTTTTCATATAAATCGAAGCATTTGCTTATTCTAAATGCTTATACTTCGTAGTAAATGCTTTACCTGTTTACTTGAACTTCTCAGCATTTGCTAGTTTATTAATACGACCCATTGTCCTGACGGGGTAAAACAGCGGATTAATAAAGTGGTGGGCTGCGTTCTACCGCGCCCATTATATTCCTGTATTGTAATGAACCTGCAATACGCCACTGGTCTAGTTTGTGTCAATTTATACAAAACGTGGCCGTTCTACAGATAAGCGGTCTCATTACACACGCGCACTCGTAACTCCAAGGAGTGTATTACAATTTCTTTATTTTTATGTTCTTCCATCTGTACGGGAGAGAAAATATATGTGGCAACGACCCAAGTTATTGACCTAGTTGTTCTGGCGATGTACCGTTGCCGGTTATGTAAGAAACTAAATTCCCTGTAACAAAACTCTTATTATAGCTCCTAGCTACGGAGGAATAATACGCCCAGACCCAAAGGCAACATGCGGATATTTCAACTCAAACACTCGCGACCTCTTTTAAAACGTGCAATCGCCTATTCTACTGTGTTGTCAAGTGCAATGAAAACTATCCAATTATTTCAGGCACTTGTATCGATGACGCGATGTGCTTACCTATGTATCTGGAAATTGAGGGTGAAAAAAATAAGAGTACCTAGTTTAGTCAAAGCCATGCAAATTGAAAACCCATTTGAATGGGTGATTATTACGCTTATATAGTGCCGGATCAAATGCCCATTTCCTTTACGTCATTACCTGGGATGAGAGAAAAATCGTAAGGGCCTTATCGCGATTCGAACCCGAGACCTCTGACTCACCGGGTAGACTCTCTACCAGCTGAGCTTTAAGGCACAGTTCGAATACTCTCTCAGATTTCCCCTGTGGACCCTATTTTTTTCTCGGTGTTGCCTGGTAACGCAACTGGACAAAGTAACGAACGCAATATCGGATATGGTGCACAATCACCATTAAAATTAAACAACAAAACTTGGGATGAGAGAAAATCGCAAGGGCCTTATCGCGATTCGAACCCGAGACCTCTCACTCACCGGGCAGATGTTCTATTAGCTTAGCTATAAGGCACGGTTGGTATGCTCCTTCCGGTTTTCCCTATGGACCCATTTTTTGATCTCGGTGTTGCATGTTAGCGCAACTGGGCAAAGTAACGAACGGTTTTCCCTAATTGGGTCTCGGGTTCGAATCCCGATAAGGCCCTCGCGAATTTTCTCTCATCCCAGATTTGGTTGTTTCACTTTATTGGTGATTGGGCACTTTACGTCAGTCACACTAAAGTAAATTGGTTTGCCGTTTTGGCGTCGCACTTTGCTAGTTGGCAACATGATGACGAATAATTTCGCCACCTGGGTCTTCTTAGAGCCACACATCTCTATAAAAAGATGATCTGACACATGATACCTGACACATGGTCCATGTCCTGTTGCAATTTGGAGATTGTGTATACACCCACTGCTCTCACAACCGATGTCAAGTGACAACACTTTAATAAGTTAGTTTCAGTAGATTGTTAGTACAATAATTCCTCTCAACCGGTATTTGGTAAGTAAAATGACGTGATGTAGTAACAGATACGAAATATCATAATACGAAAAATCACAAACTATTTTCTTTTTGATTTTTTTCTTAGTGCTCCGGCCTTAAAGCTAGCATTTGATATGTTCAAACTGTATTTTAGTCAAGGATTTATTTCAATATAGAACGTTTTATTTATCTATTTTTTGGGTAGCAAGTCCTTGGATCACAGTAATTGTTACCGTTGTTGCTCCTTGTCTATCTTCTGTATTGCAGGAATGGCTAAATAAATAAAAAATAATAATATCATAATAATAATTTCAACTGCACTTTGCAATCGCCCAGCTTCTTCCGAAAGACGTACTATTTTCCCCAGTGATCGCATACAAATATTCGTAGACAAGTTTCAAAAGTACTTGACATCAAAATTTGAATTTGATCGAAGTTTGCAGACTCCCGTCAGTTATATTAATACTGACACGTTATAATTTGACATAGCCGTGACCACTCCAGTTCACTACGTGACCAAGTCCGCTTTATGTGGCTCTTACGTTGAGCACGTGCATGTCGTTCCATCCCGTCGAGTACTTTTGTGGCCCTGAGCTTTACGAAAAGCTGCAGAAAAAGAGCCTTTCTTTTTATATTTTATTCTTCAGCACCTCTTGCGTCTTGCGGCTGTAATTTTCACCCGCCTAATTGTCTATCTCCTCTGTAGATGATCACCGGCAAATTGGATGGGACACATCTTCCATTTTGCGAGACTGGCCGAGCTTATTTTCCCCGTCGAAACCGTACTTTCTATTGACGCGTCTTCGGGTAATTCGTGTCGTTGTAACCAGGTTAATGTGCCGTGACTTTAAGGGATTTGGATTCTATACGGAAGTGATGAGGCACGGGGACGAGGTGTTGTTTTGTTTTGTGTTGCTAATGTTTGACCCAATGCTGTTTCCTTTTAAGTTTCTTTCTTCAGCCCGTTCAAAAATGTATTTAAAATTACTTGATTTAATACTTTGGCAATACTTGTCGTGGAACTTGAGATTCATAAAACGAAGCAACAGCCGCGTTAGGGTGGGTGCACACTGCACTTATTTCGTCCGTCAAACGTACGTACAACTCGTCGCGTTTTTCTCATACTGACGAACATGCCAAACTGCAGTTTCGAGTAATTCGCGTTTTTAGTTGGACTTATTTTGGTTCTTTTAATTCACCGTTTTTGAAAATAAAATCCTACTTTTGGGTTTAATAACCTTCTTGCTCAATGTATAAACTTTAATTAAGTACGTATTTTCCATATATTTGATTAATATCTGAGCAGTTATAAAGCTGTGAACGTGTTCGTCGGTATGAGAAAAAACAAAATTCGATGCGCATGCTGTTCGCCACCCGTAACGCTATGCACTTTCAGGTTCGTCACTATGAGAAAAACTCAAAACGTTGTTCGCCACCTCCATATGTTTAGTGTGTGTTTGAACGGCAGTCCTCCAGATTAGCGGTTATATTACTTCATCGGGGCTGCGGACGAGACTCATATTTATACTTATGAACACTTGGGTAATTAAGTACCATATCCACAAACTAACATTTTGTAAAATTCCATACATTTCTTTATTTATTGATTTTTCTTACGTATTCAGCTTCGCGCGATTTTGGCTGGTACCCGGTACCAGCGCGCTGTGTTGTAATACGCAGAAGCAGTGATCGGTAACCAACCAAGGATCCATGTTCGTCAGTATGGGAAAAACGTTTTAAGCGAAATGGGGTTGTTCGTCATTTTCAGATGTTTCATAACTCAAAAACCAGACAATATCTTGGTTTGAAATGTTCAGAAATGAAAGGGGGCACCCCAAGAACCCCAAATATGTAAAAAAACGAAATATTTGTCAAAAAGTGCCTGTTCGTCAGTATGGGAAAATTGCGACGAATTGCCGTACGTCATCTCCGGTCCGTCAGTTTTTGGTCCGTTGATGCGTTTTCAATGTAAACTGTCTCAAAAATCGGCCAATACGTTCGTCGAGTACAACAATTTTACATCAAATTGACGGATGACGGAAGAGTTGATCCGAGGTCTAAGCCTACACTGAAAACATTACTTAGTCAATTGACTAAAAAAATTAGTCAATCGCATGGTCTTACATGACTAATTTCCAATTAGTCATACATGGTTCGTTTTGGCTAATTGTTATTAGTCACGCAAAAAGGGTCTTATTTGCCTAATTTGAAATTGTTTTTCCTGCGGAAAAATTAATTTGGCCCGCGGAAAAAAATATTTAGTCAATTCACTTTGTCAATTAACTGAATGTATTGGTCAAGTAACTTGATCAATACATTCAGTCTGTTGACAAAATGAAATGGTCAGCCTGACGAATTAATTTTCCGGCAAACATTCTACCACATTAAACACTAAAAACTAAAACTATTTTAAATTGGTAATACCTGCATAACCAGAAAACCAACATGGTGTTAAATGAGTCCAAGTATTAAATAGTAACACTTTAACATCGTGCTTAGCACAATGAAAATTGATTGCATTTCTCTTTCATAAATACACTACAATAATTGATTGCTACAACACAGTTGGAAGACTTTTGTTGAAATGGAACCGAATGTGCAATTCCTATTTTCAGTTAAATAACTTTGAATTCCAAATTATTTTTTTTAATTTTGAAACACTGCATAACCAATGGTATTAAATGAGTCCAAGTATTAAATAATAACACTTTAACATCGGCTTAGCACAATGAAAATTGATTGCATTTCTCTTTCATAAATACAATACAATTGATTGCTACAACACAGTTGGAAGACTTTTTGTTGAAATGGAACCGAATGTGCATTTCCTATTTTCAGTTTAATAACTTTAAATTCCAAATTGCTATTTGAAATTGGTAATACCTGCATAACCAGAAAACCAACATGGTGTTAAATATTAAATAATCACATTTTAACATCGTGCTTTATCACAATAAAAATTGATGGGATTGCATTTTTCTTTCATAAATACGATACAACACGGTGGTAGCATTTAATGATAAAATGGAACTGAATGTACAATTCATATTTATTGAACGTAGCCAGTAATTAGGTTTTTAGTCCTCCGGTTTTCTGAGGTTTCTGTTCAGCCTAGAGAACAAAGTTATCACTGACTTCTCTACTGGACATTTGTCCTTGATGCCAAACAAAGCCACTTGGCTGAATTCAACTGTTTTCTGCATTGCTGGTAGGTACTGCAAATTAAAAATATAAAATGCGCCTACAGAGCATGCAAAAGCTACAACAACATCAGACATGGAGCAGACTTTTACACCCTCAACCATAAGCTTGAAGCATGTTGCCTTCAGTGGACTCGGTTCATCTGTCTCGACATAAACTGACGAAGTAGCTTTCTCTACGTTACCCTGCATAAAATGAGAGAGTAAGATTAAGTTTACAAGTAAAATGAAAAAGTGTAAAATTTGTTTGTTCTACAGGGAGTCCTACAAAAAAGAAACCAAGGTGAAATTACTAATTACTCAATAATTAAGGAGGATTCATCACTGTGTTCTCATTCTTATGACACCAAGAAATCCAGAATACCTTCAAGATTTAAGAATCAATATTCTTACATTTTAAATGTCACAATTCACTTACTTCAAAGAAAAGAAAAAAATCTTATTATTTAAATCATAAATACCTTCATGGACGACTCGGCACCAATTCGTCGCATAGCTGACGAAGTGACGAATATACGGCTTTAAAGTCGCTGCTTATTCGTCACCTCGTCAGCTATGCGACGAATTGTGCAAAGCGCCCCAGTTAGAAATGGCTTTGTACCTTATTAAGAATGTGTTTAAAGAAAAAAGATAAACAGAACAAAAATAATCGATTTAAAAATCCTTTGTGTAGTTCTCTCATTAGAAACAATGAGTTTGTTTGAAACAAATATTTGTTGAAGTGATTACCTCTCTTTTTATCCTGTTTATCCCTTTTCAGCTGATGAACCTATTTAATCTGGTACGAATCTGGTACAAAGCTATTTCTGATATTTCGTGCTTAGTCATCCATTTCTTGGTGTCATTTGAAAGAGGACACGGTGATAAACTGGATAGTAATTGCCATTTTCAAATATTATTGGTAATTGTCGATAATACGGTACACGTACACACACAGTGTTGAACCATGGCTATAATGGCAGTGACAACGTACGGGATAATGTTGTTTTCAAGGCTATCCAAAAGCAGTTCGCAAGAAAGAATTTGCTATGAAATCAAATAAATGTTCAGAAATTTTGTATATAATCATGATGTTCTGTGCTACATGGCACAAAGCTGGTGTAACATTAAAACAGAAAAACACATGTAATTTCGGATGGTCCAGCTTAAAAATACATGAAGTAATGTGCAAGGTATTCCAGGTACCATACAGACTTTCGCACCGGCTAAAATGTTCCAGTGTGCACCATCCATGCCACTTGGCAACCGTTGCCAACGGCCTGGTAGTCTGGTGCATGACTCTCTTATACATGTACCAGAGCTGCCAACCCTCCCAGATTTTGAGGAAGACATCTGGGAAAACGGGTTCATTTCGTGACTCTGAACACATCTAAAAATCCCCAAGGTTGTTAATTGACAATCCAGAAGGGGGTTTTTATCCATGTCAGGACTCACAAAATTAGACATTTCTAAAGAATCTGTTGCAAAATCCGGGAAGGTTGGCAGCTCTGTTCTACGGGAAGCCCTACATTCAAGTGAATTTCAGAGTACACATTGTGCGAGTCCAAGTCAGAGTCATTTTCGTCCGAAAGGAAAATGTAAATACAAATGCAAACAACTACATGTAAAAACTACCTGTTTGAGTCCATGCTGGTGTGAGGTCAACAATGGTCTAACACAGACACACTTGTGGGGTACCAAACACAGTGGAACAATGGTACCCCATAAAGAAATTCAAAAGGAACAGTGGTACGTACCCCACAGAGGAATTCTAAAGAAAAGGGAAAATAGGACAACAATGCAAGTACCCCATAAACCCCTGTGTACACAGATGCATGTACGTATTGTGCTTGTCTAGTTTTTGATGAATCAAAGAATAATGCCAACTAACATGTAGGTATATTCAAATCTAACGTTGAGACAAAAATTGTTCGAAAATTCAGAAAATAATTTAACCTTCCAATTCTCAACCAAGTCAGCTGCGAAGAAAAGGCATGTAGAGTAACTTTGTTTAAACAGCAAAGTGGTACATGAACAAAAGAGGATGTATTTACTTGTTTTTCATATTCTAGACATCCCCAAACCAAATCCAACCAATATTCACTATCTGTAAAACCGCCAATAGATGGCCGATAAAATAATCATGTGCATTAAATTAGGGTTTGTTTAACCGACGTAACTTGATTAGCACCCCCCTATACTCCATGTCCTCAGTGCTTCCCCGAGACTATGATAAAAACTTCATAGCGTGCTCGGGTATGGGACTCGAACCCTAGACCTCCTCCATACTAGGCAGGAGGTTGTGGGTTCAGATCCCACCCAATCATACTACATGTAGCTACATGTATAAAGTTTTGCTCATACATGTAGTGCCTCGGGGAAGCACCGAGTATACAGTGCTAAGGCCAAACAAAATAAATGGTGCGTTTACGGTAACGGCCTAAAACAAATTCAGGTAGGTAGGTTTTTTTAATTTGTTTTATGTATAACCCCCCAAAATCCAATATAGTGATATTTACGGAAATGATTGATAACATTTTAAACTCATTAAACAGAGAAAACAAATTACCTTTTATCTTGGGTGACTTTAATATAGATTTAAAGCAATATGAAAATCACCGTGCTACTCGGGAGTTTGTGACCACGTTATTTAGTAATTATTATTTGTCATTGATTACGAGGCCAACTCGTATTACCGACATTAGCGCTACGATAATCGATAATATAATTTCCAATAACATCGAATGTCAGTTAGATAGCGGAATTCTTTTTGCAGAGATCACAGACCTTTTGCCTATTTATCAGATTTCTGAGTTAAAAGGTATGCCTCTGAACAGGTATTTTTAAATGAGCACTATTTGCAATAATTTCCAACGAACATATAACAATTTCTACACTGAACATGGTTAATTTCCTATGAACATGGTTAATATTGTTAATAGTGAGTTTCAAACATTGCAAAACAACACGCAAATGCAGAACTGAAATGTTAAAAAATGACAAAATAAAACTATTTTCCTACCTACCTACCTGGATTTTATTTAGGCCGTTACCGTAAACGCACCATTTATTTTGTTTGGCCTTAGGCCTACTTTTAAGTTTTATTTATTTTATGTAGGCCTATATAGTATATAGGACTAGCGCTTACGGTACAACTCGATGGTCTACATTAGGGGACCATTTCACTAACTTTTTTGGCAAAGACTTTTCCGGCACTTTTCCCATGACGTTTGCAAGACCTTTATCGGGAATTTGCCGGGATGTTTGCCGGGAAGTTTGCCGAGACTTTCAGGTTTTTGGCGCGAGTTTTGGTACCTGTTTTGCTGGCACTTTTACAAACTTTCGACCCTATTTCAGTCGCATTTTTTGCCACAACTTTTCCTGTCACTTTTGTGCAATTTTTCCGGGATTTTTGCCAGGACTTTGTTAAAACTTTCGCCGTGATTTCTGTTGCGACTTTGGTGACTTTTGCCGCGATATGTTTGCTGGGACTTTTGCTAGATCGTTTGGGGATGTTTCGCAAGACATTTAATTGTTAGGAGCCTAGGCTACATGTACAACAACATGATAACAACAGAAGTGGTACGAGTTGTCCCGTTTCCTCACGATGACACAGTGCCAGTAGAAAGCCAATGCCTAAATTGCAGAATGCTTGCGTAATTTATCAGAATTATTTTTGGCAAAGTTACTATTTATACTATCAAATATTATCATCCTTAGACCTACAGGATTACTTCAAACCTTACCTTTTTTTGAAATTTCTTTCGCTTCACTTCAGAGAAGAGACCGAAATGCCGAAAACAAACCTCGAAAATATGCAAACTGGTTTCCGGTTCCGTACTTGTACGTAAAACTCACAGGGAGAAGGGTCGGGAGCTTGTCTACGCGGGCTCACAATTTATGTTCCCTTGAAAATAAAGTCTGAAACCCGGTAACTTATTGCAGATTAGTCACTAATTTGGCGAGGGTCCGTTTCTCGATAAATTAGTCATGAAAGAAAAAATAGTCAATTCATTTTACACTTGCCGATGTACATTAGTCAACGGCCAATTGGTGGAGTTGTCAGTCAGTATAACTTAGTCTTTCACAAATATCAATTTGTCCTGAGAAGTTTAAGAGTCGTATTGCAGTATTTTTAATTTGTCGTGCGCGAAAGAAAAATCGTCAAATGACAAATCTGCTGCAATACGAAATATTTTCCGCATGACTGACTAATTTGTCCCGGTGTTTGACTAAATAAAGTTGTCAGTGTACTTGTCCATCTTCCGTCATCCGTCAAATCGACGTATGAAACGTTCAGATACGTTGATTTTTCGACTCGACGTGCGTAAATGAAGCTGATCTTTGAGACGGCTCACATTGAAAACGCATCAACGGAAAAACAAAATGACGGACCGGAGACAACATACGTAAATTATACGTACGTCTGACGGACAAAAAATAGTGAAGTGTGAACCCGCCCTAACTAAGAACAAATTAAGTGTGCACCAACCCTTACTTAACTTAATCCCTACCTATATTTGCACACACTTGTTAGTCGGCTAAACAATATATACATAAACCATAAAGGGGTTGTGGAGTCTATATGAGGAAGATGTGTTGTTCGTAACATAAATATACATGTATCAATGTGAAAGAATCTTATTTGGAAACGGTAACATCTGCCACAACAGAGGGAAAATCAAATTACGAGGAAAGAACATACGTCATCCACTGCCTTGATTCGTTCATATGAATGAGATGCACGCTTTGGTTGAAAACGGAAACTATGCTATTACCCATTTTGTCACGTCCAATGATACTTAAGTCCAATTTGTGTCAAGAACGTTGTCGCAAAATAGAAACTTTTGTATTAATAACAATATTGCATACACATATTTATACATGGTAGTATGCGCCTCGTGCTTTCCAGCGATAGATCTTATGATTCGATGCATGGTCACCGCTATCGCGTTGTGTCCTTAAACAATATACTTTCTCCACATTATCTCTTTACCCAGGTGTATAAATGGGTACCAGCAAATACATTCACATAACATTTTGGGTCTTTTCAAATGATGAGCTGGCTTACAAACAATAAGGATATGACCAGTCTCTAAACAATTCAATTTCAATTAAATTCGTTTTATTTCCACACTTTTAAAAGTGAAAGTGCAGAGGAACCCAAAGAAGCCTCGCTTGTTAATTATGGGTCCCTAATGGGGAACCAAAGTTAATGCGGCATAACTATACAACGCTCTATACATACTACTGTGACAGTGGCTCACAGTGGCTTCACACCAAACTTGTAGAAGTGTTTACCTTACATACATGTACTATTGAAGGTATAAATATCCAGTTACCACTATTGACATTACACTTTGGCTCTCCATACAAATAAATAAATAAGTTGCAAACTATACCTTAAGTTAATACACAATACAAGAACAAACAAAACTTATGCCTAAAACCAGCATGGGAATCTCGAGATAAGTACCAGTAATACATGTATTATAAATTAATGATAAAGTAAAGTGGATTTATAAGTGCGCTTAAATATTGCAAGGTTTGTAATTTTTTTCAATAAATCACTAAGTGAGTTCCATAACTTGGGCCCCCTCATATCTCAAATTTTTGTGTGCGAAGGAGGTACGAGTCAACGGAAGATGGAAGTGAAGAGCCTGTCGAGTAGGATAATTATGTACATTAAAATTCCGAATGAACATTGAATTGATGGAAGAAGGTAATGTTTTTAAAATAGACTAATACATAAGGGACCCAAGCTGATGATAATAAATATCCTTAATTTTCAATGTTTAATGTTGGTAAAATAATGGATCAGTATGATAATTAAATTCACAAAAATTAATTGTACGTAGTGCACGTTTCTGTAGACGAAACAACATATTGATGTTACTGGATGCAGAATTACCCCAAGCAAGTATTCCATAATGTATATATGACACCACTAAGGTATTATATAGGGAAAATAGGATATATGATGGAACAAAATCTCTTATTTTATAAATCACACCAATATTCCTACTAATAATTGTACATAAATAATCAACATGATTGTTCCAGGTTAACCTACAATCAATCACTAACCCAAGAAACTTAATACAGTCAGTTTTATCTATGTTAATATTATTAATTGAAATTTCACCTGGTAATTCACTTACAGAGTTGCTGAATAGCATATATCTATTTTTGCTTAAATTTAATGAAAGTTTATTGACCCGAAACCAACTGGAAACAGAAGTAAGTTCACGGTTAACTGTCTCAACTAGGGTATTAATGTTTTTATGAGAAATAAATAAATTTGAATCATCGGCAAATAATATAAATGAGAAAATCTCTGATGATTTGATAAAATCGTTAATATAAATTAAAAACAACAAAGGCCCTAAAATGGATCCTTGAGGTACACCACAATTTATTTTCCTAAAAGTCGAATTACAACCATTAATAGAAACATACTGGATCCTATTAGAAAGGTAACTTCTGAACCACTCCAGGGAAGTTCCACGTATGCCATAATAAGAAAGCTTATGCAAAAGTATTTCGTGATCAATTGTATCGAAGGCTTTTGACAAATCAATAAATATCCCTAGAGTGTGTTCAGAAACATCCTTTGCAATCGAAACTTTATCAATAAAATCCAAAATTGCATGAACAGTAGAATGTTTACTACGAAAACCAAATTGTGAACTTGTCAATAAATTAAATTTATCAAACAATTTACAACACGGATATACACACATTTTTCGAATATCTTAGATAATGTAGTCAGTATAGAAATAGGCCTATAATGATTTATACTATCTGAATCACCACTTTTAAAGACAGGAACAACTTTGGACATTTTTAATTGATTGGGCACAACACCTGTAACAAAAGACATGAGCATTGTGGACGTAAAACAAGACAGGAAGTAAAGGTGGTCGGTTGGCATAAGAAGGTATATCGCCAATCGTGTTTCACCAACAGAGGGCGCCTTTCTGCAACGCAATATGGGATTTAGCTGGGTCAAACCATCAATGGTTTGACCCCAGCTAAATCCCATAGTGCTTTGCAGATGGGCGCCCTCTGTTGGTGGTTTTTCTTCCACTTTTTAAACTGCATCTCCTTCTTCGTCATCTTAAGTTGAAAATAATTATGTAAAGTTAACCGTATATAGTTGGTGGCATTAAGAGCCCGAGTTGCCAAAGATGTCATAAAATGAAAACAACTAATTATATTGTACAATGTTTAACAGATCTTAACCTCAATGAAGTCATTGCCCATCTTTTGCCGCCGAATAATTAAAGACAATTACATGATTAAAAAACGTTTAAAAACAGGAACAACAGCATACACAAATAAAGAATAATGTTGATACACTGCCTTGTAGAAATTTCAGCCATATAGATGCAGTGATTCTTTAGAAAACCTTAAAAACCCATGCATGGTTTTTGAGCTGAATGAATGGTTAAGAAATCGTTTGCAAACGATTTTTTAAACCACTTTAGTTGGCAATTTCACTCACAAAGGTACCATTTTGCACTGGGAAAAATCATGTGGTGTTTGTTACTATTGCTTCAACACTTTTAGTCAGATGTTTCTTGTCAACTCGTGAAGTAACATTTTGGGTAACTGCAATGTACTGGGGCTTTAAACGCACAATACTGATCGCGGTGGCACCAGACAACTTTTAGACGCGTGAATGTAACGTGTATTTCCAGAAAAAATAAGAATTCCATCCGACTTTCAATTAGCCTTTTGAATGTAACATTTGCAGAATGGCTGTCGCCCGCATTCTTTACTTTCAAATGAAGGTGCAGTTAATAAATCCACATACTATGGTGTTGTTGTTACGCGGTGCATGTCATTGCCTAGCATGTCATTCTCTCCCATGGTAAACACGTTGGTTCTGTACTTCTACCGCGTGCAACAGATAGAAACAACAATTTAGTCTGTTTGAGTGGATACTAAGTGTGCATGTGAAAGAAATTACGTAAGTACATCACCTGCTATTCATGCGAAGCACGCAAACAGCCAATTCCATATGGCCGACTCGTGAGTGCAGTGGCTATTCAAGAAACATGCCGTAACAATTTGCAAACACCAACTTAAAGCTGCAAAATTTCCACACCAAGGACTCAAGGATTTCTGATGTTTACGCCACGTGTTTTTGCCACATTTCAGGTCACCGTACAGGCAACTTGCTGCACATTGACGGCTATGTCCATCGACCGATACCTACTAATAGTTCACGCTGTCAAATCCAGAAACACCCGAACGACGAAAAAGGCCATTATCGTCAACGTTGCTGTTTGGATTGGTAAGTAATATCTCCTAATGTTGCTATATATTTCAACATTTTGTATTTTTTGAATAGTTAGCTTCGTGTCACGTGATAATAGCTAGTACTAGCTTTATGCAGGTTCGATTCCTGATATAATGTCTTGAAACGTCTGTCCTTGAGCAAGACACTTTGCAGAACAAGCGTGTCCTCTATCCAGCGGCATCGCACGCCGCCCCCACCCCCTACCCCCCCTCCACCCCCAAAAGTGAGCCCCCTAATGAGATGTAATCAACTAGATCGGTTCCCGCTCCACATATTCCGCATACAACGAATGGATATGAGGACCGGCTGCCGTAGTGTTTAAAATAGTAGTATGACGTCATGCGTTTATTTTTAGGAGCGCTCAACCGTTAATTTTAAAAGCGCGCTGCGTGCGCTACGGGCCTACGGCATGAGTGGGATGGCTTCGGGCTCGGCTGGGAGGGCTGGGCGTGGCTGGGCGTGGCTGGGCTTGGCTGGGATAGCTTCGGGCTGGACTGGGATAGCTTCGGGCTGGGCTTTGGGGCTTCGGGCTGGGCTGGGATGGCTTTGGGCTGGACTGGGATGGCTTCGGGCTGGGATTTGGGGCTTCGGGCTGAGCTGGGATGGCTTTGGGCTGGGAGGGCTTCGAGCTGGGCTTCAGGGCTTCGGTCTGGGCTGGGAGGACCTCCTGGCTGGGCTGAGAGGGCTTCAGCCTGGGCTGGGAGGGCTTCGGGCTGGACTGGGGTGGCTTTTGGCTGGGCTGGGGTGGCTTTGGGCTAGGCTTGGAGGGCTTCGAGCTGGGCTTCAGGGCTTCGAGTTGGGCTGGAAGGACTTCCGGCTGGGCTGGTAGGGCTTTGGGCTGGGATAGGAAGGCCTCGGGCTGGGCTGGGATGGTTTTGGGTGGGCTTTAGGGCTTCGGGCTGGGTTGGGAGGGCTTCGGGATGGGTTGGGAGGGCTTCGGGAAGGGCTGAAGGCTTCGGGCGTGGCTTCAGGGCCTCGGGCTGGGCTGGGAGGGCTTCGGGCTAGGCTGGGAGGGCTTCGGGCTGGGCTGGGAGGACTTCGATCTGGGCTTGGAAAGCTTCGGGCTGGGCTTCAGGGCTTCGGGCTGGGCTGGGCTGGGAAGGCTTCGGGCCGTGCTGGGGAGGCTGCGGGCTGGGCTGGAATGGCTTCGGGCTTGGCTGGAATGGCTTCGGACTGGGCTGGAATGGCTTCGGGTTGGGCTGGAATGGCTTCGGGCTGGGCTTTAGGGCTTCGGGCTGGCTGGGAGGCTTATCGGGCTGGGCTGGGAGGTTTATCGGGCTGGGCTTGGAAGGCTTTGGGCTGAGATGGCTTTGTGCTGGGCTGAAAGGGCTTTGGGCTGGGCTGAGAAGTCTTCGGGATGGGCTGGGATGGCTTCGGGCTGGGCTGGGAGGGCTTCGGGCTGGGCTGAGAGGGCTCCGAGCTGGGCTGGTAGGGCTTCTGGCTGGCCTTGGAGGGGTTCGGGCTGGGCTGGGATGGCTTTGGGCAGGGTTGGCCACGGGCTGGTTGGGATGGCTTCAGGTTGGGCTGGGCTGGTCAAGTTTGTTGGGTTTTAATCCTGATTATACCTGCGTGGGATGTGCTGACCTCTTGAATCGCGCGTCTCAAAAACAGTCCTAGAAATGCAGGTTGTAATAGATGCAATTCTGGCAGAGTGGCGCACCCTGCCTTAGCGGCTCGTATGGTGGCTGGTGCAGCTATCCCTCCCACATAAGGGCATGATGTTATGTACATTACTGACCAGTAAACGAAGCTACATCTGACATCAGCAGTTAAATAAGTTATTGTCTCTACCTATCCCATGCCACGTAATTATGACCGCCATTTTCAGCTTTTTGTTTTGTATTGTTTGTCAAAGGTTGGATTTAAATATTATGGATACCAGTTAATTCCCAGGCCCTGAAAACCCTAGGGTAGACATTTAAACCACTGTTCTACTCCAAATATTAAAGAAGTTACAGCTGTTTCAGTGTAACTTTGCAAATTTCCGACGGATTTAAATCAAAATTGTAGATAATGTAAACAAGGCCTGATAAATGTTATCAGCTTTTTCATAGAGAGCAGGATTTAAAAGCCTTACGAAAAACAAAAGTTAATTTGTACCTCTTTGCGCGAAACGTTGAGGTGGTTTGCTAACATTAGGGGGGATCCTGCAGCTCGCACAATCCACCACTGTCTCCAGCGATGTATTATTATTGAAGCAGGTCAATTATTGAATCTAGGCTAATTTGACCCCAAGGAACAACTTGGGATGTGTGCTAAATTCGCTATCCGGGACGAATAACCCGAAAATGACCACGCCCTTTTAAAGATGGCCACGCTGCTTCCGACATAGTTGTTTCTACTGAATTCAACTGATATGAGCTAATATGACCCCGAGGAACAACTTAGGATATGTCCCAAATTCGCTACCTGAGGAGAAGTACCCAAACATTACCACGCCCTTTTAAATGACCACGACCTTCATCAGAAGTGCTACTTACGACATAGCTGTACATGTACCTACTAAACTCGACTGATATTAGCTAATTTGACCCCAAGGAACATCTTGGGATTAGTGCCAAATTCACTATCCATGGAAAAGAGCCCATAAATGACCACACCCTTTTAAATGACCACGCCCCATCATATCAGAAGAGCTACTTCCGACATAGTCAAACTACTGAACTCAACTGATATAAGCTAATTTGACCCTGAGGAATAACTTGGGATGTGTGTCAAAATCGCCACCTAGGAAGAGGTACCCGAAAATCACCGCGCCCTTTTTAAAATGACCACGCCCCTTATTTAAAGTGCTACTTCCGACATCGCTGTATCTACTGAACTTAACTGATATAATATAATTTGACCCAAATTAGCAACTTGGGATTTGTGCCTAATTCGCTATGTGGGGAGAAATGCCCACAAATTACCACGCCCTAAATGACCACACCCCTTATCAGAAGTGCTACGTCCGACATAGCCGCATCCACTGAACTCAACTGCTAATATGACCCCGAGGAACAACATGTGATGTATGCCAAGATCACTACCTGGAGAGAAGTACCCAAAAAATGACCACGCACTTTTAAATGGCAACACCTTTTTTTTTCATTAGAAGTGCTACTTCCGACATAGTTGTATCTTCAGAACTGTTCCAGCTGGGTATCTGGGTTGCTCAAAATGTTCAGAATGGCCATGATGTTCAGGGGGTCATAGAAGAGTTTCGAATTTATATTTTGATATTACTATATAGAACAAAATAGCAAAAATGTTATCCATTACCATATATACTACCCCTTACTACCTAGGCCTACATATAGGAATTGCCAAATATATATTAACGTAAATGTTCCAGGCTTAAATTGTACATGTCTAAAGGTGCACTCACACAGGAGTAAACCGTGTAAGTTTGAAATGGCTGTTGTTATGACTTTGGTCTTAATGATATTATAGCATTTTTTGAGGGTGGGGTAGTCAATGCACCCTATAAGCAGTATGAATTAACACAAATTACTAGATTTTAAAATAATGTGCACCAAGCTACATGTATGTCAGTCGATTTGTTTTCTTTTGAATAATTTTCTCCTTTTAACTACATGTACTTTGAACAAGGTGAAGCACAAGGAGCAGTGAGAGCGACCTCACCTTAAAAAGAAACAATTATACTACCATCAGATTGCTACACAAAGTCAATAATAAATTTTGCTCTGTCGTCAATTACTGGTATATTTCTCTCCAAAGTAAAGACCTCTTTGCCCTCTAATACACGGTAGTAACGATCGTTACATGTATTTTTAAATCTCTGTTCATTTCGAATGACAACCCTGATTAATTCATGTGACATATCTCTTACACAATACACAGCCGATAGTCATATTGACTAATAAAGAGACGAGTATAAAACAAACATTCAAATCTTGCTTTAGCGGCTCCATCGCATTTGTGTGGTTAACAAAAAGATTGATTGCAGGGTACGCACGGGGTTGTGGATGGGATCGACATTTGGGTACATTTTACAAAACATGACACTTATATCTCATAATAATAATTTTAAAAACCTTTTTTTTAATAGCATTTATAACGATTTGCCTCAATGATAATGAAAATATGGACGCATACCGCGCACTTATCCGGGGAAACATACCAAAGGTGAAACTGTTTATAGAACTTATTAAAAGAAAATACTTAAGGTGAATGTCTTTCACGTGGATTTTTCCGTACCTTAAAGGCAGAGGCTCGTCAGCAATGCGCGCGCGCCAAATTCGTGCCAAGAAATACGCAGCTCCACAGCAAATGTATGGAGCTGCGTATTTCGTTGCGCGTTGCTGACGAGCCTGTGCCTTTAAAGGTAGAACACATGATTGGTAAACTGTTAAAGGTGGCGTTATTTATACTTGTGATTAAAAACCCATGTTGGTAAAACTGCCTTGTGGAAATTTCAGCCACATAGGTGCAGTAATACTTCTGAAAACTTGAAAAATCCATGGATGGTTTTTGAGTTGAATGGTAAAAAGGTCGTTTGCAAAAGACTTGTTTTATTATAGAAAATCACCTTCTATGCAATTGTTAATTTCTCACACCATTTTGGACGAGAAAAAAATCATATAATGTTTAGTACCATTGTTATTAACACTTTTAGTGAGGTTTTTTTGTTAACTCGTCTGGTTTAAATTAAAACCGAGTCTAAGTCCGGTTTATGTCTAGTTTAAATCCGATCTGAGTCCAGTTTAAACTGGAGTTTGAAATTTACTTTCTGAAGTCAGGTTTATCTTAAACACGAGTCTAAATAAAGTGTCATTCTGGTCTAACTCGAGCAGTGGGTGGTTTAAAGTAAGGGACAACACTTGCAAAGGGTTGCCTAACTCTGTACGCTTCATGTAATACCCCAGTCACAATTAGCTTGCGATGGGTTTGCGATTGAGTAGTTTGCGACGGATTTCTAGGCATTTTCGGCCGGGACCCCACGTGACTCCTTGCGGCTGCCGGGTCATTTTTGGGCATCAGGCGGGCATCGAGTTACTTTTAACTCGGACTTAAAACCTGATGCGGCTTTTCGCATCGCAAACTGATCGCCAATAAATCGGTCGATGCCTGGCCGATGTCCGGCAGGGCATCGCACACATCGGGCGGGCGCTGGGCCAAATTTTGGGCAACCCAGACAATCCATCGGCCAGGCGCCGCCCATACGCCGCTCAGACGCCGGCCGGGCTCTGCGCGGCGTCCAGCCGACTTGGCGGCGCCCGGCCGGAAATCGGCCAGACATCGGCCGGGGTATCGCAGTGACATAGGCAGGACATCAGCATGACATCAGACGAGTGCCTGCCGGACACCGGCCGATAAACGGGCCAATAATTCGACCCCATTCCGTCATGGCAGCGTGCGGGGCACTTTTAATTGTGACTGTGACTGCCCTATCGCGCGATCTTTCGCCGACCTCTACACGCCGCCTGGCCTCCGCTTTAATTGTGACTTAAGCCTAGGTCACAAATCAACCGGGCCCCGTACGAGTTTCCCCACCCGGCGGCTTGCCGTGGATTTTAGAGACCGTACGGGTCCCTTACGATTTTCATTTCTACGGCGTGTGTGGTCACATATTCTACGGTGCCCGGGTGGAGCCCGGTGAAAATTGGTGGAGTGTAATCGCAAGGCGCCCGTCAACAAACCGTGGGTGCCGGCCGGGTGCCGTGCGGTAAGCTTCCGGGCTCCGTCCGATGAACAGGTGAACCGCACGGCTCCCGGCTGGGGCCCGGCCGGGGTCCTCACGGCGCCCAGCCGGCGCCCGGCCGGGTGCCGTGCGGTGCACTAAAAGCCGGCTTCAGCACAGAGAGAGAGGGAGAATTTGAGAGCAATGTCACTGTATTTATATCAAACGGGTGGATTCGATGCCGCCGTGAGGGGGCCGCACGGGTAATTTTTACATCAAACGGACCCCGGACGGCAGGCGCCCGGTGTTCTACATATCGCCCGGGACCCTTGAGCGGCCCGTGAGGGGGCTGCAGGACAGCCGTGCGGCACCCTTGAGCACCACGAGAATTGGCAGAAAAAAAATCGTGCGGAGCCCGCCCGGCCACCGATCGGAGCCCGCACAGGACCCCTAGGGTGCCACCACGGGCCTTCTACGGGCTTTCTACGGCCTAACGGTCAGATGACCGGGAGAATCGGGAGCAGTCAGCCCAGCACCGCGGCGCCCGTACGGCTGGTGAAAAATGTCCAGGTGCCCGTGGGAAACGCAAGGTAGCCGGCCGGGCACCGTACGAAATTGGCCAAAATGTCTGTTTTTACTCGCCGTACGGGCCCCGGAGTGGATATGTGAAAGGGGCTTTAGGTATAAGTCGCCATCTTTTGCCGCTCGGCGCTCGTACTTAGAGGGCGTGACTCAGGACACAACGTATTTTTACATACTTCACGTCGTATGGGAGTCGGGAAACAAGGTGTCAATCTTGACGTCATCCGTGCAATCGTTGCATGGTTGACGTAATCGTCCCTTTCACAATTTCAAATATGGCGCAGCACATAGTTGCATTAGTTGCAGAGTTTATCATCAAAGTGAATTGGGTTGCCGACGTTGAAAACAAGGTTCTCTGATTCTCATGAAGGTTAATGCACCGGGTAATATTTTTGAATAAATTCGTCGATAACTTTAAACGAGTGTTGTTCCTTACTGAATGATTTGTTGGAGTATCTACAGCAAGCATAGTACTAGAAAGAACTGCTTCAAAGAAAACAACATGGAAAAGTCGTCAGTTGAGAACAAGAACTCTATTAGGCCATGGGCCAAAATCTGTAAGAGGCCTAGAAATTGAGTTTCGTCTTAACTTTTCAGGGGCAACTTTATTTTTCGGATAATAAGTAGTTTGGGTCATGCTGATTAATATTTCACTTGTTCACATTTGAACCATTTGCACGTAGCTAACAAATAGAGGTCATAAAAATCAACGATTTTTGTCGCTTTCTTTCGCGGTTTTTCTCAACATCGAGCTATCACTGCCGTTGCAAAAATGCAGTTTCGCCACGTATCGTCGCGTTAATCTAGACACGAGTTACAATAGACTGGTTCCCGCTCCACCCTGGCCGTTGCAACGTGCGTTTGTCATTCGGTTGACAATTAAAAGGGAACTATAACCCACTAAGTTTGCAGAAATTCCTTGAATGCAACCATAATCAAAACAAAGAATTCGTCACGGGAAATTCGCTTAGGAAATCGCGACCAATTTGTCTAAGCACCCACCCAGAGGTTGTACTTCCGCTCCCGCTGCGTACATGTATAAGTTAAATGTACATTCTGCCCGATGTTGGGTGATTTGTGGACATATACCAACATAAGGCTGTTCCAGATTCACGTTTAATGTATTTGGCAGTTTGTGATCTCATTTTGTGCCACGTAGAGTAAAAAAAAAAACTTTCAAGCATTAACACATTAACACATGTACATGAAAGTGTCATTACATACAATGCTTGATTTTTATATACTCCCTTGTTATGTCACTCAACTTGTGATTAAGTATGAAGAAACTTTTGAAATGTTTCTTCGTAAAAGGTTAGTCATGCAATTAGTAATGGAAAAATAATTCGTCAGTTCTTGTTTGACGTGACAATACAAATTAGTCAAAAGATGATCATCACATTTGTCAGTCGTTGAGATTAGTCTTCCGCTAATATTAATTTGTCCTGCGAATTTCCAACCTCGTAATGCAAACGTTTTAATTTGTCATGCACCAACAAAAATGTGTCATGCACCACCAACAGTTGTCAACTGACAAATTGTACATTGTACTAAACATTTTGCCCTTGTTTGACACATTTTCCACTGTGATTGACTAAATAAAGTTTTCAGTGTGGCTCCCATGCTATTTTAAGGAAGAAATTGTGTCGAAAATGTACATTATTTGGATGATAAGGATATTCGTGCTGATCCCTTACCTGTGCCGAACATTGCCTATATTTTGCAAGGACATTTCATAATATGTTATAATGTAGACTTACTTTAATAATTACATACCATGCACATGCGTTATATCAGATGGCTTCGCTGTTTTAAAGAGAAAGAAAAAAACGGGGGCGGGGGGGAGTGCCCTTCGCCTCAATTTTCAGAAAAAAATAAATGACGTCAGCAAGAATACCAGGAAACGTGTATACCTGAAAACTTAAAAGGCGAACTGCCTTAGTTCTTTCGCTTTCTTTGTCTTGTGAGCTTGGCTTGCTGAAAGGTGCTTGTAGACATAAGCGTACAAATGATACATTTGACACCTCCTTTGATCAAAACTACCCAATAAAAAGCAGGGAATCTGTCAAATTTCCGTTTGAGGGATAACTAAATTGAACTCATTCGTTTAGTATATTTTTCTTTCTTTCACAATCATAGATTAATAACAATAAAGTGTACATCTCTTCCAAGATGGACTTAGATGAGTTCTATAATGTTTATATTTAATTCAGGTAATTGTTTATATGGTTTCCCAGTTACATTGCAAATTGTATTCGATATCAGGAAAGTGATATTTAAAAACAAATCAAATCCTGAGACCCTGGGCTAAATAAATACCAAAGAACGTTTATCTCGTGTAAAGTACAGAGCTAGTGTGGAAACGAAGGCTTTAGCTGGAGCGATCTATCTGCTTCAGAAAAATGTCCCAATCTCTGTTGCGCCACCCGCCTTAATTTCTTTGTTTTGCAACCGTAAAAGGATTTCGATCGCTCAACTCTTAGCCAAAGAGCGATATGATAATAGCACAGGCGCCTAGGTGAAGGACGTATTATGTTACCGATATTAACAAATAAGAGAAAAACCGCCCATCGGATCATATCGAGAGGTTTTGTATAGATGTAGGAGGCGGCATTATGGCAAAAAAGGAAGCTTCTGCGGCAACTGTGAATTGTGAATATAGAGCTGAAGTGTGCAGATGCTTCCTAAAAATGGCATTCTTCGTTCGTGCTAAATTAAGACCAATGTGTCATTTAACGAAACAAACAACTTTCCCGAACGATGTAAACAGAAATGTTAATACGAGAAGGCCTCAATATATATGATATGCTAAATGTGATTAAAAATCATTCTCTTTAGCACACTGCAACTAAAATCTGTTGAGGGCTTAATATATTGTTATACCGGAATATGGAGAATGACTCGTGGACTGTGCAAATTTTGACGAAAAACGGCAATGGCGGATGCTAAAACCATTCCATCGACGGCGCCGTATGAAAAAATACTTCGAACACAGATTTCATTCCATGAAGATGGGATGCGGCGTCACCGTTACATCGATGACCTTTTTGCCATATTATGAGAGCTCTGTATTTCATTAGCCAATGGAACACAGAAATACCGGCGGCTGAGTAAATTAAAAACTTCCATTATATATAGCAACAGTCAACTAAGTGGGATTTTGTGCAAATGCAGGTGTGACATTGAGTGTTTTTCAAGAGATTTTCTTGAACCACATAAAAACTCAAGGTTGAATCCTCCAAATGTATATTACAAGTAATTGTTTAGATCAAGAACTGTGTGCAAATGTCAAATCAACAACATCGCTTCTAGGGACTGAGTGAAATGGGATAAATTGGCATGACGTCCCCGTTACATCAGTGACGATATTTTTCTTTTCTTTTTTATTTTCGAATAATTCAACATTGCCGAAGTCTCTCAAGACTGAAAACTCTACATTATTACAACATATGCAAACCAACTATATCGTGCAACACCATTATAGAGAACACGTCTCTCTTCTCACTTACTGGCCATTTTGTGGAAATGAAGAAATGTCACACTTTATGCTCCAACTTCGTGGAATGACCCTTCTAAGTTGATCAATCCGGGTGCTTTACATACTATTAACCTCTCAGTGATCATTGGCCAGCATGTTAATCAAAGTCAGACATATACCGATGTGCGACACTGGATCCCAGGGTCCCATTTTTTGTTATTTGGGGTGGAGAATATTGTGTTTGAAACAGTTGACCCACCACCAGAAATGTTGTTGCGATGGGGATGTTAGTATGCATGTATCACTCTCAGACTGATACCAGCACCACAATAGTCATCCTGAGATATCAGGGAAATTCCACTCTGCAAAGCGACGTAACAATACCCTGGGGAAACACACGCAAATCTGTGGAGTGAGCCGGCTGTTGTCTTGAGCCAACTCACGCCCGAGTCATTTTAATAAATTCGGTCATGTTATGCCGAAAAGAAACGATTTCTATACTTTTCAGAAATTGTATTGGGTTCCGTTCCTTATGACTGTCCCATTCCTACCAAACTTTCAAACGACGATCTTAATTTTTCAAATTAATAACAGGGATGCATGCTGACGAATGTAATGGAACGGATTCCCCAGTATGCTTTAAATAGCAGCCAATCGTCGACGCGGACAACGGCCAGCATTACCGAGTACATGTATCACATGCATGCACGGTGTTTACAATCTGCGCGCGTTACATTTGAATGCCTGCAATCATGCTGCAATGCACTGCCAAGCGTCCTGATTGGTCCAGCAGAGGCGACAAGATTTCTGTCGCTAGTCTCACCGCGAAATGGGGCCTTTTCAACAGGGCCACTGTACGCAGGGGTTAGGGAGTGCGTTAAAGGGGCACTGTTGCAAGAGGATGCACAATAGTATGTGTGGCGTATTTCAACCCCTATTCTCTGCGGAGGGAAGTCGACTGCGCATGCGCAGCATGCATATTATGACGTCACAATAAGTGTATTTTGTATGAGCAGCAGCGTACACGTTGCGCGCGCGCAGGGGCAGAGTTGGGATAACATGCGGGTGTGTGATCCGGACAAGTCTGGACTTGTCCGACAGTGTGTCTGTAATATCAAGCAGTGACTGATATTGACTGGCGTTTGTACTTTCCGCCAATTATGGACTATACCATTCGAAAATACCGCAGGGGCGGTTTTCGTTGGTGAAGATGTTTTTTAAGACAAAATTATGTTTTACCCCACCGGGATTGATGGAAAGTTAATGCGTATGAAAATATTTCGTAAATAAAGTGTAAAAGGACTATAAAATGGGTATATTTGATTGTTGGAAGTATTTTAGTCTGTTTTATGAACCGCTTTGGAAAAATTGTATGCCCCTGTGTGGTTTAAACATAAAGACGCAACGCCGATTATGTGTATTTAACTGTGCTCTGGGTCTTCGAATGAAAATATTTTGTAAATAGGTGTAATAGGACTGTGTGACTAAATAAATAAATAAATAAACAATAACGATTTAAACATCTATAACAAGATCACTGTTAATACAATTCTATAGCAAGGGGAAAATGTATCGGTTTCATTCCTTGTTCGTCATTGTTTTTGTTTGTATGTTTTTTCTTCTCTTTATTACTGATAATTAACATTCTACTTTTAACCCCCTGCCACCGGTATTTGTATACGTCTCGAGCGGTTGCTGGTGGGCCGGTATTAATTTCACCGAGGACTCATGCAGTGGGACACCGGGCAGTATCTAGGGTATACGCCGGGTCACACCGTGCACCCGACCGGGCAATGTTGGTACATTGCACGCTAATAGTTTTCGGTCGTGACAATCGACTCTTTGCTGCTTTCACTATTACGCATAGTTGTTTTTGCAACTTTACACATTTTTGTTAACACCTATTCACCGTTTATGGACTACAATTCAAGTAAAATGAAACAAAGACAAACACTCGTTTTTGCAAGGTATTTTATTCACACAACTCAGTTCTTTCCTTCAGATTATATATGTTCTTTATCTTGATAATGTCAAATAAATAGACTAAACTTGCGCTTTATATTTTTCTGACGGTGGGCTGTATCCGATGTAATTGTTTACCTGTGATAATCTTTGAAACAAGGGACAGCGCAAAGGGGAACTTCGCGAATGTCACACATGATCTTTGTTTTCTTTCTCGTGCCATTTCCGTTTAATACATTCAACACAACGCTTGAAAGGTCTTGCACAGTTATCTGTTGAGGGTTTTTCAACAGGGAAATGTCTACCCAACAGTCTGAATGGACCACGGAGATAAACAGGGAGATTTCTTGCATTGGATTCAAATATTTCATTCACTAATGCCAATCTGAAATTCAAGTATTTGTCAGTCCCACCAAGTTATTTGTACACGAGATAAGAGTTTACAAGGCAGACATCCAGCAGGAAGAAGAATATTTGTTTGTACCACTTGATCGACTTCTTGACTGAGCGGTGAGTGGAGGCAAGTTGGTCTGCCATGTCCACACCTTTCATGCCTTCGTTGTAGTCGAGGACACAACGGGGTTTCTCTATGGGTCTGTCGTCCCGGTCATGCTTTCCAGAGTCTCCCATTGCCGCCGTGTGCATCGTTGATAGCATCCGGACGTCTTTCTTGTCTCTCAAGACCAGGGCAAGTAGGCTTTTGTCGGAAGAGCGATATGCAACTTCACCCCTTCTTAGTTTCAAGTTGCACAAGTCCTTGGGCATCTCTTTGCGATTTGTTCTCACTGTCCCCACGACATTTGTTTTGTGGCCGCTGTGGAGTTCCAGGAAGAGAGAATGGCTGCTGAACCAGTTGTCTAGAAAAATGGTGTACTCCTTGCTGAGCAGATCGGCGTTCAGGTCGAGGACGATTTTAGTACTTGCCGGCTCGTCGCTCTTGTCTTGCCCAGTGTATATTTTCAAGTTCCACGTGTACCCAGTGGCTAGTCCCGTGCTTTGGCAGACTCGATATACCTTGATGCCAAATCTCGCACGCTTCTTCGGGTTGTATTGTTTGAACTTCAATCTTCCCTTGTATTTCCACAGCGACTCGTCCGTGGTTATACGGCTGGAGGGAAGGTAGACCGTCTTGAAGTTCGCGGTTAGTTCGTTTACCACGGGGCGGATCTTGAAGAGGCGATCACTTTTATCTGCCTGATTATTGTCATTGAAGTGCAGATAGGCCAGCATGTCTATAAATCTGTCTCGGGGCAGGATGTTGTGGAAGAAAGGAGTTTCAAGTATGGAGTCTGTCGTCCAATAAAGTTTCAGTTCGGGTTTGGGCATTATTCCCATGGTGATCATCAAAGCCAGAAACACCAACATCTCTTCGGAAGTAGTCTTGAACCATTCCCTTATGTGACTTCGACTTGGCGTATGACGTCTTGGATTCTGGGCGGCGTAGCGATTTGTCTCGTCGGCGATATAGGCCGTCAGTTCGGGAGTGAATAACTTTTCAAAAATCTCCACGAGGCTGCTGGTGTTGTCCAAATCCCGCACTTGAACTCCCGTTGTACCGCAAAAGCCATATCGTCGCGGGAAGTTGTCGCTGTTCTTCCACTGAATTGAGTCAGTTCTCTTGGTTTGCTTGGCACGCTTAGCTAACGGCGCTCCCCCGTCAAAACCACTGCTGTAGCTACTTTCACTATATGAACTTTGTTCATATTCCGATTCTAAATATGAAACTGTAGATGCCGCCGTCGCAGTTTCCTGACCCTCACTCGTCGAAGAAATCGTGTAATGCAACTGAATGTCATGCGTATGTACGTCTATAATTATATACACACCGAGAGCCCAGGGTTATGAATAGCGCGGAACAATGAACGCATGTACACTGAACCACAGCCCTATTCGTCGCATACGAACTCCATGCAGTGTATTACGCAAAGCGCTCTGCTCGAAACATTCCATCTTTCAACCAAGAATAATGACTAGTTTCGGTGTATATATTTACCTTTTCAGAACTACTAAAGATTCTCCAAACATGCCAGCAACCACAGGTGCAAGTTGAATTAGACGTCGGCCGGTTCTTGGTCTAATCACAAGTCGCGTCTATAGACGTCATCCGGTGGCAAGGGGCTAAATATTCTCCAAACATTCCCCTACTAGAAAATTCAACAATCAATGCACACATGCCAGCAACCACAAGTGCAAGTTGAATTAGATGTGCACGTGCAGTAATGCGGCTATAGACGTCCGCCGGTTCTTGGTCTATTCACAAGTCGCGTCTATAAACGTCATCCGGTGGCAAGGGGCTAAATATTCTCCAAACATTCCCCTACTAGAAAATTCAACAATTAATGCAAACATGCCAGCAACCACAGGTGCAAGTTGAATTAGATGTGCACGTGCAGTAATGCGGCTATAGACGTCAGCCGGTTCTTGGTCTATTCACAAGTCGCGTCTATAAACGTCATCCGGTGGCAAGGGGCTAAATATTCTCCAAACATTCCCCTACTAGAAAATTCAACAATTAATGCAAACATGCCAGCAACCACAGGTGCAAGTTGAATTAGATGTGCACGTGCAGTAATGCGGCTATAGACGTCAGCCGGTTCTTGGTCTATTCACAAGTCGCGTCTATAGACGTCATCCGGTGGCAAGGGGTTAATAAGGTAATCTGCGAAGTGCAAAGGATCATATTAACGATGCTCGACTGTAATACATACATGTACCTTAAATGAACTCCGACAATAAATGACACTTGACAAGATCATTATACAGTTTTACAATATTACGTTTATTGCTACAGACACTCAATAAACCATTTTACTGTACAAATCAGCAATACATTAAATAATTGTTATTTATATCAATGTTTTGGGAACTAAAGTTTGAGCAATAAAAGACGATTTGAAGGTCGTACGAACACTATTATTTATTTTTCAATTTTATCCAATAGGGCGACACTTTTTGTGTAGAGAGTCATATAAGGGCGACGCGGTCGGTTAGGGCGACAATTTGGCGTAGCCCCAATATTTTTGAGGTCAAAAACAATTTTGTTTAGGTCAAAAACCATCTTTTTAATATCGATAACCATTTTTATTAGGTCTAGAACCGTCTCTATTGGGTATGGAACCATTTTTTGGAAGCTTCGGGTAAAGAAATTTGGTGTCCAATCGATGTCTTCCAGCCGAAATTTCGGTGGTCGTTTGGTAAAGTTTTACCGGTGGGTCGCCCCTTTGCAGCATTATCAAAAAAACTATGAATTGTAGGATAGGGCGACAAATCGTGTGTAAAAAAGCTATATTAGGGCGACCTGCTCAATAGAGCGACATTTTGGTGTCGCCCTAATATTTTTGAGTTTAAAAATCATTTTTTTGGTCAAAAACCATTTTTTTTAAATCGAGAACCATTTTTATTAGGTCTAGAACTGTTTCTCTTAGGTCTGGAAGCATCTCTGGAAGCTTTGGGTAAAATAATAAGGTGTAATTTTGAGTGACTCTTGCCGAAATTTCGGTGGTCTCCGGGGAGAGTCTTCCCGAAATGTCGCCCTATTGCGGCATTCAGGGTTAATTTAAATTATTATTATTATTATTATTATTTCTTTCTGGTATTCATACCAAGGATTCCTCAATAGTGCTCATTGCACTGTCACTCGCAAGTGTGAGGAAACCCATTAGAATTAGAATTTGAAATGGCCAGAGACACCGGGGATTCCCCTGGCTCTTCACGAAAGAATGCTCTGGGATATTTAGAGTGCGTTACCATTACCTAACACACTGGACCAACGGCCTAACATCCCTTCCGAAGGATGGAGTAAGTGTGGTTAAGTGCCTTGCCCAAGGGCACAGGTACTGCAGCCGGATTCGAACCCGCAAACCCAAGTTTTTACCTATGATTGCGAGTCAATGACCCATACCAGTTTCCTTTGGTATGCCCTACAGCTGCCACAAATAAATGCATAAGTAAAATCTCACGCGATCATGCTTCACCTTTAAATTACGAGACGAGAAATGTGATTTAATCACCACTGTGTTCCTCATGATCTACCTATATGTTTTGTTGGAACAGTCCGTTAAATTTGGCCTGGTGTTTAGGCATTACTCTGTTCAAGACTTTGTTTACTTCAATGCCTTTATTTGCTGGTCTACCTATTCGTCTTGTTGGAACAGTCCGTTACATTTGGCCAGGTGTTTAAGCATTACTCTGTTCAAGGCTTTGTTTACTTTAATGCCTTTATTTACTTTTTCTTCGAGATCTTCTACAATCTCTTGATGAGTATCATTATCTTTCAAATATAGGTAACTTGACAAAAATATTATTATAGTCGTTGAAAAAGAGTCGCTCAACTGCCCAGAGGGTCTTCTTATTGGCTTTTTCCTTAGCTCGATCTTCATCCATACCCTCGTTGACATACCTTTCATATTTTTCACCCCACATGTCTTCAGTGGATTTTTTGGCCTCTTCCAACCAGTCTCGATAGGTGACATTGTCTTCCAATTCAGAATTAGACTCATCTTCATCCGATGAATTGTCATCTTTCTCTGTTTCAGATTCCGATTCATCTACATCAACATCGGCCTGCGTAGAGTCACTTCCACGGCTTTCTATTTCTGAATCTTGAAATCTACGCTTTTTTCAAATCCGGTTCATAATAATTTTTATCCGCGTCAGAATATTCTGATTGAATAGATTCAATTTCGCGATCATCGTCAACTCTGTCCGTTTTAGGTTCATCTTCAGCATGTACATTATCTACATGCCTCCGTAGGTTATATGTCCGCCCAAAACTTCTGTCACATTGGTGACAAGCATGGGGTTTGATTTCAGAGGTTACGGCAGCATTCATGTTGAATCTTTGAAGGTTGATCTCCGAATGACAAAGACCGGATTGCATCGTTAATATATATAACCACTCATTGTTGCTTATACCTCTGGTCTGTGTGCTCATGTGTGCACATGACATGCACATTCTCTTGCTCTCTATAACGCCCTTTGTGTTTACTCTTTTTTTCCGCTGCTCATTTGCTCTGCTCATTTGCTCATTTGCTCATCTCCGCTGCACCTTTGCTCATTTGCTCATCTCCGCTGCTCCTTTTTTTCATTTCGCTGTTCATTTGTTAATTTAATCATTGAAGTTTAAGCTTTCACCGCATGGCCCAAGTGCGCAATGAAATTAACAAAGGAGCAGCGGCGATGAACAAATGAGCAAAGGAGCAGCGGAGATAAGCAAATGAGCAGCGGAGATGAGCAAATGACGTCATAATATGCATACTGCACATGCGCAGTCGACTTTCCTCTGCACTTATGACTTTCCCCCGCCGCAGAGAATAGGTGTTGAAATACGCCACACTTACTACTCACCACGCCCCATTTGTGGTGTTTAAAGTTATATTGTCCGTGGTTCTCAGCAAATTCGTATTTTTTTCTCTGAACAAATTATTAAAGCATGTGCTTTATTTCAACGAAAAACTCATACTTTGTATTGTAGACATCGGCAACGATCCCTAATTTAACAGTCAGGATTATATTTCTGGATTATACTCATTATTGATTTGGCTTTTAGCTACTGATTCATTTCCATTTCTAACAACGGACCGTCTCCCGTTAAGTGTTTTTCCACGTACGGCATTTCAAAACTAATTATATTTTTTTCATGGGGTACTTGTTATTCAACGGAAACACTCACTAAAATTATACAGCTTAAAAGAATGAGATACTAAGGAGTCGGATTTCATTTTACTTTCCCAGACACTTTCAAAGATTAGAAATAAATCTTTTCATTATTGCCCTGAGTGTTGCTTGACCATAATTTGTTATTATTATAAGAAAATGTCAAACAGGTTCTTTTCCTTGTCTGAATCAAGTTACACAAATATCGCCATTCCATCTACTCTGCCGCGCGACCGGCTCGAATACGCTTATGTTTTAGCCGTCCTAATTTAACTTGCAAGACGATCACATTACTTCAGATTTTGCTTGACTGTCAAATCAGTGAGCCTTAAGATAACTTTATTTTAAATTACGTATTCCACGTTTGATTCAATGTTCGACCCTTAGAAAAATACTGTAACAAAAATCCCAACGAAACGATTATAGGAAATCATTCATATATTTACCAAAATATTTCTTAGGGTCGAGGTGTGAATTTGACGATTGAGGTATTTTTTTTCCTTTAAAGGCTTTGTCTTTTTCACAAAATAGAAGAAATAACTTTAAGTTGAAACGAAACTAATCTTGAAAGCCAAATACACTCCTCTTTTGTTAAGAAAACAAACACCTATATACAAATTAGTTTTATACAGCTCTTGCTATAATAGGTGTCTTTAAGACATTCCAATTTGTAATTTCTGTAATTGAACGTTATATTGCTGAGAGGGAGAAAAACAAAAGGTTGTAAATGATAATTGTATTATGAACACAATTTTTGTCGTTGTATCAGTATCTATAGGCTTTATTCACAGCATTAACAAGGGTGTTGGCTTAAAAAGAGATTTGGATCACCAAATTAATGAAATCACTTGCCATGCCATAAAATAGTGGCATGGCAACAAATAGTCTTGTTTGTTTTGTTTGTCTGTCTTTTTAAAGCGGGCAAATTTGTGTCGGCTAAACTAGCTACCACTCTATATTCGAAGGAAAATGCCTCCGTTGCGCCATGCATGTGTTAAGATATGCATATTCCCTAAGATTGCGTCCATTGCACAAAATTCACTTTGCGATTTAAAGTATACCGGGCTTCGATTACTTAGCCTACATACTGCCAAATTATCGGGAAGCAAAGCTATTGAAGTCACCGGTCAAATGTAGCCCAAATACATAATTGGATTGACCTGTTTGATATTATTAGTAGATTTTAAATCAATTTGCGTCTTTTTTTAAACAAATGGGAGATTATTGTGTACAGCATTGAATGGATCTGATAAATGTTTTGTGAATCTTTTGGTGCAAACAATAGCTATCTAAACAAGTCACGTGAGTTGCCTCATTTGCGAGTCTTATCACGGACTTGGGGCGCGACTTGAAAAATGGAGAGGCCAAGACATATTTTATTGGCAAAACAGTAAAACAGTAGGACACTTCAGGGACTGCAGGCAGCGTAGACACAAGACTAAACATATGGGTCGCTCCTTTTTCTTTTCTTTTAAATTTGAGGCGAAGGGCACACCCCCTGTATTTTGGAGAAAAGGCATGATGAGTTAATGGTATGCTGTGTGTACAAATTGAATCTGGATAATAATTTCTTAGGTTTCAGCTATTTTCTCTGTAGCGATTATTTCGACGCCCTTTTAAACAGCAAGTGTTGCATTTTCCTTTGCTTCACTTGTTTTGCTCGTTGCTTTGTCTTATTGTGTATTACTCATTGCTTCTTCTTTCGAAGTTGGGAATTATCCTTCATACTTGCGTCACAGAAAGACAAGTTGTCGCGCATGCGATTGCTGAGATCACGCTTGACGCGGAAACTCGATACACATTCGGCTTACAAGGGAGGCTTTATGGACACAGCTAGCGAGCATCATGCATGGAGTCCTATTTTGCACGCAATGCTGGGCCGTCTTGGATTGTTTACGGTTTCTGACTACGTCTAAGACAGATCCGATCTTCTTTCTGTTATAGGGCCTTATAGATGCATCGAATTGTTCTGTGTGTTCTTTGGGATATCCAATTACGGATCTTATGGGTGGGAAATCGGCCAGGGATAAATTGTCACAGACCTTTTCCTGTGAATTGGCATGAATCGAACTCTAGGAGTTTAGTGACTCTAGCCAACGCATGACGTCCACAAGTGGCATAATTCCACTGTCGTACAAGTGAGGGCTTTCAATTAAGCATGCCCTCGTTTTTTTGCTCAAATGCCGTGAATTTGTGGCGCCCCATGATCAAGTTCCTTTGCGGGTGGTGAAAATTACATCACCGGTTGCTCGAATTTCATTTATCTAATGTTGCAATGACGTTAGTGTTCTAGTAGTGATACCTGGTATATCACAGGGTATATCAGTAAAAGCCGCGCGGAATGTGACTTCAAAATTCAATAGATTGCCGATATTGGAGTCTAATGTTGATCGATTCTTGTTTATACCACCGCCACACAGTCCCTGATCTGCGACGGTGTTGTTAATGAATCGTATCAGGCATTGGCTAAACTGAAACAACCATCTGGTGTCTTGACACCTATCCTTGACCTCCAGGCTTGATATTAGGGCCTTTAGCGTTGGTCTTTGCTGACAATCTAATTGATTTTCGCTGCACACTCCTATCCGGGTCCTGAGTTTGTGTGTTATTTGAAGGCACCTAAAACCAACTTGTAAACTATGCGATTTGTATTTCTGGAGAGGTTGTGGCACAGGAAGTCTGCAAAAACATTGAGTTCTGGAAATGGTAGACAGCGTGGTTTTAAATCCAATCTATATTTACAATGTCAAACAATTTAATCATTGATCAGTTGAAAAAGTAGCTCCTACGTCCTTTATGAACAATATTTATATCGGAGAAGATATAAACTAAAATTTGTTTTAAAAGGCCGTCTGGGGGAAATTCAAAAACACATTCATTAAATGTGGCCACGGATTACCAGCAAATTACCATATTCATGTATAATATATAGGTTGAATTCTTCCACATGCAATACACATGAAATTATGTTGACATCGAAACAACATGACAGTTTTAAGACTGTGATATCGTCATCGTCGGTACCTTGAGTGTGGACATTTGGATTTTTTTAATGCAGTTTCGCCCCAAACCATGACCAAAGACCACTCATCTTGGTTAAGGCTACTCAAGAAAGAGACCCTGACCCAGTTTTCATTTGGAAAATATTCGACAAATATTCGACGATGATTAGACTGATTTCTTCATTCGACGAGAATTGTTTCATTCGATCGACCAAATACTTTCATTCGACGAATGGAACATTGCACAGCTTCATTCGATCTCAAGTTCGTTGGCGGTGATTTACATGTAATTTGAACAGTACCGCTCTTCGTTCGATCTTCGTAAAGTGATATGTGAGCGCACGCTTCATTTACTAACGATGATTAACTAATCTTCGTCGAACGAAGCGATTTTCTTAATGTGAAATGGAAAAAAACACAATTGCAAGGGTCGGCCCCCCTTTAGAATTATATCCGAGTGTAGGGGAAGGGAGGCGGTCAATCCCCCCCCCCCCACCCAACACTAGCTAACAGAAAGTTGAGCCCATTTTGGCCTGCAGTCTGGACACATCGGAACATACCGAAAAGGAGTGAAAACCGTCGTTCCATTGAAAAGATTCACCTCAACCCAATCTCGTTCCGTTATGGTCGCAAAACGAGCGACTGCTTGACATGATTTGGTTGTTCTCTCGGTTGTTTTCTGAAAAGAACACGGGTAGCATACTGTTACATAAAAAATGTTGGTAACACCCAACAGAAAAGATGATTAACAATATTTAATTCTTATTGAACGATGTTTACTGAACTTTTAATCTTTTTGCGAGGGATGAAAACGAAAGGAGTTGAAGGATTCAGCAAATATGGACAAATGCATGATTTGGCAGTGAAATCCGGCTTTACGGTTTACCTTCGACAAACAACGGTGCTCCTACAAGGCAGTCCCCGGGCCGGCTTCGAGTACCGCGCACCTCCACTTCACCGTAGGCAGACCGACAACTTTAGACTTGCAAATATCCCTGGTCTTCGGAGGGAAATACTCACAACCAGAAAGGCATACATTTGAGCTACATAACGACTATTGGCGGCGATCTCCGTTTAGAGCTCGAGGCTTCAACGATGGATGGCCAGGGCAGCTTTGGGTCTGTGCAGAATGGAATCTAAGGATGAAGGCAAGTCATATCCACGGGCGATCTTGGAGTGATTTCCTATCGAGACCTGGCGTCTCTCTCAAGAGTCCAAACCACCGAACGTGACCCGATCTAAGTATCAAATCACAGCAAAAATTTCCCTTCTTCAGTACTCATGGACGGCGTGTTCGTAATCGCCTGAGCCTTGACGCAAGGCACGTTATGTTTAAAACAAACGAATCTTCCGAAGTTGACATCTTCAAGGTATATTTGATGCTAGTCTCTTTGTCAAGTTCCATTCTAGCTGGATGTTTTGTGGTGTGGTTTTTCGTCATTTATTGGATTCGCACACGCTGTCTACATCAACTTGGGTGAGCGCGCAACTAATAAAGGTACAATCTTCCACGTCCATGGACTGTAATCTGTAAGATGATCGTTGTTGAATAAAATTGATAAAAACTGTTCTGGATATGTTGAAATCAGGGAAGAAATTACCTATAAACACACAACAGCCTTATACGCAATCTCAACTGCAAATCTCGACCAGACATTTGCCTTGCTCCAAAGCTTTTGAGACTACATTGTAGGGTACTTCGACGTATATGTATACTGTACGCTGAGCCGCGGTACATAAACAAGTTTGGCATGGGATAAAGCTTCACGGCGTGCAAGAAAAGATGTAGTATTCGTCCTATTCTACTTTTGTACATTCTATTCATATCTCACACCAGTTTGATTTATATTACCACAAAGTGATAATTCTTGGGCAGAATATGACTCACTAATCTATCTTCTGTTTGCATAGGGTTGTTTTGAGGTCAAATGGCTTGTTAACATTTTCGGATACCACCAAACCTATATATCCGGGCTAATTGAAGGCACACGGATGCACATACATGTACGATGCAATGACTTAGCTGACGGAATCTCATATTACCTACATGTAGTTGTGTTTAAAGTATTTCTTACTAGGGTTTCCATAATGGCAATTATTATACGCTTTTAGTTGTTTTATATTTCGTTTAAGAGTTGTCCACCAAAAGCAATGGCTCTGAATAATACAAAAATGATATTGCTTATGAACAATACATGTTGTAACGGGAAGTTATGCCTATAGTCCAGTCAATCTAAGCATTTTTTGGCTCAACCCACCACTAATTGCAACATAATTTTGTTTACTGGTATGCATTTTAGTAAAGTCTCCTGAACACCATACTAAAAGTCTACCAAAATATATTTGGTGGAAAGGTGTCAAATTTGCATAATATGCAAATTACATGCTTCCATTAGGAAAAATTATGTTTCACTATAACTATATATGTAGGTACCCAATCAAAGCACATGAAGCGTCTAAACATATGTTCGCATGGTCACAGTACACGATAAACATGTTTCTGAATTGATAGTGTGAACACAAATATGCAAATTATGCAAATTAGCGGCCACCATTAGGGAAAACAAATTTACACTGTATTTTCGTACGCAAAACGATTTACATGTATTTGTGTAATGTACCCATGATTTTATGGCCAGAGAACATAAACACGTTTCTCAATTCATATGGTTAAGATAAATATGCAAAAAATGCAAATTAGGTACCGAAATTGTTAAAAAAGTGTTTTTCACCAGGAAAATTAAGATAAGCACACTTCTACAATAATCCATTTTATGACTGTTTTGTAAAATACATAATTCACAGTCGTACGCTTTGGTAGCGACCTGAACCATTCCCACAGCGCATGAAAAGGTAACTTTCAACCAATGAAAAGCCAAGAGGGGACAAATGTATCTGTCTGGCGCAACAGTTGTGTCAACCCACCGCCCACCATCACCCCTTCTCCGCCTTTGATAATAATTTATGTAAATATTCTCTTTTGGTTTTTAATTCAATTTGATTGGTAATGTATGGCAGAAATTTGCATAGAAGAGACGGACAGTGCCTAAAATATAAATAGTCTTTGTAAAACGTTCAAGCAGTGGAATGGCATACTGTTGTTGAACGAGAGTTTACTGTAAATGCCTGATTTAAGTAACTGAGGCATTATTCAATGTTAAATTTAATGTTTTGCAAACACAATCTGATAAGAGCTAGCATTCCAACCGTATGTGCCAGCGGTGTATAGACTGTATCGAATAGCCGCCATCTTGTAGGGCAGTTTATTTGTTCATTGAGGACATGCGTGGTCGCACGTATTATGCTTAAATTGTTGAACAGTTTAAATAACAAAAGGTGGCCCCATATGTGGCAAAGGAACTTCCCCCAACGCCCCTATATCTAAACACTCTTCCCTTTTGTTAACGCACCACCCCCAAAAACCAACCCCCACCCCCCTAAAAGCTGAAAGGAATTCTTTTGAAATTCCTTGGATGTTTGAGACACAATGGGGGAACAATGGAAGAGGGAGTGAGGGCACCCAATGCCACATATTGTGCTGCATATACAGCGGTGGACCTGAATAGGTGGAAAACATCCCCAGCACTGTAGGCAGGCGTGCTGAAACACAACTTCTGGGGCGTTTTCTTGAGGCCAGCATGTCCTTTTTGTGGAAAATATGCACGCTTGTACCAAGCGTGCCAAGCACTTGAGGCAAGCTACAGTACGATATGTGACAGAGGACAACTCCCCCTTCCATTTTCCCCATTAGGTCTCAAACATCCAATGGAGTTTAAATAAATTTCAGGTTTTTAAAGGGGGTGGCGCGGGGTGTGTTGGTACGCTAACCAAATGGAAGAGTGTGTTGAGGTATAGGGGCGGAAGGGGCGAGTGGTCCCTTTGTCACATATCGTGCTGGGTGTAAAGTTATTTTTTCTGTGGCAAGGATGCCAAGGGCTTTGTTTGTGGCAAGCGTCCAAGTACCTTTTGGGGCAAGCGTGCCCTCTTTTGTGACAAATATGCAAGGACTTTTGTGGCAGGAATACCGAAAATCTTTTGACAAGATGCTTCTGTGGTAAATAAGCCAAGGGCTTTGTTTGTGGAAAGATTACCATTTACTCTTGGGGCAAGCGTGCCCTCAGTGTGGCAAGCGTGCCAAGTACTTTTGAAGCAAGCGTGCATGCCTTCTTTTGTGGCGAATATGTCAAGGACTTTGTGGCAAGTGTCCCAATTACTTTGTGCCAAATGTGCAAAGGACTTTGCAGCAAGTGTGCCAGGTACTTTGTCCCTTTGTCACATATCGTGCTGGGTGTAAAGTTATTTTTTCTGTGGCAAGGATGCCAAGAGCTTTGTTTGTGGCAAGCGTCCAAGTACCTTTTGGGGCAAGCGTGCCCTCTTTTGTGACACATATGCAAGGACCTTTGTGGCAGGAATACCGAACAATTTTTGACAAGATGCTTTTGTGGTAAATAAGCCAAGGGCTTTGTTTGTGGAAAGAGTACCATTTACTCTTGGGGCAAGCGTGCCTTCAGTGTGGCAAGCGTGCCAAGTACTTTTGAAGCAAGCGTGCATGCCTTCTTTTTGGCAAATATGTCAAGGACGTTGTGGCAAGTGTGCCAATTACTTTGTGCCAAATGTGCAAAGGACTTTGCAGCAAGTGTGCCAGGTACTTTGTCCCTTTGTCACATATCGTGCTGGGTGTAAAGTAATTTTTTTCGGTGGCAAGGATGCCAAGGGCTTTGTTTGTGGCAAGCGTCCAAGTACCTTTTGGGGCAAGCGTGCCCTCTTTTGTGACAAATATGCAAGGACCTTTGTGGCAGGAATACCGAACAATTTTTGACAAGATGCTTCTGTGGTAAATAAACCAAGGGCTTTGTTTGTGGAAAGAGTACCATTTACTCTTGGGGCAAGCGTGCCTTCAGTGTGGCAAGCGTGCCAAGTACTTTTGAAGCAAGCGTGCATGCCTTCTTTTTGGCAAATATGTCAAGGACGTTGTGGCAAGTGTGCCAGGTACTTTGCGGCAAGTGTGCCAGGTACTTTGCGGCAAGTGTGCCAGGTACTTTGCGGCAAGTGTGCCAGGTACTTTGCGGCAAGTGTGCCAGGTACTTTGCGGCAAGTGTGCCAGGTACTTTTGGCAAGTGCGCGCCAAGTATTTTGTGGCAAGTGTGCCAACGACACTGCAGGCATGCGTGCCCGTTTAACACTTTGCGGACATGTTTTCTGTTGCCGAAAATTAGTGCGCGCCAAGTATTTTGTGGCAAGTGTGCCCTCTCCTTCTGTGGCACGTGTGCCAACGACACTGCAGGCATGCGTGCCCGTTTAACACTTTGCGGACATGTTTTCTGTTGCCGAAAATTAGTCCAACAACCAACACATGGTATTTAGGCAAGCTTCAGTGCAAGGCCGAGGCTAGAGCTGTCGGCTGACTTCAAGGGGTTGACTGGAGTAAATTTATATTTAATAGACTTATAATATATATATTTTTTTCCTTCTTTTTCCACTCAAACGTTTCCAGAGCTTTTCTTCAAAACGGTTCAAGCTATCAACTTGAAACTTGGTAGGAACATCAACCCCAATGTGAAGGTGTGCATACAAGTGTGACGTCATTGTGACGTCATCAGGTATCAAATTACAAACAAAAAATGATCAAAATATGCATGTTTTAAAATGCTTCCGTCTCAAAAACCACGTGACCCATGATATTCGTATTTAGCAGGCTTATAGATGATCATGGCCTACAATTTTCTTCGTGTGGGCATTTTTATCTGACCCTTCCTTCTGGGGTCAAATTGAGGTCAAAGTTCAACGAAAACGAAAATCTCAATGTTTGCACTTATTGAGCAGCAATGTCCATCAAACCAAGATAAATCTTTAAGAAACTAAGTACAGGCATAGGTCCTATGGCAGACTTTCACCAGCATGTATAATATCATGATGGCATCACGTGTGACGTCATCGTGACGTCATCAAGTATCAAATTACATCCAAAAAATAACCAAAATATGCATGTTTTAAAATGCTTCCGTCTCGAAAACGACGTGACCCAAGATCTTGATATTTAGCAGGCTTATGGATCAGATCGTGGGCTACACATTTCTTTGTGTGGGCATTTTCATCTGACCCTTACTTCTGGAGTCAATTGGAGGTCAAAGTTCAACGAAAACGGAAATCTCAGATTTTATACTTACCGAGCAACAGTGCTCATTAAACCAAGCTGGATCTTTATTAAATTAGATACAGACATAAACCTTATGGCAGACTTTCACCAGCATGTATAGTATCCTGATGGCATCAAGTGTGACGTAATCATGACGTCATCAGGTGTCAAATTACAAAATATCGAAGGTTATTAATTCCAAAATTCATATCTCAAGTTCCGTAACAGATACTTGAACAATTCTTTCACAACATATGATAAGTCTAAATGAACTGAACAAATCATACGATGTCATGACCCCTGTGTGACGCCTACTTCCGGTTCATACCGGAAGTTGTTCGAAAATGTGCAAATTGTTTAGCATTTTGAATGCAAATAGATTCAAAGTGGTAGTGAATTTGACTATATTTCTACGGAACAAAATGTTTCCACACATGTGGACCTTATGACTATACCAGTGGTGACGTCATCACATGGACGGTGGTTACGTAATGTGGTGTCAAATTACGCAAATTTGAAGCTGAATTGTTTTAAAATGCTGTATCTTGAGAACTACAGCAGATATTTGCATGATTCCTTCGCCACATTTAAGAACTTGATGTTTATCAAATTGTTCAACAATTTGTGCACAACATTGTGACGTCATAATGTCGTCACAGGTGTAAAATTACAAAAATTCAAAGGTTATTATTTCAAAAATTAATATCTCAAAAATCGTAATAGATACTTGAACAATTCTTTCACAGCATGATAGGTCTAAATGAACTAAACAAATCATACACGGACATGACCCCTGTGTGACCCCTACTTCCGGTCTAAACCGGAAGTTAATCGAAAATGTTTAATTTTTTAGTATTTTGAATGCAAATAGAGCCAAAGTGGTAGGGAATTTGACCATAGTTCTACGGAACGAATTGTTCCCACACATGTGGACTTTATGACTATACCAATGATGACGTCATCACGTGCACGGTGGTTACGTAATATGATCTCAAATGACAAAATCCTGAGAACTGTAATATATATTCGAAAGATTATTTCACCACATGTAAGAACTTGTTCTTCAGTAGATCCTTGAACAATTTGTGCACACAGTAGTGACATCATTGTGATATTGACTGGGCCAATAATGACGTCTTAAGACACAATTTTATCGTTGAATAATCAAAGAGTCATATGTCTTAAGAATTCCAATACTGGCAATCGATATGTGAATGTTTCTTTTGCAACATTGACCAACTTAGGTTTTCAACCAATTTTAAAAGTGTGACGTCATCATAAGTTCAATGTTCATGTCACCCGATCACCTTGCGTTTGTAAAAAACACAAACGCGAAGCTCTATTTGTTTTTGTCACAGTGACGGCAGCTAATTTTCATAATTTGCATATGTCAGCTAATTTGCATAATTGAAAAAGATGTTACACTTAATTGGAAAAGTTGTTTATCATGTTCTCTGGCCATGGCCATAAAAACGTAATTTACACATGTACATCGCTTTGAACAGATACCTACGTACAAAGTTGTATTGTAAAACGGTTTTCCTAATGGTGGCCGCTAATGTGCATAATTTGCATATTTGTGTTCACACTATTAATTCAGAAACATGTTTATCGTGTACAGTGACCATGCAAACACAGGTTTAGACACTTTATGTGCTTTGATTGGGCACCTAAATATAAAATTACATTGAAAAGTATAATTTTCCTAATGGCGGCAGGTAATTTGCATATTATGCAAAATTGACACCTTTCCACCAAATATATTTAGGTAGACTTTTAGTATGATGTTTAGGAGACTTTACTCAAATGCATAGCACTTACAGAAATTCTGTTGCAATTAGTGGTGGGTGAAACCCTAATTTGACTGGACTATTAAGAAACATCTTCGATTATATTATCTATACAGTAAAGATAAATCAAAATCTCTAATAAGGTATAGTGAAAGAGTGTTGGAAGGCGCTATAGTGATCATCAAGATATGCAGCAAGCATGGGTCCAGCAAACACCGGTCCGCATGGCTCATCTTCGGGAGTGAGGAGATGATATTGCATACCTATCCGATCAAAACAGCGCCGCCCGAACTCAGCTCATTCATAAGGAAAGGTGATAAATACAATAAATGATAACTTAAGAAACATCTTCGAATATAATATCTATACATTACCGATAAATGAAATCTCTCATAAGGTATAGTGAAAGAGTGTTGGAAGGCGCTATGGTGATCATCAAGATATGCAGCAAGCATGGGTCCAGCAAACACCGGTCCGTATGGCTCATGTTCGGGAGTGAGGAGATGATATTGCATACCTATCCGATCAAAACAGCGCCGCCCGAACTCAGCTCATTCATAAGGAAAGGTGATAAATACAATAAATGATAACTTAAGAAACATCTTCGAATATAATATCTATACATTACCGATAAATGAAATCTCTCATAAGGTATAGTGAAAGAGTGTTGGAAGGCGCTATGGTGATCATCAAGATATGCAGCAAGCATGGGTCCAGCAAACACCGGTCCGTATGGCTCATGTTCGGGAGTGAGGAGATGATATTGCATACCTATCCGATCAAAACAGCGCCGCCCGAACTCAGCTCATTCATAAGGAAAGGTGATAAATACAATAAATGATAACTTAAGAAACATCTTCGAATATAATATCTATACATTACCGATAAATGAAATCTCTCATAAGGTATAGTGAAAGAGTGTTGGAAGGCGCTATGGTGATCATCAAGATATGCAGCAAGCATGGGTCCAGCAAACACCGGTCCGTATGGCTCATGTTCGGGAGTGAGGAGATGATATTGCATACCTATCCGATCAAAACAGCGCCGCCCGAACTCAGCTCATTCATAAGGAAAGGTGATAAATACAATAAATGATAACTTAAGAAACATCTTCGAATATAATATCTATACATTACCGATAAATGAAATCTCTCATAAGGTATAGTGAAAGAGTGTTGGAAGGCGCTATGGTGATCATCAAGATATGCAGCAAGCATGGGTCTAGCAAACACCGGTCCGTATGGCTCATCTTCGGGAGTGAGGAGATGATATTGCATACATATCCGATCAAAACAGCGCCGCCCGAACTCAGCTCATTCATAAGGAAAGGTGATAAATACAATAAATGATAACTTAAGAAACATCTTCGAATATAATATCTATACATTACCGATAAATGAAATCTCTCATAAGGTATAGTGAAAGAGTGTTGGAAGGCGCTATATTGATCATCAAAATATGCAACAAGCATGGGTCCAGCAAACACCGGTCCGCATGACTCAGCTCCGGGAGGGAGGAGATGATATTGCATACCTATCCGATCAAAACAGCGCCACCCGAACTCAGCTCGTTCATATGGAAAGGTTATAAAAATCAGATGTCCACCTTGCAAAGTTTAACCCGTTTAAGTTCACTTTTAGAATTAGCTGTATACTAAGTTTGGAGACCACCAAACAGGCATTTCCATACTTTGGACAGAGTCGCCCGTTTGTTTGGGTTGAGAATCATTTTGTGAGCTATTGTGAGGAGGTGATATTGCATACCCATCCGATCAAAACAGCGCCGCCCGAACTTAGCTCGTTCATAAGAAAAGGTGGTAAAAATCAGATGTCCTACTTACATAGATTTTGGAAGTTGGAGGACCACCAATCAGGTAATTCCATACTTTGGACAGAGTCGCCTGTATGTTTGGGTTGAGAATCTTTTTGTGAGCTATTCTCCGGTTGCGAGGATTTCTTTGAGTTACGTTTTCCAGATTTGTTTTCGTTGACAGGTTTTTCTTGTTTGGGTTGGTTAGATGATGCAGAGGGATTGCTAGCAGATTTCTTGCAAATTTCACCAGACATTTCCCTACTATAAACCTGTCTGACAAGTCCTTCATGGCATGTTCTACTTCACCTTTGGTTTTGATTTTGTCATTACGACATATCTGTATGGTACCCAGCAGTATTTTGGCCAGTAGAGGGCCGACTTCAATGTGTTTGTCGTCAGGTGTATTGTGTGTTTGAGTTTGTTGCGTGCAGTCAGTTTGAGTCGAAGCATCTTGTTTAGTAGCTTTGTTTTGGTTTTTATTCTCTTTTTGTTGAGGTGTTACATTGTCCGTTTTTGGTCTTGGTGCTTCGTATGTGTGTGTACGATTTCCATTGTGTGATTTTGTTTGCACCGACTTAGCGGCTTCTGCATACGATATGTTCAGTGTGACTTTTGCATGTTGTATTTCCTTTTGTTTTTTCATTTCATTGCAACCAGCATAAGCTGCCGAGTGCGCGCCCCGCATCTGAGGCATATGGGTTTGTCTTTGTTTGGGCATTCTTCAAATTCATGTTGTTCACCGCATCTAACGTGGCTTTTACAGTTGGGGGCAATGTGACCAAATCTCTGACATTTGAAGCATCTAGTTATTGGTGGAATGTATGCACGAACCGGGTGGATTTCATAACCCATTTGGACATCGGTTGGCAGAGTACAAAGGCTGAATGTGAGGCAGACGGACAAAGACTTCTCTAAAATCCCATTGTTTTTCCGCATGAGTCGTTTAGCGTGGGTTACACTTTGGTTTTCCAAGTATTCAACAATTTCATCTTCTGTTATGTCGGCCGAAATGTCAGAGATTACGCCACGGCATTGTGTTTCACTTTTTGGGTATTCGGGCCCAACCGAGACGTACCCTTGACAGCTTGTGCTGGTGTGCGGCATTTAATGGCAATGCCACCATCGCGGATTTTATTTATTTTGATTATGTAATCTTTGCCTATTTTATTTAGGGCTTTTGCCAGGCGGAGAGGATTAGTGTTAGCTAGGTTCGTGTCAGGTGATTTGAATATTACGGTTGCTGGATTCAATTGTTGATCACAGTACAGAGTCGATTGGCTATAGTTTGAACGAGGTTGCTTACCGGAATTTCTTTTGGGTTTCCTTCTGTCCGTATGTCTTCATCACTTACTTTAGGTCTTTTACGATTTGTATGTTTTCGTTGCATTTTCGGTGATGGGTTTTGTGCTTGACTTATTAGTTTGTCTGAGGAAGATCTTGATTTTTCTGGGTATTCGTGATCCGTGTCAGATTGGTCATTTTCAGAAGATATATAATCGTCTGTCTCCATTGTGTAGGACGTGGCCATCTTGTGCAAACTATGCACTCGGTCCGCGTCTACAATATCTTAAATTATATTTATACGCCTGGCACAGAGCTATATGTGACGGGCTCTACGAAAATGAGTCACAAGTTGCGCTGGCTACTATTCTTTTTGCGACCATAAAAAGGAATCCGCGGCAAATCCACGCTCAATAAAATACCAAAACACAATGGAAATTCATGGCGATGCCCAGATACCGCCTGGAATGTCCGTGTTCCTCCTGGAATTTATTTTGTGTTTATGTATTTTAATGACGTAGACATGCCACAGATTTATTTTTATTTAAGATATATAATCGTCTGTCTCCATTGTGTAGGACGTGGCCATCTTGTGCAAACTATGCACTCGGCCCGCGTCTACAATATCTTAAATTATATTTATATTTATATTTGTGCGCCTGGCACAGAGCTATATACACTACTATATTACACTAAATATATTACGCTAAATTAAGTATGTTACAACTAGTTAATGCTCAAATATCGGGTCTACCAACTGTACACTTACGACAGAAAAATTCGCTGAAAGCATAGAGAGATGTCCCGTCGCTATCAAGCCACCGAGTCCACTTCATTTCAAAGAGCCAATCATTATTCCAGTGAGCAATCGAACTCCTCTCAATGTGGTTTCCGATCCAATCAACTAACCAAGTCCAGTGTCTGTGCAGCCCAATCTACCCCACTTATATACCAGTCAATACCATGCATGAATGACTTGAACAAAAGAAAAGGGTTTTAAGCCTGGACAGCTTGGAATTCCAATGCTTCATGCACAACAATAGAAAGCCCAGGCATGAAGCATGGAATTTCAAGACTGTCTCAAAAGGTTGGATGGCCATCCAATTAACAAGAACAAGCCTCTGCACTGCCTTGGTCCAATAAACCACTTATTTAAATAATAAAAAAAGGAATTTTGTTACACTACATTGGGGTTTCTATGTTTGTCCTTTGCTTTTGAATGCAATGGTATAATATGTGAAATGTTTTCTACTTTAAAGTCACGTTTATGACCGTATCTGCTTTACACAGTGGCCCCAACGACTGTTTCAGGTATTGTTGGAATGTTTTTTGTCGCGATATTTCTGCTCTCATTGGGTTTATGCATGACCTGACGTTGTTATTTCACACAATAGTTGTAAAGACTTTAACACAAACATAAAATACAATCGCCGTTTGCCGGGGTGTGTACGGGAAGAGTCATTGGATAGACTGCGCTTTGCGGATCCTTATCAATTATTCTTTTGTTGGAGGGAGTGATTGAGTTGGATGCGTATTCTTCGAAACCGACGTTGTCTTTAAAATCGGCCTTGCGGCTGTGCATATACACATGACAAGCCAACCTCGCGCGGGATTAAAATTACATTTTTTTTGGAAACCACAGAGAAGAGAGCTAGGACAGATATCATCCGGTAATATTGGAAATTTGTCGGGAATTAGTCTCCGAACCACAAGAGCTTGTCACGTGTAAAAGGGCTTCGGGACAGAATTATAAAAAAAAGATATGTGAGTTTGCAACAAAATCGGCCACACGGGAACTGTGATTTGAAGGAGTATCAAACTGGATTAGAGCCCCAGTCTCCTCCTGAACGAACCTAAAGCATGAAGTATAAATATATCTCGCAGCATTTTTGCTTCTGATACTCTGAATGAGGAGGGGGGATGGGGATATTTGTGTCTCCCATTGCCGTGTTTGTCAACTGTCAAGTCCGGAAAAACAGACCGTTTCTCAGACCTGTCAATACTCGGATTTAAAGGTTAAATTTCCGCTTAAACCGAGAAAATCCGACTTCCTTAAGTACAAAGAGCATTTCGGCAAAAAACATATGTGATATTGATCTGTGTGGATCATAGAACATGCCGTCGAAAGACCCCTTGGAGAAATATTGATCCGTTATCCAGCTTCTCATGTCAAGTGAAATGTCATGTGTAATATACCTAAAACATAATGACGTCACAGCTTGTTTACGTGTGTGCTTTTTTATTGAAACATTTCAAATTAGCACTGACAGCCTCGTTTTAGATGTTGAGCCATTGTATTACGTCATGTGTCGTTTCATTTGCAGATTTTATTACAAAATAAAGCACTGAGACCACTGAGACAATTTGAAATTCCTCGATTGCCCTACAAACCGTCCGGTGCCTTGACACCCCTATAATTTAACGCATGTAAACAAAACGTGACGTCATTATGCCGTTGGGGCTGGGTCGAGACTCGAGATGGCATAACAAAATGCTAAATGCATGCTTGAATTTAATGTTGACTCGAATTTTTGATTAGTATACCCATAACTATACCCAGCACGATATGTGGCAAAGGGACTCCCCCCTAACGCCCCTATACCTCAACACACTATTCCCTTTTGTTAACGCACCAATCCCCCCTAAAAACTGAAAGGAATTCCTTGGAAATTCATTGGGGGAACAATGGTAGGGGGATGCCCTCTGTATGTGACCCGCTCGTAGAGAGCTACGTGGCTCTCAAGTTGTTTTCTCTCTCTTCACCTAGAAGACAAACACAGGAGACCTGTGACAAAGTGAAATAATTATACACCTCTGCCACATATAGACCGGTGGAATATCGACATGTTTTAATTGTATGACCTTCTTTTGAGACAGGATAATGCTCCTGTCTGCGCACTCATCGCCAATTCACTAATGCTGTAGCACCTACTAAGGAATTGGTCAAATGCTCGCCTGGGGAAATCAGACTTGCTTTAGCAGTCACTCCAAGAACACTTGTTTCCATGGTAATTTTGTTTTGAAATGAAAAAGAATTGTGTCAATAAGACGAGCTGCCGGACAAGATGGTTTCGGGTTGTTTCAAATACTGACATCTCGATCGTCAGATCGCTTGGCTTATGGATTTGCGGTAATAACATGCTAGCGGAACACTCGGGTATCAAATACATTTTTAAGGATTTTCAAGAAGGCATAATAAGACACTGTTCTCAATAACTCACGGAAGTGGGCGTTATAACGGTGGTCCAAATTATTCGTTTTGTGAGTGCATGAAATTGGCCCCTGTTATTTTGCGTTAAAGACAACAATAAACTATTGCACAAGAAACTATTTTTAAAAATTACTTTCTTTCAGAAAGTCGAAATGAGTGTACGTTTATTCCAGTCGAATATTTTCCTATATTGTCCCAAAACATACACAAATTTGTGGCGTAGGTGGCCTTTTGGGGAGCATGGCCGTGCACACTGGACCCATTTGTCTCAACGCATCAGCTTCCGCCAATAGGACGTACAATCTTGCTAATTGTCGCCCTGGGTTGACCGGTGATAATGCTTCAATGACCACATTGAAATGTCAAATTAAATTAAGCGGTTTCGCGGAGTTTACGCGCTAATTTCCGTTCTTTTGAACCGTGTTTTGTATTTAATTATAAGATATGGAACATGGTGGGTACAAGAAATATAACCTGAAATGTAGATACGAACCTCACATAAACACTTCAACAAAAGTGTCAATTTCACCTTTAAATGCTACTTATTCATGCATGACATGCATTGGACTTACCACTTGAAATGCACGTTCTATGCATTGCACTGATCATTCACACCAAGTTTCGTGTAATTTCGAGATTTATTTTGGGAGATAATCAATTATTTAGAGGGGAACTTACTTTTGTTGACGAAGAAATTACTAAATTTGATCGTGATGAAGTGCGTGCGATCATTTGAACGAGGCATTTATAGATGATTTATCTTGGAGATATAATAACAACTTGTACAGCATGCCTTATAAGCCAGTTGCGTGATAGATTTGCATAAACGCTAGAGTCCTATGGCGCTAGCATATAGGAGAGTCAAGCACCAGACTACCTGGTAATTCGGGCTGCTATAAGGGGCTTGGGGACGGGTGGCGATATTTTTTCCGTACCACATATTCGCTATGGGGCTTCATCGAGGTGTATGATTGGTGCATTGTAAATGAATATTCATATTTTCTATATAACGTTATAGGGTTTGTCGAGTCGTTTGGTAGTCTAGTGGTTAAGACGTAGTATTATCAATCGAGAGATTGCAGGTTCGAATCTCCTTTGAGTCGTATTAATTTGTTTCACTATTAATTGAGGAAATAGTGTGGTATAGTGTGGGGTTATGTTGAAGTAGTTGTCGACAAAACACATCAGTATGCAACATATGCATAGGTGTTAAACCAATCAGAAGCAATATTCGCTAAACAGCGGTACGGAAAACAATATCGCGGACGGGTGGTGCATTTCAGAACATGTTAGCAGGCGCGAAAGTCTGTACGGTACCTGGAATACCTGTGCATTTTTAAGCTGGAGCATCCAACATTACATGTTGAAATTAATATGTTGAAATATGTACTCGTCATGAAATTTCGTCAACATAACGAGTTAGAACGTCTTGTTTGACTTAAAATGGACCTCAACTTTGAACGCTGGATCGTTTTCAAACTCCAATGATAAATTTAAGAAAAGGTGTAACGATTTCGGGTTATGAGACTGGTTTGAAGTTGCCGATTGAACCCGAACGAAGGGAGACGCATACTCTATACAGCAAACTTGACTTGTAATAGGGGAAATAAGATGACATGCAGCTGGTAAATCTTGCCACAATCTGATCCAATTAATATCGCCGTTGATTGTTAATTCATTCGACAGGGCATCGTCAGAAATTGGTGAGTTTTACTGTTCAGGAACGCACGTTCAACAGCGAGCGACTCTCGTTTTCTTGATCGTGCATACATGTACATGACCGGCATAATAAATACAACTTCCGAAGCCCAAATGCATCAACTTAATCAAGTGGAGGTATAAATACCGTACACCCTCGCCACTAATTCTTCCTAATGTGACATGGTAATGGCCTCAGAAAGTGTAAATTTGGTTAGGAAACATGATTTTAAGTTTTCTTTGAAACACGTAGGATGTTTATGTCATGCTCTATAGACTTAGTGCATGGAGTCTCAAGTGGCGAAATCCGTGGTAGTTTTCCTCCCAAGTGGATAATAAACTACAGCGGAGAGGGTTTTTTCCTTGAGTTTTCCCTTGAGAATGTACAGTTGAAGTCAGAAGTATAAATGCAACTGTATGCAACCAAGTGTTAAAACTGGTGGTCTAACACGGACACACTTGTGGGGTACCAAACACAATGGAACAATGGTACCCCATACAGAAATTCAAAAGGAACAGTGGTACCCCACAGAGGAATTATAAAGAAAAGGGAAAATAGGACAACAATGCAAGTACCCCATAAACCCCTGTGTACAAAAATGAGTGTGCTTACACCATTTTTGTAGGAGTATTTACTAAAGTCTTGATTTTGTGGAATCCCTCACGTGCATGCAGTACTTAAAAACATAGCTTGTACACCTTGCAATGGTTCGGGTAGTCCTGGTTACAATTTTGGGTGATAATGGTAGTGGTGTACATGTATTTATACTTCTGACTTCAACTGTAGATCTAAATTGGTATACTCCGTTGTCAACTCCCCTCCCCCTGCCCCCTCTCGACCTCCGCGATCCCTTTGTTTTTCTCTCAGTGTTGCATGGATGCGTGACTACATACGCGCTCAACGTTTCGCAGTGCCAAGTCACCAAAGAAATACGATTACCAAATCACTTTTAGGACGTGCCAGTGTCCTACCGTAAATTCAATCTAACCCGAACGCCAACCCTAAACTTATATCTATAACCATAAACACGTAACATTGCCATTTCTTAAAGATAGTATACATGATTGGTATACTGTTACAAATAGTTTTATCCTCCTGTTTGATTGAAGGTATGCATGATTAAAACCAACCTGAGCAAAAACCAGCTCCGTACTTTCGCCCTGAACCACGGTCTGTGCACGAAGTGGTTTTGGGGCGAAGTAGTATTTGGGCGATGTAGTGTTTGGACTAAGTGATTTGGGGCGAAATGGCACTCGGTCGAAGTGGTCTGCGGGCGAAATGGCACTTGGGCGAAATGGTTTTGGGGCGAATTGAATTTTCGTCTCATGAGACGAACATTAATTGTTTTACTCATTTCTCAATAACTATAGCACTTCAGACAAAACCATTTCAGGGGAAGTTTTCTACGGTCAGCATGTTTATATTGTGTAAATTAGGCGTAAATCTGTGAAAAAAATTTATTTTCGAGATACCAATCATGTATACTGCCTTTAAACAACAATAGCAACACGTGTCTAATAGTCGGCAGGACAATGAACAAATTAAAAGTGCTTCTTTTAATCTAATTAGTAATGAGTAGATTACAAAATACTTTGAATTTTGAATATCGGTATAGGGGTTACCAAGTTAGGGCCAAACAAAATAACCGTTTCCTAGACAACTCAACAAATAAATTGATTTCAAGCCAACTTTTATATTATATTGATAGGCTTTAAAGACCTTATTTGCTCTTTTCCTGGAAGAAAATACCCAAACTTTACATACCAGTGTTTCTTTCACTCATTTTTTAAATACAGTGCATTAAAAAAGCCCGCATGTCTGCTGCCTTTATTAGGCAAATAGTACTCATTTTCAGTTCTTGTGAAAAAGTGGCCCAAATTTTGGCTAAAGGACCAAATTTCAATATTTTGTGCTCTGGAGTCCAACTAATTACATATGCAAAAAAAGTCATATCTCAGGTTCTGATCATGCTATTTAGCTGAAATTTTGTCAGTAGGTACATTACACAATGTAACAACAACAGGTTCAGAGAAAATTAACTTTAAAAAAATATTAAAAGTTGTTTCACGAATGTGTTATTAAATTTCTGTATGGATAAACAAACTAAAACAAAGACTATAAGGTAGTATGTATGGCATATATCCAATATTGGCTTGTAATGTCTTTACAAGAACATGGGTGCGAGTTCCGTTCACTGGTCGCTACGTGCGTTTCTATGGAAAAGGGCAGAAACTTGAAGTTTAAATAGGCCTAAAAAATGACTTCCCTTCAAAATTGAAACACGCGCTGCCCCATCCACCTCTTACATGTAGGTGGGAATTTGTTCACGACGCATAGGAAATCAAATCATCAGCGCACCTGACCTGGGAACAAAACGTGCATGTTTTCCCCCCATATGGGTGAAGATTTTGCCCCAGGGGTGGGGAATTTATCACACGGTGGGACAGCCTGGGAGTGGGGAATAAGGAGGGGTGGGGGATACGAAGGCCGTGTGTAGTCAGTACGATTGATGTACTGCAATGTACTACACTAGCACTATACGCACGGCCGTATATGCGTGTACGTGTACCACCATGGAGGAAGCCGTCCGTGCATGGTTAAAAAAACACGTTCATATAGGCTAGCTTAAACCTTCGAAAAGGTCTCCCAAACAATTTATGCTAGCAACCACTAATATACACAGTCTACGATTGTACCGTCTTACCTTCAAAAAGCCATAAATATCGGCTCAGAAACACTGCTGATTCGGTGCTGGTTTCACCGTCGACTTTCGCCATCTTTGTAGTGTGTGTACAGTTTACCCATCTTGAAAGCAGAATATTAATTAACCAACCACTGGTTAAAGAAAATGTTACCCAACTCATAGAATTTAACCAACATTGGGAGATTTTTTAACCAAGAGATTTTAACCAGTGATATTTTAACCAACGTTCTGAGAGTGTGGAGACAGACAATCGTGCCTATTTTTCGTTGAAAGTTGCGCGTTTCACAAAATGGGCTGATTTTTCCATAAAAATCTACACCCATTTTTTAAAGCTTTGTTTCGACCCAAAACTGTGGGCCATCGCCAAAAGGCGCAGGCAGAAATGAAAAAAAATAAGCTTTCAAGTGCGCCCGTAGTAGTTGAGATTGGGCAAGATTTGCTAGTGAGAAATTCTCAATTTCAACACCGGCCGGCCGAGCTATTTCATATTATTGTAAAAAGAACGCTCTATTTTTTTTATGATACCGAAAATAAACTGTAAATTGTTGTGGAACCCTGTAAAGTATCATCAACAAATTGTCCATAGTTGTCGTGTTTGTATGCGTTGTCTAGTGGGACCGTACAGTGTGTTTGACCAGCATACTAACAGTCTAAACTGCTAAAACACCTAAACGTGGATGATGAAGACCGGACCTGAGAAAACAATTAATATATCGTGCGGGAGCTTCCAATTCAGAAGGCAATTTTCATGAGTTAGGTCCAGGGTAATTTTGTAATGAAGACCCCGGAAGTTAAACGCCAAGTTCATTATCTCCTGGAGAAAAAAAAAAATGCTAACAAATATATCCCACACTAAGGCAGTTGGAGCAATAAACGGCATTGATCGTGGCTCGTCTATTGAACTAAAGCAGGTGTTGTCCTGCAGTGTATCTTCTGGTTTGTTTATTGCATTTTGTTGTGGCCGATACCCAAGCCTGATATTAAAAGCGGATTTATATTATTCGATGAGGCAAAAGGCGTCCCTTACTTCCGCAAATATCCCCTCCGCGGTTGAACTCCGTTAAGTTAATCATCATACCATATGATAAAATAGCAATTTGGGCTAGATATTGCTAATAGTGCTTTAAATTGTTTGCTGTCCACTGCTCTGCACTGAATTCGAACCCCGTTCTGGATGAGGATTGGGCTTTTAGTGGGAGTTTTCCCACAGGCTTTTATCTAAATGTTTCCTTCAATTATAAAAGTAAACACTTGTTCTTTGTCTTCCCTAAAAACAACTATTATGGAGTAAACTGGCGTCATTAGTACTATTCTGGTAACGGAAATTATTCAGTGTATATTTTCGAACTAGGTTCTCGCCATTTGCAAAATCCGTTTTGATATGCATAATTCAGATTAGTTGTGCGCCAATTTTTTTTCAGCGTCTACATTATTTCCCTGGTGGCTACTGGCGACACCAATATTTTAGCCATCGTTATTCGGCTTCTTTCCATTCAACGCCCACCTATAATGTTTGAATGTCTATCTTCAAGTTGTTATTCTGTAACTCGTATTTTTGCTCTAGATCTAACCATGCCTTATGGCTTACTGTCACATGCACTACAAAACAATTTTTTTCCCCTCTGTTATAAAATAAAACCCATGAATTAATAAAGTGTTTTTCTCCCCTTTTAACAACGCAATCTGCGTCAGAAACGATTGTGATGTTCCAAGCAGGAAAAAAGATCCCGAACCGACCTGGGGCCAATTTCATAAAGCTATTTAGCAGAAACATTTGCATAATCCAAAATTTGTCTGCTTTATAAAAATGGGTTAATAGTCAAAATTGTATGTCAACTTGTGTTTTTAGCAAGAACAGCAGAGCACCAGTCAATTGCAATACACATCATATAAGATTTTGACTGAAAACCCATTTTATAAAGCAAATAAATTTTGGATTAAAGGAGTGTGACCAGATCACTTTTTTTTACCCATAACTCCCTGGGACTTACCTTATGGGTCATGATATTTTTATATCATAACATCCGTTATATTTTTCTGATTACGAAACTGAAACTCCCGCGCTTCTAGGCCGCATATTTTCTAGGATATCGTCGAAAATCCACCGATTATTTGTAAACTAATTTTCCAGTATCAACGTTTATCCACTGAAAGCCGACTCGATAGTTTTGTAAAAAAAAATTCTGGAAATTGCGACTGTTTTCGGGTTTTTGGGACATGGGAGGTGTGTATGGGAGTTACTTGATAATATAGGTAAGTTACATCGAAAACTATTTTCCAGAAACTCTGGTCACGCTCCTGGAATATTGGGTCAAACCCGTTTGACCCGGAATTCTGGGTTCGATTTGACACGACCACCTCCGGGTCAAACTGACCCGGAATGTTGGGTCAAGCTTTTTGACCCGGAATGTTGGGTCAAACCTCTTTGACCCGGAATTCCGAGTTCTATTTGACACGACCATTCCCGGGTCAGAATGACCCGGAATGTTGGGTCAGGCCTTTTTGACCTGCCATTCTAGTTCATTCAGGAATGTTGGGTAAAACCTTTCTGACCCGGAAAATGGTCAGAAAATAAGCATGTGTTCCACAGCTAATGATGGTGCAACTAGGCTGCACAGGACACTTGTCATTGCTTGTCAATGCTGGTACATGTATAAAGCCTTGCTTGTTGAGCCAAGAACACATGCTTACCTTCATACTGGGTAGGTCTGGGACACAGGACTACCTGACAGAAATAATAAAGATTATCAGTACATTTAGCAGGCAAACAGTTATATGCATTTATTCAGCAAACAGATTGAACTTCATTTCGAGGAAAACTTCTTTGTTCATGAAAAAGCAAGCAACACAACATATTAAAACCACAAATTAAAGGAGCGTGACCATTTTTCCCGAAACAAATATAACAATCATATCAAATATCTTCCCAAAATACAATCCATGAAGAAAACAGTGAATTTGCAATCTCCAATTTGGATGTGAAAGCATAAAAGTTGGTGTACTGTACTGCTTTATGTAACCAAATAAATTAGTTTACAAAACATCAGTGGGTTTTAGACGACATCCCTGGAAATATACGGATTGAGTGTGCGAAATTTCAGAATGGTAATGAGAAAAATATGACACATGATATAGTATCAAAATCTCAACACATGGGAAATTGGGAGTGCTCAAAATGTGATCTGGTCACGCTCCTTTAAATTGGGATACTTTGGATAAACTGAATGTTTGGGTTTGGCCAGTCTTAAACATACGTTTAAAACCGGCTAGGGCCCGCCTGGACGCTGATAATGCCTGAGCCGCCAGGCAAGGGTCATTATCAGCGTCAAGGCCCCTAGCCGGTTTTAAACGGATTGTTTAAGACTGGCCAAACCCACTTTTAATCCCATTCATCAATAGATTTGTGTAAATTGGTAAAACTTACCAAAATTAGCTTGTCGTTTTGCCATGTTTTGCATTCACTTTTCCCCTTCATCACATTGTTCGTTTAAACTTCTAGCTGTGCGTCGAGTAATGCAGGTGTGTTGTGTACGCGCACACACACGACCTGGTAGATTTGTCGCAGTGCACATTTTGCTTTTGGGAGCGTGCAGTTTCTGTGTGCGTGTTCCATACGCGCTGACTAGGGCGCGGGCACAAGCGCGAGCAAGCCGGTCATTATCACTGGTCATTATCTCTCATTTAAAAAACGGTCATGTGACGTGGTGTGCTCTCAGCCAATAAGGATGCATAAGGGTATTGATGAATTACTTCTTTTAAAAGGCAAGAAACATGGGTCAAACAACGACAGTTATGCACCAGAATGTGCCAATATTAGTGAAAGACAAATCAGCCAAACATCAAATGAAGTCAGCCACAATTAAAGTGCTTTTGGCGAAAATATGTTCATGGGTGTTGACAACCATCAATGAACATATTTCCAAATGAAAGTACAAATTCAGATTATACAAGGTATTACGAGGTCAGAGAATGTAGTTCAAACCCAAAGTGAAATGTTCTAATGCATCCAGATGTGTGGCTGTGTTCACCAACTGTTACATTACCTTCTGCAGGAATGTTCATGTAGATAAACAATGTCAAGGGGAAATGTCCAAAATGCTGTGGAACTCAAAACAAACGTCTACTCCCGTCAAATGTGAGTCGACTTCCAAATAATCCAAGGCTTTTTGTTCCACAAGTGGTTCCCTCCATCATCCCTCTTCCATGTACGTTGGGATATTTAATCCGACCTAAAATGGGAGAAAACAATTTGTCAAATGGCCACTCAAGAAACTCGGAAGTTCGATTGACGACTATAGTTTGAGTAGAGTCCCTCGAACAACGGAAATTATCCATCGTTTGAGGGACTACCATTGTTCAAGGGACTCTACAGGAAGTCGCTCAATTGAACTTGCTGCTGAATGTAGCCCAAACCTGGAAGGATATTTTTTGTCGCGAACGTGTAGTTAGTGTGTTGACGGTGGCCTAAAGAGAACGTCAAAACAAACCACGGTAAAGCGTCACGTGAGCGCACACGAGTGTGCTACTATAGTATGGGCCACTCTGTACTCGCCTTAATGTTCTCCATGGGCCAGTATCAACGCACCAACTGCACATTCGCGAGAAGAAAAAAATCCACCTCCAGCTTTGGACTTTGAGCAAGTTTGATTGAGCGACGAGTCTCTGGACTCTATAGTCATCCCTTGAATGACAGATAATTTATATTGTTCGAGGGACTCCAGTCAAACTATAGTCGTAATTCGAGCTTGCTCTGGGTTTAATCCACAACCCTGTGCCGCTGTGCGTCGTGAAGAGAAAGAGGGATTGTCGGCAACTGTCAGAAATATATGTTTTTAATTCAAAAACGGTATTTTAAGTAGTTATTTTAAACGTATTTTCCCATTAAGAATATCTTTAGACGACCAAATCTTGGAAATTGTGTATGTGATTCCAATGTTGAGGGAAAAAAAGTGGTTTGGGTCATTGACTAGCAATCATGGGTGAAAACTTGGGGTTGCGGGTTCGAATCCGGCTGCGGTACCTGTGCCCTTGGGCAAAGCACTCAACCACACTTCGGAAGAGATGTAAAGCCGTTGGTCCAGTGTGTTAGGTAATGGTAATTTGTGAAGAGCAAGGGGATTCCCCGGTGTCTCTGGCCATTTCTAATTATAATTCTTCATGGGTTTCCTCACGCTTGCGAGTGACGGTGCAATGAGCACTATTGAGGAATCTTTGGTATGATTACCAGAAAGAAATAATACATGTAATAATAAATGCTACTTACAGGCTGAACATCTAACGCTTTAGGACTTGATGAAATCTTCCATCTTACACCGGTGGAGAAGATGCATACATGTAGTATTTTGGTCCTCTTGTGATCATCTGTCAAGAAACACCATCTACGGTTATAATATTGCATGATAAAATGCTGAACATGTCAACTTAAAATACCTGCAGATGCAAAAATAAACTTTGCTGTCTTTGCACTTTATTTTACTATGCTAAGTTTAGCTTATACATGGCCAAGTTTATGAAGATTTGAGCAAGTACATGTACATGTTATGTAGTACGTACGTATATGACTGGACACCACATACAGTTCGGTATACAACCGACGTGCACATGCAAAATTAAGCATAGTTAACACTGTAGGCCTACTGGTTGCCTGCATAGATTCCTGCACTTGAAGCAAAAATTGTGAAACAATGTTCTGAACAAGTATGCAGTATAATGTTATAAGCTGTGACGACTACCCGGTACCTTGTGCTTTTTGCTGCTTCAGGAATTCCATTCTCAGCCAAACTTGATGTGTTAACTCTTGGGAACTCCAAGCATGTGTCTAAAAAGCATCAAACTTTCTTCATCCACTTTATTTTCTGTAGGGAAAAACAATTTACATTTTCAAAAAAGACAATTATGCTTACAAAAACAACCAACTTGTAAATTACATACCGAGCAGACAACTCGTACCTGGCCAAGTGGACAACTCGTCCACGAGTACACGAGCAGTATTTGAGAAACATGAATAAGAGTTGGGAAGTTGATCAGTCTGAGACATTTTTTTCTTTGAAATGACTCATCTAGCATTGAAATGTGCAGATTTGAATGAAAAACCAACAATTTCTATTGGAAACAAATTAAGATGTTGTGAGGGAACACTTAAAAATTGTTCAACCCGTCTCATAATATGTTTTGCACACAAGGTCTGAAGCCATGATCAACTTCTCAATTCTTTCCGAAACAAGTTTAGACAGAACAATATTTTACTATTATACTAGGGCCCCCACCAGCACTTAGGTTTTAGCGGGTGCAGGTCAACTCGGTCCCAAACCAACTCGGTTTCAATCCAACTCGGTCCCAACGAACTAAGCCCCAGGACAACTCGACCGTCATGGGAAAATAAACGTAGGGGGCCTTTGCTTGGGTTTGTTTTTATTTATTTTGCGTGTGTTGCGTATGCGCTGCGCATGTCCGTCTGCAACCAGTCTGTGGAGCGATTCAGACAAATACGCAACACATGCACGAGATGGATGAAAAACGGACCAAAGAAAAGTGTAAAGGCCATAGCTGTCGTAGTTGCCAATTTACCACTTTCACAGATGCCATCTTCGTAGGAAAAATGCTATTGCGTATTAAACGCCATCAAGTAAGCGCACACACATCCTGGAAAATGTTCCAAACACGCGTTCATGTTGCTCGAAATTTGTTCGAAATACGGCGCAACCGTACGCGTCACAAAAAATTACGCTCAAAATCCTGATGCACGTGACAATTTGTAGAAAGTGACGTCATTTGAACGTGATCAATAGAAGTTACGCCGCACGACATCAGGTCCAAACAAATATCAAGGTTTGCAGGATGGTTAGTACTTAAAACGAGAGTACAACCCTGCTAAAAACGTGACGAAGTAGCGAGTGCAAATTTCCGCTTTCCCAACATGTGCAACAACTGACTTGTTCGCGCCATGGCCTGCCGCGACACGGCACAGGAAAGTGAGCGCAATCCATTTCAGACACAAATCGCAAACGTAAATCTGACGTCAATTAATTTGCGGTGAACTTTCGGCCAATTAGTTGAACTTAAGCGAATTTGTGACGCAAATCATCAAAATTCGCGTCAAGTTCACTTTCGCAAGCTCTTGCATTTGGCGTATCGCGGCCGCGGTCATCCGTCGATTTTTCTTGCGCAAGTGAAAACGATCGTGACCGCCTGGCGAGCTTTCGCACAAGCTCTAAAGTAACTACACCGTGACCTTGTTATTCTGTATAAAGGCGAAAGCCGCTTTGTAACGTCAAATTGCCATTCACAACCAGACAGTGAAATTAAATAATCGTTATGTTGCGTCCATCAAATGAATCGGAAAAATTCGGCTGCTTGGAAATCTTGTACATTTGTTAAGAGCATTCGAGTTGTTCTGGGCCTTCAATCGTTGGGACCGAGTTGAGTTTCAGTTGACTTGGGACCAAGTTGACTCGGGACCGAATTGAGTTTCATTTAACTTTATGAACTTCAACTTGGGACCAACTTTAATCGGGACCTGGCTGGGAGTGGGACAGAGTTGACTGGCCGGGGCCGGGACCGAGTTGACTGGTCGGGGCCGGGACCGAGTTGACTGGGACCGGGACCGAGTTGACACGAAACCGTTTTAGCCCCCATGCACATGGCCTGAAGATTTGTTTTCCCAAAGAAATCTGTAAATGTACATGTCATACATGTCATGCATGTAGGGTCATGGCAAACGGACGAGTTGACCTGCAGATTGCAATGTCATATGGCAAACGGTCGAGTTGACCTGCAGATTGCAATGTCATATGGTTTACGCACGAAGCAAAAATAATAAAATTGTGGGCACCCTCACGTAACATTTATTACAAGAATTAAGCCTGGTGGGTTTCTTACCATGCACGGAAAACAACAACATGATGAAGGAAGCCTTGCTGGTTTCACGAAGCACTTTTGTCATGTTTGTAGATCATGAGATTTTGATCGGATTTGTTCTTGAACATCGCACGATTCGCAGTCACGTAGACGTGGAAAACCGTTGGCGAAACAAATTGTATCCAGCGCAGGCGGTTGCGAGAACCATGTGACCATTTCCGGCCAATCACAGAAAGGCATACGGCGCTTTGACACGACGTCATAAATCATGTGACCAGGCCCATCCAATCGCAAAAAGCGCCCGACACGGAAAATGGTCAATCTTTTTTGACCCGGAAAATATGGTCAAAAATACGTCCCGTCAACAGGTCATGTGACCATTCTCATCCAATCGCAACAATCGACTGACCCGGAAAAGGGTAAATTTTGTTTTGACCCGGGAGTTTTTAGAGTGTACTTTGTAGAAATTTCAGCCACATAGATGCAGTATATTACTTTAGAAAACCTGACAAATTTGTGCATGAATAAATGTCTCCAAAGATCGCCTATACAAGCGATAATTTTTATCATGGATGGGACAATTCAGACGAAATTTATTCACAGGATGATTACTACCATTACCATCTTGATAACAAGTAAGCTTACAGATAATAATTCAGATATTTTTGGAGGGTAATTACCAAACACGTAGACTACCTTTACAAATAATGAAGAGCTTTGAGGTTGCAAATGTATAACAAGATACATCTCTGCGAGACGTTCCACTGTATGAAACAAACATTTGAGAACATTTGTCATAAAATTGAAATATCTACCAGTTTGATTATCGCACTCAAAACTGGTTTTATTTTTGGGGATCGACAACGATGATTTCTTAAAATCACCAAAATCAAAGGTTTTCCGTTACTTGTTATTAGCTGAGGTATATGTATCCAAAGACGCTAGTCTGCTAATTACATCTTTAGCTGTCCTTTTCATTCAGGGTAGTCTTACGAGAAATCCAATTACTCACTTGTAATTGCTGATTGTAACTTTCCAAGGACAAATCAGTTTGGTTTTAGAAAGAGCTTTATAACTCATTATTGATGGACGTTTTTAATTAAAGATACATGTTGTCGTTGAATATTTTAACAGATGTCCACCGCCATCTCATATTTCTTTTAATTCTTTGTCTTCCGTCCATAAAATCAAAGAAGATTATGATTTCTAATTCGTTTATTTCTGTCTCTGTTGATCTTTGCAGGTTCTTTTGTCGTCCATAGTCCCGTAGCTATATTTTACCGCCTTGTTGATGGGGACTGCGTGTTGTATATGGGTGACCAGGGCAAGGGCGCTAAATTCTACTACCTAGGCTCCGTCTTGTCAATGTACGTCATCCCATTGGTGGTTATCCTCATGTGCTACGCCAAGATTTTGGTCATCGTTTGGCGAAAGACATCGGCTGGCACGGAAAGCGCCCAGGCCCACGAGCGATCCATTCGACAGAAGCGCAAGATCACACGGATGGTGTTCATAGTGGTTCTCCTGTTCGCCGTCTGCTGGGCGCCCGTCCATTGCATACTTCTCTGGACTCACTTCCGGAAGCCAGTACCTCTAAGTTATGCCACAGAAATCGCTATGACAGTGCTCAGGCTTTTTGCGTTCTGCCTGTCCTATGCTAACAGTCTCACGAACCCCTTTATTTACGCGTTCACCACGGCAAGCTTCAAGAAACACTTTAAACGGGTGCTCTCCTGTTCGTCTCACAACGAGAGCACGGAAATTAAGAGCGTGGGGCCATCCAATACCTACAAAAAGATTGGCAAGTACGTCAATGAATATTCCTCCGTGAACACTTGTGACACTAAAGTGTAATTGACGATCCGACGCCTGTTGGGCTTTAGCGCCTTCAAGAGCTTTAGTGTGTATCGCTTTATGCCTCACTGACACGCCCAAACAGACTTTGTTGCTCTTAGGAAATAGATGCACCTTTTCAATCTTGGCATCCCATTAAGCTGACCGCTGTATCTGTCGTCGGGCACTGCTTGGTCTAAGAGCGCATAGGGCAATTACCCCGTCAGTGCATCCGCAAGGCCCTTTACGGAGATACGCTGATGTCCGGACAAGCGCCCAACAACGTTAAAAATCGATCGGACTGATTCTACTCAGGACGAGATGTGTACTACTGATTTTTCCCCAGCGGTATAACAAGGCTAATGGCTAGCTTTATCGGCCTTACTGTATTCAGATGTCTGGTCGAGTCTCCGTCAAGTTTCAAAACACGACTGCCCGTCCAGAAAGTGTAGCTACGACGAAACCGGCGGCGCCACGTGTCATTTCGAAGGCTTGAATTAACCGCGCCTACAAAACGCCTTTCGAGTATGTGGTTTTTGTTTTTAACGCACTGCTTTTGTCATGCTACAATCTGTATAATTGTACATTGTATATTGTATTCATTGTATATTGAGTGAAGCATTGTGTTGCTTTATGCACAGCTATACACACGTATAAAAAACAAATAAATTAAGTGAAAGTGGCCTAAATTATATAAATTTGGTGGCTGTAATATAAAATTGTTCACAACTCATGCTTATATAGAGAGTTCGCGGTTAGCTACTTCCTTCGGAAGGGGTGTGAAGTCGTTGGTCCCGTGCAGAGATGCATGCATTGCAATTTGAAAAGATTAATTTGCCATGGGGCACCAGCTTTGGACACGACATTTGATAACTTAAGACCCAAGCCTTTTAAACCCCACATTTGAAGCTATACATTCTTGAATTGTGTAACAATACTGATCGTAATTGGCTGATACAATTGTACAAACTACGCCTTTAAGAAATCGTAGATGTTGGCATCTCTGTCCCGTGTGCTGTGTAGCGCACTTACAAGATCCAACAGCACTGAAGTGAGCGGTTTCCCGGTGTCTCTGGCCGCCTGCTGCCAGTCTGCTGCCAATAATGGCGCTATCCACCCATGTATCTCGATGTTTAGGTGGAAGAAACTTGTAAGCTCAGCCTATACGAATCTCTTTTTAATTTTCACTGCTTTTAAATTGATGTTTTTCATTGCCTTTCCTTTTTCAAATGCGAAATTTTCAAGTGGATATACATCATATGAAATAGCTGCCATATTGTAAGGCAACTTTTGGTATTTAAATTTAAACAATATAAGCACAAATCCGCAACTATGCATGTCCTCAAGGAACCAAGATGGAATATATTCGATACAGTCTATACATTAACAAATATGTGTGTGTAGGCCTAGTTTATCACAAGTGAACCAATCGGAAAGACACGTTGATAAATCTGCACATGCGTACTCCGAAACTGAGAACTCCTTAAGAGACCTTATGCATAGTAGCAATCTCAGAGGGAAGTTTTGGCCTTTTAAAAATTTCCCCAGGGAAGCAGCACAAATCGTGTACCCATATCATATACACTGTAAACAATGCTGGGTAAAATAGAGTTGGAGAATTTCACGTTGACGTTTGTTGGGTCATATTTCCTCAACATATATGCAGAAAATGTTATGTTGGGTAAAACATCCAGAACACCAACGTTGGTTACATGCGAAGTTCTGTAAATTGAGGAAACAGCGGCTATTTATTGGGTATTTGTTTACCTCTTGCTGAAAGTATTAAAAGGTTGAGTATATTATACAGACAAACAAAATTTTCTCCATCTGACAGGGCGCTTCAAACTATACTGTACAAAATTATGGGTAAAACAAAGTTGGAGAATTTCATTTGGACGTTCTGTTGGGTAAACCATCCAAGCGACCAACGTTGGTAACGTTTGAAGTTCTATACGGCCCTTACGATTTTTCTCTCATCCCAAGTTACGTTGGTCAAATGGTGTCCATTTATTATACCGTGTGCTGAAAGTATTAAAACGCTGAGCAAAATATACACTCATGACATTTATCTCTAGTTATACCTAAATCACAATTAAAGCGGAGGCCGGGCGGCGTGTGCGGTTTATAGGCATCGGTCGGCGTGTAGAGGTCGGCGAAAGATCGCGCGATTGGGCGGTCACGGTCACAATTAAAAGTTCCCCGCACGCTGCCATGATACCCCAGTCACAATTAGCTTGCGGTGGGTTTGCGAGTAGTTTGCGACGGATTTTTAGGTATTTTCGTCCGGCGCCCCACGGGACTCCTTGCGGCTGCCGGGTAATTTTTGGGCATCGGGCTGGCATCGAGTTACTTTCAAATCGGATTGAAAACCTGGTGCGGCGTTTCGCATCGCAAACTGATCGCCACACATCGGGCGGGCTCCGGGCCAAATTTTTGACAACCCAGACAATCCATATATCCAGCCGGGTGCCGCCAAGTCGGCCAAATTATTTGGGCTCCGGGCCAAATTTTTGACAACCCAGACAATCCATATATCGGCCAGGCGCCGCCCAGACGCCGCTCAGACGCCCGCTGGGCCCTGCCCGGCGTCCGGCCGACTTGGCGGCGCCCGGCTGGAAATCGGACAGATATCGGCTAGGGTATCGCAGTGACATAGGCAGGACATCGGCAGGACATCGGACGAGTGCCTGCCGGACACCGGCCGATAAACGGGCCAAGAAATCGACCCCATTCCGTCATGGCAGCGTGCGGGGCACTTTTAATTGTGACTATGACCGCCCCATCGCGCGATCTTTCGCCGACCTCTACACGCCGGCCGATGCCTATAAATCGCACACGCCGCCCGGCCTCCGCTTTAATTGTGACTTACATGTAGGTATGACGGAATGGGGTCGATTTCTTGGCCCGTTTATCGGCCGGTGTCCGGCAGGCACTTGTCCGATGTCCTGCCTATGTCATGCCTATGCCACTGCGATACCCCGGCCGATGTCTGGCCGATTGTCTGGGTTGTCAAACATTTGGCCCGGAGCACCAGGTTTTAAGTCCGAGTTAAAAGTAACTCGATGCCCGCCCGATGCCCAAAAATGACCCGGCAGCCGCAAGGAGTCCCGTGGGACCCCGGCCGAAAATGCATAGAAATCCGTCGCAAACTACTCGCAAACCCATCGCAAGCTAATTGTGACTGGGGTATTATTGGGGAATTTTCAACACAAAGCAGGGCGCATTCTATCAACCGCAAACCTGGGAACAACCGCACACATGCACTGTAAATAATAATAGGTAAATTGTTATCAACATGCCCATCTTTGGGGCGCAAAATACCCTTGTGTGCATGGTATTGTATGTACAATTGTTGTTTTAATTCTATAAGCCAATGTTTGGGTAGATATGTGCATATATAATCGTTGGTTAAAAGTTAATTATCCAACGTTTGGGTAAATGTGTTTGGCCAGTTGTTGGTTAAATTCAACGTAAAGCAGAAATATGTTCGTATATGCCCAACATGTTGGGTATCTCGGGCCAAATATGCTGGACTATTTGACCAGAAGGCTGTTGAAAAAAAATTTTATGAGCGTATATTTATGTACGTGTTCTTTCCACACTTCTCATTATGGAGTTGTTCCAGATGTATATTCTGATTGTTATATCCTATTCAATATCTTGGTGTAAATTTTACTGCTGTTAAAAAGTAAGGCTAAGTGAGCATGCGCAAAAATCCAGCAACTTGATAGGCTACAGGCATTTCTTAACGTTTCTCAACGTTTCACGCACAAACCGTATAGCACTGCGTTGTATTTGTGACTACACTATCTGTCCTGGTTGTTCTGTTGGAGCATACGTACTCTAAAGAGGAAGAATCCCCCTTGACGAAAATCCAGCATTTAGGCTTTTTTTGATAGTCCAAACATCCCTCTTTCCGATGTGGATTTTTTAATTGTCGGTTTTAAGTGGATAAATTGCAAGCAAAAGTGCGCTTTTCGAAAATGTGATTTTCGCGATTTCTGAAACGCTTATTAGGTATTCATGATATGCGCGTGACCCCGTGACGCAATCCTGAGAAAGAGAAGTCAACACGATTGTTAGCTCCATACGTTTACACGCAAAAAACTTGGAAAACCGTCTCTGTTAGATGGTGTTTTTTGAAGGATTTTGTTGGTCCAAAAAGCCAGATATATGCCCAGTACCTGCGTGGTTGTATGTTTTACCAGACACTATGGAAAAAAAAAGAGCAGAAAGATTTTCTTTTCTATTACCAAGAGAGAGAAAAATGAGTCGCTCATTCTAATTTGTACCGGCCGATGTAACACGTGGGAACTATACGGCCCGCAGGGAACCGTTCAATGCTGCAGACAGACCGCTGTGAATGCCGTTCGTTCCGTGACAAAACCACCCGTCGGAATGCACCAGTATTTACTTCAAACGAGCTTCATTGTGAGCCACAATTTCACCGTTTTTTTTCACAAAACAGGTAATAGTAGATTGTTGTCATATTACATGAAGTGTTTTTCACGTTTGTATTTTGAATTACAAGGACAAAACAGGCATGATAAACATTCACTTCGTGTATTTTCCATTCAATACTGCACAGACCGTTTTGTATGTTTCTCAGGATGACGTCAAAACCCTGTTGATAAACAGACCATGTGACCTCGAGCGTTTCAGAATTTCGGGTGAAGAGGGTCGGAACTGCTTTAGGAAAATGGCATTTGACAAGTACACTGCTGTTCCACCACGAACAGATTATAGTGTGGAAAAATATTGAATAGGCGTTACTACATATAAAAAAAAAACAGGGGAAAATATACAAAAGTGTCCTTTATTACAGTGTGAAAACACCAATCATTGGTGAGCAGATGCCCAACGTTTAGCTTTTCCTTGTGCCAAATTATTGGGACAAGTTGAGGAGGGGAGAACACCAGTTGGTGAAAAAGTAATACCTTGGATGATTGATTTGAACCAACAATTTCATGTATTGGGCTTGCACATTTACCCAAACATTTGGTGATTGGATTTAACCAACAATTGGCCATAAACATTCACCTAAACCTTGGATGAATTAATTTAACCAACAACTGGATATGCAGTCTTACCCAAACCTTGGATGATTAAATTTAAGCAACAATTGGCCATGCACATTTACCCAAACGTTGGATAATTAACTTTTAACCAATAATTGGATATGCACATTCACCGAAAGATTGGTTAATTAAGTTTAACAAATAATTGTGCACACAGCATCACCCAAGGTTGGGCATTATGCGCCCAAAGATGGGTATGTTGATATTTTGCCCATTTTTATTATCAGTGTAGGGACCAAAGGCCGACTCTCTGATATTGCGCCATAATAAACCCCGTTAGAATGGTTCAATCGGGCATCCTGGATAAGTTCTACATAATGCAAACTGCTGATTGGAAAGGTTCGAGACGTACTACTTATGCGTTCCAATCCTAGTCCTCAGAGCGAGATTTAGAACGCACACGTAACTGGCACCTTTGCAATTTTATTTATTTCTTTGTTCCTTTTCCCCTGGTAAACAAAAAGGTGTTTTAATTCAGAAATGCTAAAAAGATCATTTGGATATGCGACCTAGTTCACCGCTGCGATTTTGACGAAATTGCTACATTTTAAACATATCATTTTCGTTCACTACCTTCTAATTTAATTTTTTGTTAAATGACTTGGAAGTGTTTGTCAACGTCTTGTGAAAACTAAGAGGACAAGCTTTTAATCCCCAGGATATACATGAGTGCACATTTTGATATTTTGTTTTTATTAAAAACATTTGTTTTTATAAAACTACTTTCTAAGATGGATGTATGCGTAAGGTCTGCTGTTGCCTGGAAGAGTCGGTAAATATATAGTTTTTATTTGTAAAAGGCAAGGCTGATCAGGAATTATTGATTTGTTTGTTTGTGCCGAGACATAATTATTAAAGGGGACCGGTAAACAGTGGCATTGTTATGTGACACCTGCAGTGACTGCCAACCGACAGGTTACAGACGTACAGAAACTGGGATGTAATATGTTTGTATTGGGACAGTGACCAAATATTAGAACCAAAAGTATCGTTTAACGCCCAGTGTGATAGTATCATATTGCAATCAGTAATAAGGTTTGAAACATTTAATTACAAAGCAGCTGTGCTGTGAAAATTCGTTCAAATGTTAATTATGATTGTAGAATTATGTAGAATTTTTAAATATATATATAATTAGGAACTTTTTAAATAGTTTATTAGTTGGGGGCTGGGGGGAGGGGGGAGAGGGGGGAGGGGGGGGGGGGGGGGGGAGGGGGAGGGGGGGGGGGGAGAGGGGGGGGGGGGTGCTATAGAGGGCATGCAATGAAGAGTGAACGCAATCATCTGCAATTAAAGTTAGAAACTTCGTCTTCTCCTGAAGACGAACAGAGCACACGTCGAGTTCACACTCATCACCACACATATACAAATAAGATATTCACATGGTGCTACCGCAGTAACGAGAAGTTAGGCATTGTATGATCCATACTGTCAGTTGCAGGCTTGCCAACTGTGATACACATTACTTTTGCCATTTCTGAAACGAATGATGGCATAAATGCCTATTATTAAAGGAGCTTTTTGTTCTGACCAAACAATCATATAGAATACCTCCTCAATATACTATCCATGCGAAGTATACAGACAATTTGCAATCTCCAATTTGGACGTTGAAGCACAAATGTTGGTGTAATCATTTCACTGCTTAATGGAGCCGGATGAATATTACACATCGGTGGCTGTGGTTTTTTTTGGGGGGGGGGGGGGGGGGGGTGGGGGGGGGGGGGGGGTGGGGGGGGGGGGGGGTGGTACAATATTCTTGAAAATATGCGGAATGAAAGCGCGAAATTTCAGAATGGTAATAAGAAAACATATGACACGTGATATGGTATTACAATTTCATGAGTTAAGCGTCTGTGTGTTGGGATGGGGGGGGGGGGGGGGGGGGGGGGGGCGTGGATAGCATCTTAAAATACCATGTCTCCTATAGCGTATATTTAAAAAAAAGATAATGGGCATAGGCCTATCTGAAATAATCAGTATGCATGGGCATTGTTCCCAAGGACGTATAAACGTTCATCTCTCCTTGATAAAGTAAATTGTTGCCTCTCATTCCACGCTTAAACCCAGACTGTTACGGGTTATATGCGGTTACACAATAGACCTTTGATCTGCCAGGGTATTCAGTCTGATTGATACGTTCATGATTAAGGTTTAGGGTACCATCAATCATTACCTAATGCTGCTTTAAAACATGTATTGGGGCGTGTTGACACACGGTAGGAACATCACGACAGAATTTAGATCACGACTCGATCGGACCTCAGAGTTTATTATGTCGAATTTCGTTTGTTCGTCATTAAATGTTGTTGACTCTTTAAAATTGTAACCGGAATTGCGGCTGGACTATGCTGCAAGCAATAACAACCACTCGTTAGACGGACAGGTACAGGGCAATGAAAGAAATTACCCCGCGCTACCTTGGGGCTTCGTTGTGCGATCAATATTTGTGCTATCTACCTTGGACGAAATATCTTATGATGAAACCCGTTTCAGTTTTATTTATAGGGCAGTCTTGTGTGTGTCCACGCAGGTGACCCATTTTAATGGCAGATTGTTCCCCGGGTATTTCCAATGAAGAATCAGAGCGTTCGGTGACGTGAAAGTAATATTTCAGCAACGTTTATATGATCGATATCATTTCGTCTGGCAAGAAACGGGCAAAACAGATTTCCTCGGCTTCGGTTCGTCAAAATTGCACAGACAAGTCATGGTTCAGTCTTTGACTGTTTGGCTGGGGGCAAAATAGACCTCAGCAGAGCTGGTAATTACTATACGAAATACCCGGAGGGGGATCGGCGGAAAAGGAAATAAGTCAGTCGTAACTTTGCCTGCATCGTTTCAGATCAACCTATCAGAGAATGGGGAAAAACAAACACCTGATAATTCAAATAAACTATTTTGTAAAACCTCCGGTACATTCTGAAGGTAGGTCAGATAAAAACGCGTGTTAGATAAAAACTTGTAAGTTTTTCCTTTTGTTTTGCTGGTTTTAATCAAATATAAATACACGTAGGGTGATTACTACAACAACAACAGCAGTTATTGCAACTGCAATTGCGGCACATTTGTCCTAATTTTGACGTAACTCACTGACGGACGGACGGACAACCGTACGGACAACGGATATTACTCCGACCTCCATCCTTTTGAGGTGAGACACTCGTGACACGACTTTATCACACTAGAATGACTGGAACAGAGTTTTGTAACAACAGCCCAGAGCGTCGTTCTGGATACTTTTGTTACATTCCCGCTAAATAAAATGTTTTGCTTTAACCCTAGGGTGAAGTTTCACGCATGTCACCAGTCTGTTATAATTGTAGGTCATCACACTTTTGCCTTACATAATGTCATAATAATAAGTTGGGTCACGTTTTGTGACATACCATATCTCAAAAACGGTTGTCTACAGCCTAGCTACTTTAGTCAATATTCAAATATTCAAAGATAAGTTTATCTTAATTACTACTGCATAAGTACTTGCATTATGGTTTGCCAAGGTAAAGACCCAGCAATATGGCCAGTGTTAAACGAATGCGGTGTCCATTACCCTTCGTGAAGTGTGGCGAAACAAACAAAGAGAGGGCGCATTCTTCTTTTTCAGAGGCCTGATTTACCTGTTGTAATTAAACAGCTAGAATCCCCCCTTCCACATTTTTTTAGTTTTTTTCTGTTTATCATGGAGGTGTATGTGTCTACAACACCATCACAACTTGTTTTTCACAAAAAATCGACATACTTTTGCTTAAAACGTAAAGCAGTTCCGACCCTCTTCACCCAAATTCTGAAACGCTCGAGGTCACTCGGCTTGTTTATCAACAGGGTGTTGACGTCATCCTGAGAAACATACAAAACGGTCTGTGCAGTATTGAATGGAAAATACACGAAGTGAATGTTTATCATGCCTATTTTGTCCTTGTAATTCAAAATACAAACGTGAAAAACACTTCATGTAATATGACAGCAATCTACTATTACCTGTTTTGTGAAAAAAACGATGAAATTGAATGAGCGACTAATTTTTCTCTCTCTTGGTAATAGAAAAGAAAATCTTTCTGCTCTTTTTTTTTCATAGTGTCTGGTAAAACATGCAACCACGCAGCTACTGCATGGGCATATCTCTGGCTTTTTTGAACAACAAAATTCTTCAAAAAACACCATCTAAAAGAGACGGTTTTCTACGTTTTGTGCGTGTAAACGTATGGAGCTAACTATCGTGTTGACTTCTCTTTCTCAGGATTGCGTCACGGGGTCACGCGCATATCATGAATACCTAATGAGCGTTTCAGAAATCGCGAAAATCTCATTTTCGAAAAGCGCACTTTTGCCTGCAATTAAAAAATAATAAAAGTCCACGTCTGCAAGAGGGATGTGTGGACTATCGAAAAAAGCCTAAATGCTGGATTTTCGCCAAGGGGGATTCTTCCTCTTTAAGTAACAGAACTGTAAATAAAATAAATTATATTTCAACTATTTTATTTATTTATTTCTGATATCCAACAGCGAAGACTCGCCATTTACAGGTACCATACAAACAAAAAACCATTTTGACACAAGATAATGTGTACATTTTATAAATTTACATATACTCTCCAACAAAAGAAACTGTGCATGATAAAAATTGCTGTATTTTTTCAGCCATGGCAGATAACTCGCTGGAATAAACTGTTAATGAAAGTCCATGAAATCTTTCAAATGGTTAACCGAACTTGAAATGTACAAAATGTGTTCTTCGTGTTCTCAGAGGTTGCTGAAAACTGACTTGCCAATATTGAAGTCACAAAGTCAGTATCGAGTGTGTCCCCCTTGTGCATTAATCACTGCTGTGCATCTTCGCCTCATGGATCCAATGACACGCGCATGAAAGAGAATATTGACTTTTGGGTAGTCCTTTTATACGGCTTGCTAACGAGACCTGAACTTTATGGAATTATGTTACATAACAACCTGTAGGACCCCTATTGTGAAATCAACACCCAGGCATGCCTAAGTCCTGCACTATGCCATGAGCAGGTTTTGAGTGCATAACCTTTTTCTAACAATGTCAGATAATATTGTCTGTGAATTTGGTGTTTATTTTCCACCTTCTTGAAAAAATACAGCAATTTTTACCATGCACAGTTTATTTTGTTGGAGAGTATATATCTTGTAATAAATACAATTTATACCGATGATATATGAACGCCGCTGTGTCTTGTGCCCCAAGGTGATGTAGTGAACCATAATTACTTGTGGAGATTCATGTGCTTTTTAAAAAGTGGATACTAATGTTCTTATTAACAAGTGGATAAACAAAATATTTATTTTTAAAGGTATGACTTTAATTTGTACAAACGGGGTGATATTTTGCATGGGATTGCATTGAATCCTGATGACCTATATTAAAGATTCATAATCTTGCTGGGGCAATTGTCGACTCACCTGATAATCGGCTAATCGACTAATGAATCTTTAAGCATTTTTTGGGAACGCGGCTCAATAATAGATAACGCCAAGTGAATATTTTGGGTGTATTTCGTCCAAGGACAATGGACAATGGACAATGACGTGAAAGCTCTATGTCCTGCATATGTTTTCGACTTAGTATCCTAGTTTCTGTAAAATATGATACAAAATTTGAATAAAATATATGGAAATAAAAAAAGCAAAGGTAATAGTTAAAGGAGCTTGTTCATATTTTTCCAGAATATGGATTTCGATCTTACTTAACAGTTGTGTAAAATACATCCTCAAAATACTATCCAAAGTAAGAAACCAGGAAATCTACAATTTGGATGTGGAAAAAGGGGGAAGGTTGGTAAAATCACTGCACTGCTTTATGTAAGCGGATACATTATTACTAAACACCGGTGGTTTTTTTCCTCCGTGATATCCTTGGAAATATATGAATTGACAGCACGAAATTTCAGAATGGTAATGAGAAAAATATGACACATGATATGGTATCGACATCTCATCACAATGGTGTTAGTTGGGGGAGGGGGAGCTTAAAAAATTGATCTGGTCACACTCCTTTAATATTAATTTTGAGACCGAAATGACATTCTAGGTATTTTATCGTAGTTTTCGGTTTAAAGTTGCACTGTCCGTGTTTTGGTGAAAGGATTTTAAAACAAGCGAACAAATTTATAAAGCTTACGTGTCTTTGTAACGAAAACAATTAATACAAAAAATATTATATTTTCGACGTCGGGAATTAGAGATACAAGCCTTTTTCTTGAAACGGGCTTCAGATGTTGTACATGTGCGCGTATACGCTCATATGTACATAGTGTGTACAATGTACACATGTACGCACACATGTAAATTTACCTCATAACCCTGCCGAATAAAAGACAGGGTATTTACGTTCTTGGAACCAAGTGAAAGCTAATAACCTTTTCTATTCTAGAAAAATAGCAATTCAGCTTTTTCAAAAGTGTAGACGCTAAATTGGCCTAAAATCGGACAGTGCAACTTTAATCTGTGTATCATGCTGTATAGCTCTATGTTTCATTTCAGGTAATACACAGTGGAACTCTGACAAAAAGAGCACTGTTTATGAAAATACAGAACTTTCTTTTGTCTCAATGGTTTGTGACAAAGATTATTCCGGGAAAAACCGGAACAAATCACATCCCTGCTCGTTAATAAACTTTGCAGTTAAATTACCTTGTTATAACAGGAACTCTGTATTATGAAAGCAACGAAGAACAATGAATTGGGATATAAATTTAGGCTTAAAACTGAATGCTGTATTACCAGTACTCGTGCTATCGATGTTCGTTTTAGGTCTAAGTCTTTGTTTATTTTTAATTTGCCAAATTACATAAGGTTCTTGTTATAACAGGATAATTTATAAAGTCATATGATCTTGTTGTAAACATGTTCTGGACGATAGTCGAAAAAAGGTCTGTGAATTACCTCTAACCATACCGTTAACAACAATGCTACTGAAACTAAAATTGTAGTAAACTACTGCACTTTTTCACTTCATTGAAAATAAAGCATCTCATGGATGTATCCATTTTTAGTATAAAACCTGCAATTAATCTATGGAAACGATAACTATAATTTTAAAAGGATTGATGTATGTTAAAAAAATACCCGTAACCTGGAATGTACGTGACCCAATTGTATAGTGCATGTAACATGACTACATACCCTCCTTAAAATGTAACATGCTACGGTAAAGTCGTGACGTAGAAATACCATGGTGTTAAATATATCAATATATCTGCTAGTTTTGGAGGTACATTGTATTGTGCCATTGGGGAAAATGTGCTTTATTTTAATAATGAGGATCATTCCCGTCACGTTCTGTCCTTATAAATTATTCCTGTTTCAGAGGGGTGTTAAGTTGTTATCATCAATAATTTGTATCCGCTTTAGGGGTGATGTAATAAGGCAGTTTCGTGAATTGACGGAATAATATATTGTATTATACCATTATACCTATTTCAAACTACGATCACGTAGGGCCTACATGTATGTGAAAAAAAAATATGTTTAATACAAAACAACAAATTAAAAACGAAAAATAAATTGCCGCCGTGGTCATAGCAGCGCGTTCAACTTATTGCGTGCATGAAGTTTTGCAGAGAATCGACATTTATCGTCTACAAAAACAAACAAACAAACAAACAACCCTACCAAACACACACAAACACACACAAATAAAATGGCACGCTACATACGTTCAACGGAAAACTATGCGCGTAAGCTTTTTCGGTACAGCGCGCAGACAAGGGCGGTCCAAATACCATCGTATATACGCATGAGTGACCGATATCATGCAATTATCACGATTTGTTTTCCCCTATTTACTCAGCCGGTTGGGGTAACGCTATCCACCATCCAGAGGGGGTGTTGCGTCCTTTGTTAGATGTGTATTGATGTCACTGAACACTTGCGAAGTGATTGGGAAATAGCCATTCGGAATTTGAATGATTTTTTTTTAACAGGGCATATTATGTATAGATATCAATCATTGTATTTAATTTAAAGTGTAATGTCTGGAAATTGTATTCTATAGGAATATAAGTTATTTATTCAATTCTGGGTTGCTGATTATAAGAGTTTGATAACAAAGAATAATACATCTTTCTGTAGACAGTTTGAAAACAAGAATATATAAGCAACAAGAATATATAAGCCTTTTTCATTTAAATGAGCGGGACTGACTCTTCAATGGGAACCACGTCCTCTGCCTTTGTGGCAAAAGTATCGAAGTTGTAGATAACACCTAACGAGGACTAAAACCCCATACTAAATGCAAGGTTATGCCGATTTGTTAGACCTTAATTCGCAATGTTGATTCTTTATCGTGCAAATTTTAGTCCTGTACGGTGGTGGTTAGAGTGCATGTGAAATATTGCGTGTGTTACTTTAGCGGTGGATTTACAGTGAGCCTTTTCGCGCGTACATTTGACGCGCGTCCCTTTCAGGGGGAAAAAGCGGCGAATAGGGAATTCGGAGTACAATGAGGCACTGAAAATCACAGAATCAACTTGAATGTGTTTGTGATTCGCTGTGATTTTCAATCCGTTGTTTCACTTCAAATTTCCTCCCCACTTTGTTTTCCCCCAAAGCGACGCTCGTCGAATTTACGAGCAAAAGTGTTAATCCAACCTTTCTTGCATCCAATTTTTGCATCCGTGCAACACCCATGGAAAACGTGGTGCCGTTGCTATATGAACCCATAAAGAGTTCATACCAGTGGGATTTATAACTTAGCTGGTGTTTCAGCTACAAATCCTGGTGGTGATTTTACGGTTTTACCAACACCGATGCGGTCACAAGGCACCACATTTTATACAAACATCACAAATGATCAAAATGCAAATAGTACATGTATAATAGAACAGGGTAATTTGTAACAGCGTGTTGCATATTTTCTAACCTTTGTCAAAATACTGTACGGGCAGCGTAATTTTTTTTTACACCACTGCGAGGGGAAAATTAGGGGTTTTGTACCTTTTTAGCGTCTTGAGAGGAGACTATATAATAAGTTAGGGTTCAGGGTTAGGGTTTAGGGTTGGTTATTTTAAAGGAATTAGGGTTTTGAATGCGGTCGGTTTGCAACCAGCTTCATTGTCTAGTTAGAAGAGAGCTCGACTTGTTACCATAAGGTCCCTGGTTCGAATCTCAGTCATGTTTGGGATTTTCCGAAATGTCTCGGTTTCTTCTTTTTCTCTAATAGTGAGAGTCAGAGTTGTGACTATTTCCAAGATTGTCACTTGAGAAGTGTCAGTCATTGGAAACTTAGACTCTATTCGGGTTGAAAAATTAGGGTGTACCCCTCGCTGCGGTGTAAAAAAAAAAAACACGCGTACGGGCAATGTGTATGCTAAGAGGTCACATCTACTTATATCGTGTAAAAGGCTAGCCCATTACATTATTTGCAGTCACCCGAGATTGTATTTCATGAGTTGACAGTGTTGCTGGCGACAGAGACCACATGATTTTCCCCTGTAAAATGATATCTTTGTGGAGAAATTTCCAACTAAAGGTGCTTTTTTGAGGGGAAAACTCGATCGCAAACGATCGTTTTTACTATTAATGCAACACAAACACTTTGTATGGATTGTTAAGGTTTTCTGGAGTATTACTACATATATGTGGCTGGAATCTCTACAAGGCAGTTTATCAAATTATTATTTAGTTATGCAATGCTGTTGTTCCTGGAAGTCGTACAGAACTTTCATCTCAAAATGATATAACGGGCCTTTAAGTGTGTATACTTTCATGCTGGCTGAAATTAAATTGTGTGTGGGGTCATTAAGTGCGGCTGATTGATGCTGCGCGGCAAACTCTTATGCGTTTAAGATTATTTGGTATGACATTTTGCACTGGAACATTATTATAAAAAAAACAATTAGTAAGTTAATGAAGGCGATAATGCCTCAAAACGTTCATAAAATCAAAGACACTATAGCCTTTGGGGTTATATAGTGTATTTGATATTACATAATATGTATGGTAAGTGACTGGTGTATAAATTGAAACTATTGACGATTTTAAAAGATAGTATACATGATTGGTAATATGTTACAAATAGTTTTATCCCCCTGTGTGATTGAAGAAAATGCATGATTTAAAACAACCTGAGCAAAAAACCAGCTCCGTACTTCGTCTAACTTTTGAGAAAACAGTCATAAAAGGGGGTTTGCGGTCATTTCGCCCCAAAACCACTTCGCCCCTGAACCACTTCGCCCTGAACCAAGACTCTTGCACGAAGTGGTTTTGGGGCGAAGTAGCAATTTGGGTGATGTGCTGTTTGGACGAAGTGATTTAGGGCGAAATGGCACTGCGGCGAAGTGGTTTGGGGACGAATCGAATTTTCGTCTCATGAGACGAAAATTTCTGATTTTCGAGATACCAATCATTTATACTGCCTTTAATCTTGACGTTGTACATAAAGCCTGTAAAATTTGTTATCTGATAAGCTAATCCTTGCACTGTATATTTCACCAATTGTTTGTAATATTGCAACCGAAAGTCGTGACGCAAAAAGTAAAGGGGACATGCCATAGAACATATGTTCTCAGTATGAATTTTATGTTGACTATCATATCAAATATTGTAAAACAAAAAGGAAGTATTGTGTTAATACGTAATGTGGACATATGCTAAACGATCTAATAAATTAAAAAAATATTTTCGCGATGATTTCTGTGTCATATTTGTTGAGATGAATCGTTAGAACAAATTATTGTGAAAGTGCAATCGTGTGCATGGAGTGTTGTCTCTGTTAATATTTTTGCATCGTTGTTCACGTGTGCAACAACATGGATGTGACCGCGTCTACCGACATACTTTATTATGTTGGGCTACATGGACAAACATAATGTGATATTTGGTGTTGTAACTTATTGAAAGCATGATAGTTACTACGAAAATTCATAAACAAGGATTATCTTATAATTTTAAAAAGGCTCAATTCTGGATCATATGACTTTAAGCCCAGATTTATTGCATTTGTATATTCAAACATGGCCACAGTTCAGTGAACCATAACTGCACTTTGGATTATCGGATTGATTATCGAACTTGAAACAAGCAACATTTTGCAGATGAGAAAAAACACAATAATCAAATCAAACTGAGTTAGCGTCGAATGTGCAGTCCATGTGTGGTGGATGGTCACGTTTATGAAGTTTTTTCATAGTGCTAATATACGTCGGGTAAGGGCAAAAGCAACCACAATTAACATTCATTCCATCTCCCGACGCAAGCTAAATCAATTACTGTTTAACTTGCAACTTGGAAAGCATCTTATACTCAATTAAGTAAGCCCTTTTTCGTTTGTTATAGATAAACTCCCAGGGCACCTGAACGAAACTGGCTGAAAATATTCGTACCTGGATATTTCTGGCTGGTCTAGAACCTAAAGAGTTGGGATTTTTGTATTTGTTTCCCCATGTAAAAGATCGGCAAAATAACTAAATTATTTACAAAAATATGAACACATTGTTTTAGTGAACGAGGACACCATGCCTGCGCTGTTGGGGTGTGGTGCACTTGTCTAAGCCGCGAATCGAGGTCTTGTATGTGGAAACTTACCAACGTATCGAGGACGCCTTGCGAATCAAGGACGTCCTCGATTTGTGATTACTACAAGAAATGGCAAGTGTGTTTTCACTACACAGTGTTACATGTATGGATGGGGGTGCGGGGGCCTTTCATAGTTATCATAACACCATCCTCGCTTCTTTGTCGAATGTTACATAAATTAATGAGCCAATCTCGACCTCCCCCCCCCCCCTTCTCCACCCCATCCCCCCCCCCCCCCCCACCCCCCCCCCCCCATCCCCCCCCCCCCCCCCCCCCACCCCCCCCCCCCCTCTCCCCCCACCCCTCTCCCCCCACCCCCCCCCCTCTCCCCCACCCCCCCCCCCTCTCCCCCACCCCCCCCCCCCTCTCCCCCACCCCTTCATTCCAATATTGGGACTCGCCGCGGCGGGCGCAACTCCGAACAACATTTATCGGGGGGGGGGAGGAGGGTAACATCCTCCTCAACTTAGATGCGTAAACTGTACAGAATTGCTAACACGTTTTGTCGAAACAATAAAAAGACAGGCGAATTGTAGCAGAAATTAATTTAAATATTTACCGACAATTTATTGCACAAATACATTTATTTCATTTGTTAAAAAATTCTAACCCCCGTTCGACGACTCTCCTCGGAGCAACACCAACAGACGCGCGCTGGGTGACCGAGGGTAATAACAGCGTACTCGACCCCTTTTCCGCAATAGACCCGAAACATAATGACGTCACGCGATGTTTACCGCGGTGCATCATGGGTGAAAAGTGGGGGCCGAAATCGCTAGTTTTCGAACTTGCGTGCTGTTGCATGCATAGCGCCTATCGTATTATGCAGGAACCTTTTTGAAATTTACTAACCGCTTCGCTGGGCAAAAAACGTCCAAAACAAAGATCGTAAATTTCTAAAATGGTTCGTGTCAACTTAGTTGTGCCTGCGTGAGTTGTAAGCGCACGACGGACGCCCGAACTATGGTTTTAACTTTTAAGGCTTCAAAAGGCGGCGACAATGGCCCTGCAATAATTGTGCAAACTAGCGATGCAGAGATTTCGTCCCTACTTTTCACCCATAATGCACGCGCGTAAACATTTGCGTGACGTAATTATGTCATAGGGTCTATTCTTCCATATCTGTACCGAAAGGTACAAGTATACGGTCTTTCGACAATGTTCGATTTGTCTTTCATCTCATATTAATTTCCTCATTTCATTGAATGAGGCAATTTTTACAAAAGTAATTTTATTTATTGATTTTTTTTAGATTTAGAAAATACATGTGGTTATTGAATGTCAAAGCGCCCCACTGGACAAGCCTGCAACGGTTAACCTTTAAACAAAATTATATATTATATATGTATAATGTATATCTTCCTTAAACCCGTAATAGGGCGACCGGATGTGGGTAAAAAAGGCGTATTAGGGCGACTCGGCCGTATTAGGGCGACCGGCTACCGGTCGCCCTAATGATAGGTGCTTCAAAAACCATCTTGTTTAGGTCAAAAACCATTTTTATTAGGTTCTTAACCATTTTTATTAGGGCACGCACCATTTTCGTCTAGGTTGCCAAAAAATGTTTTTATAGAGATTTTGAGGAGAAAATTATGAAGATTTAGTGGTCTCTGTAAGCTCTCTACCCAAAACGGTCGCCCTAATACGGGAAAAAACAATTATATATATATATATACATATATATATATATATATATATATATAACCGCCCGAACCCCGAATAGGACGACACTTTTGGCTAGAATCCCGCCAGTGACCACTAAAACCACAAAATTTCTCGGTAAAAAGATCGTAAATGGACACTAATTTTCTCCTGAAACTCTCTATAAAAACATTTTTGGCAATCTAGACTAAAATGGTGCGTACCCTAATAGAAATGGTTACAAACCTAATAAAAATGGTTTTTGACCTAATTAAGATGCTTTTTGGAGCAATTGTTGTTAGGATGACCGGTGACCGGTCGTCCTAACGCGACCGGTCGTCCCAACACTCCTTTTTTATACCCCCATATCGGTCTTCCTATTCATGAATTAGTAGTAATATATATATGTAGTTTTTCAAATGTCGTTTATTGATTTACACGTGAAATTATAGCAAACTTAATTTTGCTTTTAATTTGATCTCATTACAGTCAACGTTGCTATTGGTTGATTGCCGTTTGATTACGTTTTGAATACGTTTGATTATGTTTAATTACGTTTGCACGTTTGATTCATTTTAATTACGCTAGAAGTTGAAATTAAACAAAGGAATTTAGTTAAAGCAAATTACATTGGTTTCGGTTTACATGTTTTCCTTTTTGTAGAGCACCCTCTGTTTCCATTTCTATTGAAATTATCATTTAATGTTACCACTTGGTTACATAAGGATTGGTGATAGTGACAAATATGTTGCCACTTATTCTGAACCTCAGGAACAACAAACTTACCCAATACAATTCTACGACAATTTGACTTTGTACAAATGGTTGAAATTAAAATTGCACCATTAAGATCCTGCAAGTCCAATGCTCTACACAGATGGTTTCAAGCTGGTCCTTTCTTGTTTTCTTTAACCAAGGAAAAATCAATATGTTTATTTAATCTACTTGCAATTCTACCCGCATTAGTATTACAAATGTGGTAACGATTCGCTAGTACTAGATAAGGAATTAGTTTACCAACTTTAGTTATACCAACGGAATTAAGAAAAGGGCTCTTCATTACAGGATTGATCACATTGTTCCACAGCGGCACATCATGCGACTCACGAATTGATAAAAGGGTACACTCAAGTTTCCTCCTTTTGCTAGGGTAAGAACGTCCCAACCTCCCAAAAGGCATGAATGAGGCCTTTATAAAAGGCGGTGGTTCTAAGTGATGATTTGCTATTCGCAAACACGTACCAGCCCAAATCGTTTGGGTCTATAGCTTAACAAATCCAGCAATCAAAGAAATATCTCCACTTTCCAGAACTAGTCGGATAATTCGTTAACCACTGCAGCTTTAAACCGATAATCATACATGGAATATCCAGTAGTAAAACAATATAAATACCCCCCAGTTCTCTTGGCCCATTATGTCTCTCTTAATCTTTTCTACTTTTCCATTTAAAAAATTGTTGTGTTCATTTTCTCTTGCCATTCAGTAGTACAATCAATAACACAATTTAATAGCGTGATAACAATAACTACTTTTCCAGAATAAGTTAAGTAACGGTTAGACCACTTATTGAGAGTACATTGAACTTTGTTGGTTCTTGGACCTCAGTTGTCCTCGGGCGTAATATGATTACCTATAATAATTGTATCATTACTCTAACTAAAATTACACGGACTGTCGAATCTATTTCTCCATTTGCCAAGCCACAAGCCTTTAGATTCCCTAGTATTTAACTTAGAACCGCTTCCTTTACAATATGTATCCAAAACATTCTCAAATACTTGAAATTCATCAGCATGCTGTATTAAAAGTACATTACTATCAGTGTTCAGTATAGAGACCCCCTCAGTGAACTATTATTTCTTACCAAAGTCCCAAGACCCTCAGCCAAAACTGAAGACGTGGTGACAAAGGGCACCATTGCCTTATTCCACGCTGAATAGCAATCGGAGATTCAATAACATTATTCAAAATAATACGACACTATACAAGACCTTAATCCAAGAAATCAGCTTTTTTGGAATACCCATTTGATACATTACGATAATCCCGATTAATTCTGTCAAATGCATTTTCTTGATCAAAGTTAATTAAGGCTGCCTCGAGTTTATTATGAGAGGTATAATTTATTTAAATACATGTAGATTTGTGATAATTTTGGACAGAATTTTAAAATCAACCTACAATAGACTTATTGGTCTCCAATTGTTAAGGTCAAATCTATCACCAGACTGTTTAGAGATTAATTTGAGAAGAGCTGATTCAGAATTTATAGTATTACATAAATGACCAAATTTAAGACTTTCATTACAAACTTCAGAATGTCTGGGATGAGAATATCTTGTAAACGTTAGTAAAATTCGACTGTTCAGCCATCAATACCCGGTTATTCATTTGTATTCATTTGATGAAGTGCACTACGGCGTCGCTGGGGGGAAGGGGGGTGGGGAGAATTTGACACCCCCCTCTCCCCCTCCCCCCTCCCCTCTCCCCCTCCCCCTCCCCCTCCCTCTCCCCCTCCCTCTCCCCCTCCCCCTCCCCCTCCCACCACCCCCTCCCCCCCTCCCACCTCCCCCTTTATTCATTTTTGTCGGCAAAGTCATGGTACTGTCGGTAAATTCATGGTGCTCTTTGCTAAACAATGAAGGAATGAAATATTTAAAGTGATATAGCACCGCTCATCAATATGCCACGGTTATATCGGCAATGCTACCACGGCGCTGGTAATGCAATACATTATATTATGTCGGCACGTGTTATCCCGCGAGGGCTGACCAGCCCACCCCCCCCCCCCCCCCCACCCCCTGTTGGTCCTTTTCTTTTTCTTTTTATTTCTGATACGTTTATATGAAAATGTTTTCTTTAACCTTAAATGTTCTGACGTGCTAGGCATCTCGGCATGTAAGTTTGGCTGTTGTTGTACCATCTCACGCAATTCTATTAGTTATTTGTCCCACATTATGTTAAGCCATTTCTTGAAATATAGGCAAATACGAACCAGAAAGCGCATACCACAGAAACGAACTTGAATGCAAACCATATGAGCTATAAGGCAGGGTGGGCCACTCTGACAGAATTGCCTCCCTGACAACCTGCACTTCTAGGGCTGTTTTCGAGACATGGAGTTCAAAAAGTCTGGTCAGGCCCATGCAGGTTTAATCAGGATAAAAAACCTAATAAACTTGGCCATCTCGGTTCAGCCCGAAGCCATCCCGGTTCAGCCCGAAGCCGTCCAAGCCAAGCTCAATGCCCTTCCAGCTATGCCCAAACCCCAAAACCCCAGCCCGAAGCCATCCCGGCCCAGCCCGATGCCATCCCGACGCGCGTCCCAGCCCGAAGTCATCCAGCCCCAGCCCAATGCCCTCCCAGCAAAAATATGAAGCCCCAAAGCCCAGCCTGAAGCCACCCCAGCCCAGCACGAAGCAACCCCAGCCCAGCCTAAAGCTACCCCGGCTCAGCCCAAAGCCCTCAGGCCCAGTCTGAAGGCTACCCTGAAGCTGTGGGATGACTCGGGCTGGGCCAGGATGGCTTTGGGCTGAACTTAACTGGGATGGCTTCGGGCATAGCTGAGAATTGAGGCTTTGGACAAGGCTGTGAGGATTCCGGGCTGCACTGGGAGGTCTTTAGGTTGGGTCAGGGTGCAGTGGCTTTGGGCTGGGCCCGGGGTGGCTTTAGGCTGGGCCGGAATGGCTTCGGGCTGGGCTCAGGGTATCTTCGGTTTAGGCTGGGATTGATTTTGGGCTGGGCCGGGATGGCTTCGGGCTGGGCTGGGATGGCATATGGCTGGGGTTTTGGGGTTTGGGCTGAGCTGGGAGGGCATTAGACTTGGCTGAGATGGCTTCAGGCTTGGCTGGAATGGCTTCAGGTTGGGCCGGGATGGCTTCAGACTGGGCCGGGATGGCTTCGGGCTGGGGTTTTGGGGTTTTGGCTGAGCTGGGAGGGCATTGGGCTTGGCTGAGATGGCTTCAGACTGGGCCGGGATGGCTTCGGGCTGGGCTGGCATGGTTTTGGGCTGGACAGGGATGGCTTCGGGCTGGGTTGGGATGGCTTAGAGCTGGCTGGGATGGCTTCGGGATGGAGTTTTAGCGTAGCTTGGTGAGCATTGGGCTTGGCTGCGATGGCTTCGGGCTGAGCCAAGATGGCTTCGGGTTGGGCCGGGATGGCTTCGGCCTGGGCGGGATGGCTTCGGCTTGGGCGGGATGGTTTCGGGCTGGGCCGGGCCGGGACGGTTTCGAGCTCTGCTAGTATGGCTTCGGACTGAAACGGGATGGCTTTGGGCTAGGCTTTGTTGGCTTCAGGCTTGCCTGGCATGGATTCGGGCTGGGCTGGGATGGCTTAGAGCTGGGCTAGGATGTCTTTATAGGCTGGGGTTTTGGGCATAGCTGGCAGGTCATTGAGCTTGGCTGGGATGGCTTCGGGCTGGGCCGGGATGGCTTTGGGCTAAAACGGGATGGCTTTGGGCTAAAACGGGATGGCTTTGGGCTAAAACGGGATGGCTTCGGGCTAATACGGGATGGCTTAGAGCTGGGCTGGGATGGCTTCATGCTGAAGCTTGTTATGTTTTTATCCTGATTAAACCTGCATGGGCCTGAACATACCTTTTGAATCCCATGTCTCAAAAACAGCCCTAGAAGTGCAGGTTGTCAGGGAGGCAATTATGGCAAATGTGGCCCACCCTGCCTTAGCGGCTCATATGGTGGGTGGTGCAGCCAGTCTTGCCACAGTATCATGTTATACACATTACTGAACAATAAAATTAGCTACATCTGACATCAGCAGTTATATTAGAGAAGTCATTGTCTCCAGCCCTTCCATGCCTGTACGTTTTGTTTATGTTGGGGTATTTTTGGTGCTAAATTGACCCGCCTATTTACCACGTTGTGGCAGAAAGCCTTTCTACCAAAATATCAAATTAACCTGTATTGATATGGCGAATAAAATACGTTGAGACAGAATAATATCTTGTTATAGTAAAACTATATTAATTTACACGTACAGTTTTGTTTGATGGCGAGGATTACCAAATTTAGCGAAACTCCCTTTAAAATTGACCTTTTTACCTCTGTTGACCTACTTACTAAATTAAAAGACATAACTCATGTACCACTGTGTAGAACTCACCAAGACCTACATTTTGAGGGGTAACTTGTATCTCTACGGAACAATGGATATTTGAATTTCCCCTAACCCTAAAATGGCCGTCAAAAGTCTTGATCCAAAATCAAGTAGTGAGTCTCAGTTAAATAGTTAATCTCATGTTAACAAGTGTTCAAATGAAGTATAGATGCAAACCTACTAGAAAAATGTTGTTTCGTCAATTCGATGAGGGGGGGGGGGGGTGCACCGTGGGTCCCTCTGGCCCAAATCCAACGACCTTTAGTCAGGGAATATTGCCGACATCTGGGAACTAAATCCTTACCAAATTATTTCTTCACCAAACTGTTATTCAAGGTGTCTAGTAACATCTCCTAAAAAGTTGAAATTCAACTCCCCTAGGAAAACCCGTGACAGCTCTTTAAAGCTGGGGTACCAGGAACTATTAATCCGAAAATATTGAACAATTAAAATACTATATCAACTATCTTGTGGTCAAATGAGAGGTTTTTCGTGATTCTGAATCAATTGTAAACATTTATATATATATATATATATATATATATATATATTAAAATACGTTTAATCAAAAAAAGAGCTAAGCATCACAGTTTGTCATCCAAAAGTCGATCTGATGCAAAATATACATAACTGCCGAACCCCGAATAGGACGACACTTTTGGCTAGAATGCCGCCAGTGACCACTAAAACCACAAAATTCTCGGTAAAAAGATCGTAAATTGACACTAATTTTATCCTCAAAATCTCTATAAAAACATTTTTTGCAATCTAGACGAAAATGGTGCGTGCCCTAATAGAAATGGTTACAAACCTAATAAAAATGCATTTCGACATAATTAAGATGCTTTTTGGAGCCATTGTTGTTAGGACGACCGGCGATCGGTCGTCCTAACGCGACCGGTCGTCCCAACACTCCTTTTTTACCCCAAATCGGTCTTCCTATTCAGGTATACGCAGTTATATATATATATATATATATATATTTATGCTCAGACAAACGAACGAGACAAAACGCCAAAGGTTTTTGTTCTCTGTCGGCGTACAAGGTTTTATTGAGTCTTCGTTAAAACATGACATGTGACCAAAAGTTTCCAGATTGAGATGAATGCACAGCGGTTTACCAAAAAAGTGTTTAAAGAATACACTGTACCAAATAACTGTTTATAGAATACCGAAGATGGGGTAGGCTTATCAATACCCCAGGGTAGGCATACCCTGCACAATACCCTAGTTTACTCGATTACTTTTAATTACATTTAGTCTAGTTATTACTACAATTGATGATATTGGGTAGGCTTATCAATACCCACAGGGTAGGCATATCAATACCCTAGTTCACTACAATTGATGAGATTGGGTAGGCTTATCAATACCCACAGGGTAGGCATATCAATACCCTGCACAATACCCTAGTTTACTCGATTACTTTTAATTACATTCAGTCTAGTTTACTGATGTGCACGAACTACATGTTCTATATACATTACGTTTGTCACGAACTACACGTTCAAAATAGTACCATGAGAAAGGACAGAATAAAATGGCGGTCCCCGCACACAGTTGCTAAGCAGTTCAGAAACCGGTGAGTTCGTTCCATTTTCTTTTGATTAAGAACCCACAACCGCAACATGGTGGCAGCGGTGGTTGATATACTTACCAAAGAACATATCTAGAGACATTCTTGAGATATTTGTGGCCGATTTGAACTGTAAAAAAGCTGACCTCGACGTTCGAATTTGTGACTTTTGTGTGCTCACCATGGTTATGTCACAGCCAGCGGGGCCGCCTGCTGCTATTTCGTCGGCTTTGATCGGTCGTATCGATCCTTATGACCAAGTGGAAGACATCAGTAACTATCTCGAACGTATGGATTTGTACTTTCACGCCAATGACATCCCAGAAACAAAGAGATCTGCAGTCTTGTTGAGCTGTATCGGCCCCAATGTTTACAAAACTGTGAAAAGCTTGGCAGAACCTGTGGCAGTGACTGGAAAAACTTACGCTGAACTGTGTACCTTGCTCAAATCGCACTTTGGGCCCAAGCGCTTGGTAATTGCAGAACGTTTTCGCTTTTACCAGAGAAACCAGAAAGCTGGTGAGACTATCGCACAGTATTCCGTCGAACTGCAAAACCTGGCAAGACTTTGCAACTTTTCGGCATTTTTGGATGAAGCGCTTCGCGACAGACTGGTTTGTGGTATCCACAGTGAATTCATCCAAAAACATCTTCTCACGAAAGATGGCCTGACATTTCCCAAGGCTGTCGGACTTGCGAAAACTCTTGAAACAGCGACAAAAGATTTACACGAAATCAAAGCCAGGGGAGAAAATGCCACAGTCCAGGCAGTTCAAAACATGAAACCAAGACAGACTCAACGTTGGAACAAGCCCGCACCGCCTAGAGGTCAGCGTTTCTTCAAGCCAAGGCAAACGGGGACTCTGTGTCAGAAATGCGGTTATGACATGGCGCACAAAACTTGTCCAGCAGTTGGACAACATTGCAAGAACTGCAACAAGATTGGACACTTTTCGAAAGTTTGCCGATCACGACCCAAACATCTGCGAGCTGTACAGCAAGCTGATAGTGACCACAGTGACGGCAACAATTGCCTTCTCGCTGAAAATGAATTCTTCGTGGGCACAGTTGGCCGCAACCAGCTGCCCATAGGCGATGTTTGGAGACAGCAGTTATACCTTCACGGAAGGCCCGTGTCTTTCCTGTTGGACACAGGATCAGAAGTCAACATTCTTCCTGTTGACATCTTCACGTCGCTCGATATCCCCGATAAGTCCCTCCAACCGTCGCCTGCTCGTCTAACTGGCTTCTTCGGAGGGAAAGCTACCCCTGTTGGCCAGGCTGAATTGCTGTGTCAAGTAAAAGGCATAACGCAAGCTTTGACATTCCTCGTGCTCGCTGATGGTGAACCAGTCATAGGCAAGGAAGCCTGTGAGTCACTTGGCCTGGTTAAGCGAATCTACACTCTACTGGGCCATGAAAATGTCTTCGAAGGTGGTGGTTGCCTACATGAACACAAAGTGAATATCAAGTTGAGTGATAAAGCCACCCCCTACTGCGTCAATGCTCCTCGCCGTGTCCCCATTCCTCTCATGCCACAATTTAAGGAGGAATTGGAAAATATGGAGGCACAAGGTATCATCCGCCGTATCAATGACCCCACTGAATGGTGTTCGCCTATAGTTATAGCGCCGAAGAAGAACGGAAAGATACGCCTCTGTGTCGACCTGAGACAGCTGAATAAAGCAGTGGCCAGAGAAAAATTCACCATACCGACAGTAGAAGAAGTCCTGGGCAAAATCGCTGGAGATCAGATCTTCTCCCAACTTGACGCAAAACATGGCTTCTGGCAAGTACCACTGACGAAAGAAAGTGAGAAGTTAACGACCTTCATCACTCCATTTGGGCGTTATTGTTTTAAACGACTCCCATTTGGCATCACATCCGCTCCGGAAGTGTACCAGCGAATTATGAGCGACCTACTTGCCGGAATACCTGGTGTGGTGGTATACATGGATGACGTTCTGGTTACCGGCCAAAACAAAGAAGAACATGATGAACGACTACAGAAAGTTCTTCATCTCGCACAGCAGGCTGGGCTGAAGTTGAACAAAGACAAATGCAAAATAGCCCAAACGAGAGTGGATTTCCTCGGCATGAAGCTCGATAAAGATGGAGTCCACCCTGACCCAGCAAAGATCACAGCGATTATTCAGCTCGCTCCGCCGAACACGAAAACCGAAGTTAAGCGACTGATGGGCATGATCAACTGGCTTGCCCGATTTATCCCTCACGTATCGTCTGTCGCTGCACCAATCAATGACCTGCTGAAGAGTGGCGTCAGTTGGGTATGGGGCCCGCAGCAGCAATCTGCATTCCGCAGCCTAAAGACACTCCTCACGTCAGCCCCAGCCCTCGCCTTTTATGACCCGACTAAACCGACCATGGTCAGCGCAGATGCCAGTGAATACGGTCTGGGCGGCTGCATCCTGCAACAGCAGGAGGATAAGCAGTGGAAACCAGTGGCATACTGCTCCAGAACACTGAATCAAGCAGAAAGACGCTATGCCCAAATAGAGAAAGAGTTACTTGCCTCAGTGTGGTCGTGTGACAGGTTCTACGTTTACCTGAGAGGTCTCCACTTCACTGTCCAGACCGACCACAAGCCACTAGTTGCGCTGATAAATAGCAAAGACCTATGCGATGCCCCTTTGCGCTGTCAACGACTTCTAATGCGGTCAATGAAGTATAACTGCATCGCGGAATACACACCCGGCAAGCTCTTGGTAGTCGCCGACGCCCTCTCTCGAGCTCCAATGAAACATTATGTCATCGATGAGCTTGAGGAGGAAATCGAAGCACACGTAAGCATGGTCAAAAACCATTGGCCAGTCTCCCACGGAAAGCTGAAAGAGATTCAGCAGGAGACGGCTCTCGATGAAGTACTGACAAAAGTGGCCTTATACGTGAGTGACGGTTGGCCAAAATACTCCAAAGATGTGGAATCGGAAAAAATAAAGCGGTACTGGGAACGCCAAGAAAACATCAGTCTGGTGAATGGCATCGTGACATATGGAGATCGCATAATAATCCCAGAGAAACTACGACATGAAATGCTGGAAAGGCTCCACGATGGCCACCAAGGAATCACCAAGAGTAGAATGCGAGCTTCCCAAGCCATTTGGTGGCCCGGTATCGGAAGCGATATTGCCCAGTACATAGCCAGATGCACGTATTGCCAGACCAAGCAACCAGCACAGCGTGCAGAACCACTGATATCCACACCACTCCCAGAAAGACCATGGCAACGCCTTGCCTGCGACTTGGCAGAAGTCAATGGGAAACACTACGTAGTCCTTGTAGACTACTACTCGAGGTGGATTAAGGTCCACCATCTCCAGAAGACCACGTCGTTGGCCGTTATCAATTTCTTGAAGGCCATTTTCGCTCGTTTCGGTGTCCCTGAAGTCATCATCACCGATAATGGGCCACAGTTTCTCACTGAGTTTGACGCATTCGCCAAAGAATATGACATTGAGCATCAAACCTCAAGTCCATACTACCCCCAGTCTAACGGCTTAGCAGAAAAAGCCGTTCACATTGCAAAAACAATGCTAAAGCAGTCGGATCCACTGCGTGCCTTGTTGGCATACCGATCGACACCAATCCCAGGTCTCAATGCAAGTCCAGCTCGACTTCTAATGGGTCGCGAGCTACGAACAACCTTGCCAACACTCCCCAAAATTCTCCGTCCTCGACTTGTCAACACGCGAGATTTAAAGACCGCGGACAAGACTCGCAAGACCAAAAGTGAGTCTTACTACAACCAGAAGCACGGCGCTCGAAATCTCAGTGAACTGAACCCAGGAGACATGGTGCGCATCCGCAACAAATCTCACTTGAGCCCGGTGGGGAAGGTGATAAGGAAAGCAAATACCCCACGGTCATACATCGTCAACATTGATGGCGTTGAATACAGGAGAAATCGTCGCCATCTGATGCATATTCCTAAACCACTACCGGAACCATTCCTAGAGGCTCTCACCACTCACGACACAGAGCCTTCGCGTAACCCCCATCCTACTTCGACCAAACCGTGTCGCGTGGTGAAACCACCAGAGTCGCACTAGGACTATGTAATGTACTGAATCCCAACTGGAACTGAAACAGAATCAAACTGAATATCATACTGCAAGGAACTTTGAACTTGAACTTGATTTAAGATAATTCAGTCATTTGAAATATTTATACAGACAACTTGAAACTAAACAAAACAGACAATTAACACACACACACACAATATATTCCTATATGAACCAATTTTAATAACCAATCCAATAATAAAACATGGATCTACACAAACATACTTTTCAGGATGTTTTCTAAGGAGTTGAAGTTTTGGTACAATGATTGCCAAGTTTTAAGTGTTATTGATAATTCGTGTTATGCTTTAAACAAATGTTCTTTAACAAGTGTTGTTTTGTTTAGCTCTTAAAAGGAGGAGATGATGTGCACGAACTACATGTTCTATATACATTACGTTTGTCACGAACTACACGTTCAAAATAGTAACATGAGAAAGGACAGAATAAAATGGCGGTCCCCGCACACAGTTGCTAAGCAGTTCAGAAACCGGTGAGTTCGTTCCATTTTCTTTTGATTAAGAACCCACAACCACAACATTTACTACAACAGACTACAAAAGTGTGACGTCAGTTGCCAACACACAAAGGGTGACGTTTTCACCTTAGCGCATCCATGTTCCGCAGTGGTACCTCAGCGGAAGTGAATGTGCTCTGTTAAGTCTACATGTAGTTTACTCGATAACTTTTGATTACATTTAGTCTAGTTTACTGCAATTGATGATATTGGGTTGGCTTATCAATACATGTACCCTGCACAATTACGTCCAAGGCACATCCATGTTCCGCAGCGGTACACTCAGCGGAAGTGGATGTGCTTTGTAAAGTCTAGTTTACTCGATTACTTTTGATAACATTTATTTAGTAAGCAGTCATACTGTACGCATATGCACTGCAGATTGAGCCTTAACTGTGTAATTTGTTAACATTATTGCAAGAAGAACAACAATTCACAAGTTGTGCAAAGTTGCTGTTGGTTTCCTGCCAAAACGTCCACACGCGCTGCGCGCGCCCAAAGGAAACGACAGCTCAAGACGCACAACCAGGACAAACCAGCCCGAACGCTAAGCACGCAAAGAAAGGGGAACAGCAGTCCAAAAAAAAAAATTAATCAAGTGATTTTGTTTTTGTTTTTGTTTTTTTTATTTTCAATTTAGGTCAACCCGAGACGCATACTTAGAGAAAGCAACGTTAGGTTCATCGCGTGCGAAGTGAAACCCGTCAACTAAGCATGACTGAGTTTCATGGTTAAAGTCCAAAAGAAATGGCATGTAAGCAGCGCAGCTGCTACCACAATCTCAGATAGTACCTGTCTGCCATCCACAAGGCGATTAAAACCTGGATCAAAGGCCCAATTACGCCAACACGAATCAAAACAATGTGTGGCTGTAAAATTGAAAATCAAATTTTTGTGGACAAAGCATGTCAACTTTGTTTCATGAAGCCGCGAAAAATGTCTCGAAGTAGGCTGTACAGTTGTCAAAATTGCAGCACCACAATCTCTTGATTGTCTCTTTTTTATTTTTGTTTATTTAAAGATGAATTAAGAAACACGAGAAAATTGCAATACTCCGACTTGGATTCGAGCCCAGATCATTGTCATACATGCTAACTGCTCTACCAACTTAGTTAACAGGGCATCCCGTCGGAGCATGCATCACAGCAATCTCGTGCGTGCACTCCTTTCCCAACAATGCACGAAAGAGGTCATTATTATGAAAATGGGATTGACAATTAGAGATGAATTTAGCAACACGAGATAAACATTTTAAAACGCGATGCAGCAAAAACCACTGCAAACGGACATTACTGCAATGAACATACAACGTGGACCTAAATGGACCACAGCTTTGTTTGTTTGTTTTTTTTATTTTTTTATCATACAAGTAATTATTATTATAATTTTAAACAAACAACGAAACCGCGCAGTAAATGACAGCCACATGTGTAAGTTCGTGCAGAACCGGAGAATCCTAGTAAGTCAACATACATGATACAAACAAGAAAACACAATTTTTGCTATCGCGTATGTACAAAAATATGAATGCACATGTACATAATTATAAATGCAATTGAAATAAATTCGTTGGCATACGCCAAGCCTTGCCATGGTAAAGAACAGTGAATGCTAGCATCATGAAGGCAAAAATACATGTACGTGGTATACCTGTACAAACCTGTGGATAACGCTTGAAGAGTGCACATCTTCTTCATTCTATGCTGCAAATTAGAGCAAGCAAAAATAAGTTACTAAAAGCACAAACCAGCACCTTACAAATGGGAGCACGAACTTGAAACCGATGACACGTACGTACAGACAATTACAGACAGAACATGCACGAATAAAAATACCGGCCGACTACAGCTACAGAAAATTTGCAATAGCCTATTAAACTTTACATAACTAAGCATATACCCAGTCTTGTCATGAAAAAGAACAGTGTGCGTTAGCAAAATAAGGCAAATTTATGTACATGTACATGGTATACAAACCTGCGGAGAACGCTTGAATACGATGGAACATCTTCTTTAACCCACGCTGAGAAAGCAAGCTATAAAAGAACCTACTGGAAGCATAAACCAGAATACATAGAAAACACAGAATAATTAATAGAATAAAATTGCATAGAATTAAGTGAAATAAATCCGCCACCTCCACTCAACTACCCCCGTTGGAGGTCTCCGAACTGAATAGGATGCAAACCTGTAAGAAATCACAGATTGCGGTAAACAACGCCTACCGTACTTTCTGTCCAATGTTCTGGGAAAGTAACGACGTCAAACATTGAAACACTATCCGTCATGTACTGCACCCCGCCTAATACAATGCAGTGCCTAGACTGGTCACACTGTCCTCACCAGTCAACGTCGTGGGTTACATGTGTTAAGTGGCATGCAAACGACCGCATGGACGGGAAGCAGTCCAAGCCAAGCATTGCCCGCGGGTCACGAAGGCGGCCGGCGCGCGGCTTAAATTCATGTATAGCCAACTGCCACATCGATGGTCAAACCATTCAGTTGTCACGTGAGCGCATGCCCTTTCACATGTTTTAATTGGCGTGCGCATATTTTTGACGAAAATTAACTGTTTAATAACATAAGTTAGAAAACCTTAGATCGGCTAGACCGATCAATCATCTATAGGGTAGGCAAATCAATACCCAAAACCATCAGCTTGACCTCAAGTGCAAAATGTACATGTTCAAGAAATGCGTGGCTTCACTTCTCAAATAGCCAACTGCAACAGCATAAATCTCACCTAGGGCACACACATGTACAAACCATTAAGTGTCACGTGAGCGCATGCCCATACACGGGGTTTAATTGGCGTGCGCAAATTTCTGGGGTGAATTGGAGGAAAACAAACATTCGGGAAGGGGCGTGGCTTCCATGGGGAGGGGAAGACCACGCACGCAAACTTCAACTTTTCATATGATCGTTTTTTAAACACCACCGTACCATCGTCATCGTGCAAATTGCAATGTCAACAACATTTTAAATAGGCATCACAAAAACCAGTTTTGTTTGAAAAAAATTACCTTGTTAATAGGTCAACAATTGTGGATAGTACAAATACGTGCACTTGCGTGACAACTAGTCTTGCACAAGTTTTCTTCGCAAAATAACTGAATCAATTGAGGGCGCTCGTTCAAAAGTATGGTGTGCAAAAACAAAACTAATAGAAAAAACACAATAGATCGGGGCCGCGGAGCCCACAACAACAACAATTCCGCTACAAATTGGTAAAATTCCGGAAATCCGGAAAAATCTCACCCCTGAAATGTTGACACAAATTAACTGTTAAATAGCAGAGTTAGAAAACCGAAGATCGGATAGACCGATCAATACTCCCTAGGGTAGGCTAATCAACACCCAAAACCATCAGATTGACCTCAAGATCAAAATGAACATGTTCAGTAAAAATCTGCAGTCCTGAGCGGGAGCAACTTCAAAGACAGTGTGAGCATGAAGTGTGCCCTTAACACACCAGCATAAACATGTAATGTGCAAAAAGGAAACAAATCGCGACAGAACGTGATTAAGCAAAAAACATAGTTTAAATGTAACCACTGTATCCAATTAGCAACATGTGGCCGAGTCAATGGGAGCTCGTTTCACACCGGCAAAATGCGGGAGCAGCCTTTGTTTTCGTTACGATTTTTTTTTTATTGGCTGTTCCGATACGGTCGGAACAGCCTTTGTTTTCGTTACGATTTTTGTTTGTTTCTTCTTCCACTTTTTTCAGACGCTATTTCGGACACTTGCACATTGATGATTGACTTCAAACTTCACATGGACATTGGTCACTTTGTGAATTAGTGCACAGTACTAATGACGTAATGATGACGTCATCACGTGTCAGATTAAAGGGGCATGAAGTTTAATACATTAAATATTCAAAAATCAATAAAAAATCAACCGTTTGACCTACGATCTTGATTCCTTCGGCATATACGATGACTAACAAAGGTCTTTGAGATGCGCACACCCCTTGACCTTTGACCTAACAGATTTTGCCTTTCCATTTGAAAGTGGTACAAGATATCTGCATGTGGTCAACTGTATTACACTTCGACCTAGGGTGGTGTATCCAAAAAATATGGTCGTGACCTTTGACCTCGTTTCCCATTGGTCTAACAGATTTTGCCTTGCCATTTGAAAGTGGTACAAGATATCTGCATGTGGTCAACTGTATTACACTTCGACCTAGGGTGGTGTTTCCTAAAAATATGGTCGTGACCTTTGACCTCTTTCTTATTGGTCTAACAGATTTTGCCTTGCCATTTGAAAGTGGTACAAGATATCTGCATGTGGTCAACTGTATTACACTTCTACCTAGGGTGGTGTATCCAAAAAATATGGTCGTGACCTTTGACCTCGTTTCCTATTGGTCTAACAGATTTTGCCTTGCCATTTGAAAGTGGTACAATATATCTGCATCTGGTCAACTGTGTTACACTTCGACCTAGGGTGGTGTATCAAAAAAATATGGTCGTGACCTTTGACCTCGTTTATTATTGGTCTAACAGATTTTGCCTTGCCATTTGAAAGTGGTACAAGATATCTGCATGTGGTCAACTGTATTACACTTCTACCTAGGGTGGTGTATCCAAAAAATATGGTCGTGACCTTTGACCTCGTTTCCTATTGGTCTAACAGATTTTGCCTTGCCATTTGAAAGTGGTACAAGATATCTGCATGTGGTCAACTGTATTACACTTCGACCTAGGGTGGTGTATCCAAAAAATATGGTCGTGACCTTTGACCTCGTTTCCTATTGGTCTAACATATTTTGCCTTGCCATTTGAAAGTGGTACAAGATATATGCATGTGGTCAACCGTATTACACTTCGACCTAGGGTGGTGTATCAAAAAATATTGTCGTGACCTTTGATCTCGTTTCCTATTGGTCTAACAGATTTTGCCTTGCCATTTGAAAGTGGTACAAGATATCTGCATGTGGTCAACCGTATTACACTTCGACCTAGGGTTGGGTATCTAAAAAATATGTTGGTGACCTTTGACCTTGCTCACTTTCGGTCGAAACCGGAAGTGGCCCTTAGTTTGAAAGTGAAAGGAGGTATTGAGATGGGGTCAATGGTGTTATTACCAGAGGCCCTTAAGCTTTCCAAAAATATAAGTGATGACGTCATCGTACGAATTAGCGCCCTCTAGCGACAAGATGATTACGTAATTAAATATTCAAAAATCAATAAAAAATATACCGCTTGATTCTTTCTGCATATACGATCACTAACAAATGTCTTTAAGATGCGCACATGGCTTGACATTTGACCTCGTTTCCTATTGGTCAAACAGATTTTTTCTTGCCATTTGAAAGGGGTAAAATATATCACGATGGGGTCAACTGTGTTACACTTCGACTAGGGTGGGGTATCCAAACATATAGCAACACCTTTGACCTTCCCTACATGTCAGATTAAAGGGGCATGTAATAATATTCAATATTTAAAAATCAATAAAAACTCAACCGTTTGACCTACGATCGTGATTTCTTCATATACGATCACTAACAAAGGTCATCCCGAAGACAATATATGTTTATAAAAAGGAGGGGAACAGCCATGTGTTCGTTGTCAAGAACGAACACAGGTCTAGTTATATGTACTGTTCTTATTTTCAAGTCAACTCCTATATACACTACTCAAAATAATTAAAGGAACAAGAGAACATAATGTTTTTGTCATGGTCTATATGAGCTACCGTTAGAACAAGAGCATTAAAGTTATGTGAAAATCATTCAGGTGTTGTCAATTGATTCTCAAACAATACTCAACAATGTTGGTTAAATCATGCGTGTCTTCTAACACGTGGACACGGGGGTGTCCACAGGCGTGTTCTTTTACCCTGTATAAGGTGTTGGTATTGGTACACTTGTCATCACTAGTTGTTATCACTTCTTGCAACAAAATGAAGGTTCTTCCAATTCTGTTGTTTGTTGTCTGTCTGCTGGGACTGAGTACTGGTGTTCGCCGTCAGTTAACTGAAGCTGAGGTTGCTAGAGCTGTCCAGCTCCTTGATTTTGGCAATACACAGCGTGCGGTGGCTGTACATTTTGATGTGTCCGTAAGTGTCATCAACCGGTTGTGGAGACGTTTTTAGGAACTAAGATGGTCTGTACACCAGGAGGCCAGGACAAGGTCGCCGACGTGTGACTACCCCCTCCCCAGGACCGATACCTGAGGATCCTGGCACGTCGAAATCGACGATCTACTGCAAGATCCTTAGCCACAAGCTTCCACAGGGCAACTGATGTCCGTGTTTTCAATCAAACAGTCAGGAATCGTCTGCATGAAGATGGTATGAGAGCCAGACGACCAGCCACATGCCCCATTTTGTCCGTAGTACACCGCAGAGCCCGGCTGGACTTTGCTAGAAACTATCAATTTTGGCAGATGGACCAGTGGGCACCAGTACTGTTATCAAATGAAAGCAGGTTCACTGTTTCAACCAATGATAGACGTGTAAGGGTTTGGAGACGGTCGGGGGAACGATATTTCAACTGCAACATTGTCGAATTTGACTACTTTGGAGATGGATCAGTTATGGTGTGGGCGGGTATCTCCCTGGAGGGGCGTACGGACCTCGTCGTGGTAGCTGGTGGTGCACTAACAGGTTTGAAGTATCGAGATGAGATACTGGAACCTGTTGTGAGGCCATATGCTGCTGCCGTAGGTGAACATTTCATCCTGGTGCAAGATAACGCTCGTGCACACACTGCACGAGTGTCCATGAACTTTCTTGAGAATGAGGGAATCAGCACGATCGATGCCCTGGCCGGCAAGATCTCCTGACCTAAACCCTATAGAGCATGCATGGGACATGATTGGCAGACGTGTTGCAGGTCGAGAACATGCTCCAGACACTCAGAGAGGCCTTGGTTGAAGAGTGGGAGAACATTCCTCAAGACTCCATAAGACAGTTAATTTTAAGCATGCCTCGACGCTGTCAGGAGTGCATACAAGCACGTGGAGGTCATACCAGTTACTAGACAATGATTAATTAACGTTTACTTTGCCAAAACGTGGACAATGTACGGATAGTCATGATAACCTGCCAGATGATTATGTCCATATTTTTGTTCATTCATGTTTTAGTCATGTTAACAGGCTACCACATCAATAAATTTCGCCATACATTGTTGAGTATTGTTTGAGAATCAATTGACAACACCTGAATGATTTTCATATAACTTTAATTCCTCTTGTTCTAACGGTAGCCCATATAGACCATGACAAAAACATTATGTTCTCTTGTTCCTTTAATTCTTTTGAGTAGTGTATTATGGAGATACGAGTGATTCTATGTCAAAATAGGTTATCCCAGCCTTTGCTGAAGAGAGGGTAAACCTCATTAACCTAAGACAGTTCGACTTATTATTATTATTTTTAAATACAATACAATTTTAAATAAAGATAATAATATTTGCAATAATGAAATACATTGAACACCATCTAGTTCATTTCAGAATTATCTGAAAATGAGATTACCTCAATGAACAAGGCAGATCAATACAAGGACTGTAAAATGGTTCAAAATGGAATTTGGTTCTCTCAAAATTTAGATAAAACCCATTTCACTTGCACAAATTATAAAGAAATTAGGTGTATTACGAGGTCAAGAGGGCAGCATACCAGCGATCCATCCCAGGATTGCCTGGAAAACGAGATTATCTCAATGGACATAGTACATAATAAGCCCTCCCAATTCGGCCTATTGACACCTAGACTTCAAAAATATAAGTGATAACGTCATCGTACGTACGAAATAGCGCCCTCTAGCGACAAGATGATTACGTTATTAAATATTTAAAAATCAATAAAAAAATCTACCGTTTTACCTACGAATTTGATTCCTTCTGCATATGGGGTGTTATGGCCGAGCGGTCTAGTGCGTCGAACTTAAGTTCCTGTGATAGAACGTAGGTTCGATTCCTGGCCGTGACAGGTTGTGGCACCTGTGCCCTTGAGCAGGGCACTCAACCACACTTGCTCCCATTCCTGTAATTGGCGGTCCCTCCGCTGTTGGATGTGGTATATAACAAAATATATATAACAAATTGCTACAAATCTGGCTTCAATCTAAATTTTAAAGAAAATCAGTATTCTCTAAAGTATACAGACCGCAAAAGAATAAGTTTACCATTTCTCGTTATTGACAAGAATATATGGCCACAAAAATCATTGTATTTAAACAAAATATTCTTTAAGAACGTCCTGTACATTGTACCTGATCCGGGTTTGCTTATTCCCAAACATTTCGGGCAAGACGATCAAGATTAAAGAGAATATTGATATACTACACTCGTAGTTAGTTTTACTATACAAGTAAAAGTCAATTCACATCTAAAAAACCCAATTAGTCAGTATAGAAAGATCGTCCATCGTAAGACGTTTTCATTTGCAATCAAGTTCACATAAAACATTCAAAGTGAGCAATATCGAAGTTACTTTTAAATTGTTTTAATTATTACGTATGTGGTGTATTTTTATTATTATTTTTTTAAATAAATGTGTAATGCGAAGATGTCTAGCAGGCGTTTGTCACACTGGTACATTTTAACTAGTGCCATTGCAAAATGTAAATTTACATACAACATACAAATGACCATGCACCATATATAAAACAAAATCTTGGTTTACCTTAATCCTATAGGCGTTTCAACCGTGCTCAAGCTGTCAGGTGCTGTCAACTCTGTATAATGTAACACAATTAAATATGAATTACAAGTACACAACATTACATTTAACAATACACAAAATATTTAAACAGTAAACTAATAAACAAAAAAGGTGAGTTCATCCCGCCCCAACTGCCAGATATATGATGGTTCAACTTAGCTGCACGAGTTGCCGCAGTGCTGGTATAAAGGAAGAACGATCCTTGAAATATGCCGATAGATTTAACGTTCCATTCCGGATACCCGAAACAAGGCCGTCACTAGCTGCTGGTGTCCCTTGACAAGCACTAGGTGAAAATTGACTGCCGTTTATAGAATTCAATTTTGTTGTTGTTTTTTTTTAAATTTATTATGTTTTTTTCTCCAAATGTAATAGGAAATATTATAAATTGGATTTATTCACATGAATTTCCGAAAACACCCACCCTGCCGACTACTCCAAATGTAACCAAGTGGTAACATTAAATGATAATTTAAATAGAAATATAGATAAATGGAAACAGAGGGTGCTCTACAAAAAGGAAAACATGTAAACCGAAACAATGTAATTTGCTTTAACTTCCTTTGTTTAATTTCAACTTCTAGCGTAATTAAATGAATCAAACGTGCAAACGTAATTAAACATAATCAAACGTATCAAACGTAATCAAACGTAATCACACGGCAGTCAACCATTAGCAACGTTGACTGTAATGAATCAAATTAAAAGCAAAATTAAGTTTGCTATAGTTGCACGTGTAAATCAATAAACGACATTTGAAAACTACATATATATATATATAAATAACAAAATACACTTACTTATTGATGAAGCATATGGATGAGCCAACAGCACCAGGGCACACGAAACAGCCAAGTTGAAACTACATGTACTAGAGACCAAAGATGTTACTCTGGCAGCTAAGGTGGAAAGAACTGAGACTGGTAAATGTTGAGCCCTTATATATGGAGCATGGTCATGGTTGAATGTAACTAGTAACAATAAAGTAACAGATGCCAGGCACAGTACAAAGAATATAATAAAAACCACAATAAAAGCAAATACAGGTCAGGCACATTCCAGAATGTGCCCACCAAGGAATAATATGCAAAGCTAGTGAGGCTGGGCACATTCCAGAGTGCCTGGCACCAATGAATAGAATAACATACAATAGAAATAATAAAACCAAAGCAAGTAAATTCCAAAGTGCCTGCTGGCACAGAGGAATAATGGATGCCAATTTACACTGATGCTAGAAAGGTGGATTTTGTGTACCAATTTAAGCGACAGATTAAGGAATTTCAAGTTGCGGAGAAATGTTCAAAACATGCTACACAAGGTGTAATGCTTTGTGCTTTGTGGATGTGGTTGACAAGTTGCACTTTGTGATTTATTTGGATTATGGTAAATTGTATTGTTATTTGTTTATATAATTTACTCTGTATCTGTGTGTCTTTTATTTGTATATTTTGTAGGTATATGTTGTTTTGTTTATTGTCTTGCCAAATTGTGTAATATTATCATTTGTTGTGCTTTGTGGAATCAATAGAGCCCCGTAGATCCACTTTTAAGAGAAAACATGAATAAATAAATAAATAAACGGACATCCAAACGCCTTTGTGCACTAAATTGGTCAACTCCTTTACGGAGTTTTACTGTCCGAAACCCAAGGGGATATGTGCTTCAACCAGATTCAAATCTCAATCTGCAATCCTGAGTTTGAGCAAATCTATTTTTGATCTGCACGACCACAAATCCAATATTTTAAATGTTCTTCCAAGAAATAGCTGATTGACTGCTCGACGACCAGCGTGGTTTTGTTGCCCATATATAGGGTAAAAGGTCAGGCCGATCAGTCATTTCCACATTTTTCCATTTCGGTTTGGCCACGACTTGACACTATTTTTTCCTACAATAAGTTCAAATTAGCATTGGCAGATGCTGAGCCACTGTATTGCGTCACGTACAATTTATCACAGAAGAAAGCACTGCAGACGCTAGTTTTGTTATGACAATATGAACATTATTTATAACACATTCATGTCAGATCTACGATACAGATCCGTATAAACAAAATTTAAGAAATCCAAATTGTATATGAATATATGTTGAGTCTTAGACATAAGATGGTTATATTATGGAATCCACTACCGACATCTATGATGTAAAACACCACTATTTTGTGAGGAATAAATCCAGTCTGGATCCTTTCATTATTAAACTTTCGTTACGTGTTGGAAATTGCATGTGCACCAATCTTGCAGTCAGACATCAGTGTAAACTTGGTGGAAGTGGCATTTGAGGTTGTATAGACGATTTCGTTTGTTTTGTTTGTCTGTTTGTTTGTTTTTGCTTTGATTTTCTTAATTAAACATTTTACTGCACAGTTTAATACAAGATGTGGAAGAAAGTCATTTGAAAAAAAGAGACATACATTAACAATTAGCATAACAACGATTTGGTATTATTATTATTTATTTTTTTATGTCCACGGTTTCCCTTCGTGCATGCCTAGCTCGGCCGAACTTTGCAAGACCACACATCCGTCCAGAGTGCACAGAGAATAGGAGCGGAGAATAGGAGCGCAAGTATCTTTTCTAAAATATGTATACGGGCAACTGACGTTTATCCAGGGATGAGAACTCTTGCTGACAACGAATTACGTCCGAGGAATTGGCGGTAAATTACCCAGAGGCGGCCTTTACCTCGAATCAATCACGGGCAATCAGCCCTTTGATCTGACAAATCCTTGGCTTCCTTGTCGGAGCAGCAGGTTGACGACAATACACTAATCGATTTTACCATCTCTTTTCCTGCCCAACTACCACGGTTATTAATTACAGAAAATAAGGATTTTAGAATGGCGCAAGCAAAGCAATCCGGTTGCTTTGCCGCAGCTGCTACTGTTTGGCATAGAATAGACTCACAAATAGTGGCCTCACATTCGGACCCTATAGGTCAGTCAGAATTTCCTCGTCCGTGTAACACCCAAAATACTTAACCAAAGCTACACAGTAAGAATCCTTATTCATTGGTAAAAACATTTATCGATGTTAAAAAGAAAATGTAAGGGTATTTTGTAAAGGCCCTGTCACAAGAAACCGAATCGCAAGAACGTTCGTAAACCTTATTGAAAAATTAATATTTTTCTAGTACGGTGGAGAACGGACATAAAATGCAATTCATCAACTTTCTCATACCGCCCCAGTACCGTTCTGTTTCCGTACCAGTACCGTATACAGCATAAAATGGTCAATTTGATCCAGAATCTAGCAATTTTGTCCGAGCCGAGACAGTACTGTTGACGAATTCACCGTTGCTAAACCTAACCATTACCGTTCTAAGACCGTTCTAAGACCGAACACACGAATCAATACCGTTCTATAAACTGTTGCGCACCGCACATAACTTACCAAAACCTTACCAACACCTTACCAATACCGAACGCATACCGACCGGCAACCGTCGGAAACGGGTGGCTAGCGAGTGTATAAATAAGCGTCTCCGTTCAAAGGTCTGGTCTTCTGGCTATCCATGGCCGAACCCACTCCACTCTTCTCTGTCTTCTCCTTTTCTTCTTCTATTGCGGCGCAGCACTCCAATGTACATGTTCATTAGGTCAATGTGGTGGTTCAGGGCAGCAATGGCTTGGATTCTCGCGGCATCTTCTGCAGGGTTCATCTTGGAATTCTAGTGGGATCTGGATCTGAACTGAGCTTCTCATCACAATTTAGTCATATTTATACTACATGTGTGTCATGCACGGATTGTTCGGAGAACGGTCGTGATTAGTGCGTGATAGGCGGTATACACGGTAGTAATAAGTTTACGACGTTGTAAGGAACGGAGCGAACGGGGAAGGTAAGGTGAAGTGCGGTATCGGCTCTGTATCAGAACGCTATCAAATCGTTCGTGATCCGGTACTGGTACGCTGATATCAAACCTTGCCGTATCAGTAACGGCTTATAAACGGCAAAACAGATCCAATACCGAGCTGATTGCGTGCAAGTAACGACCCGTTAACGTGCTCCAGTTCGGTGGCAATTTTTGAACATGTTTAAAACTTTTTTTCAGCAATTCCGTGCTGTCCTTATAACCCCGAGACAGCCAGTGTCAATAACTTATCAGTAACGATACAGAAACGACCACTTACCGATCACTCCTTATCAATACCGATTCCACATAAATCAGTACGGTACATGAACGGTAATGCAATTCGGTTTCTTGTGACAGGGCCTTTAACGTTTTTTTCTGGTTTTGTATCTTCAAACTACTTTCTTCTTATCGAATTAGCAATGAGTGATTCGCCGCGCGCCCAGTGACAAGGTTATCAAGTGTCAATGCGCGACGGATCGTACCATTATTTGTGGGGTATGCAGTTTATGAAAGTTCAAGTACGCCGCCAATAAATGCATCATATACCCATTGGAACTGCATTTGAATGTTTTAAAACCGTGTTGGGGTAGGAATAAATTCTTCCTGTTTGAAAATATGAATAATATTTGTTGCGTTTGTTCGTATTGTGTAATCCCTGCAAAAATCAGCCGCCCCCGTCCATATATTACGTGATCCGTCCTTTGGAATACGGCGCTAGACTGATTCCCGCTCCACATAAAAAAAAGTCAATCGGAACGGACGTGCCACTGAATGGGAAAGCACATTAATTTTCTTTGCTTTATTTCCACAAACCGAAAAAGATCAGTAAATCAAAACATTCTGAACATCAAAATTTACACAATTTGGGACGTTTTGTGACGTTAAAATACCTGGATACTCAATCGTAATACATAATCACACATGGTTTTGGCTGGAAACAATTTTGAAAAGTAAATAAACTTTGTGCTGAGCACATTTATGTACTGGATAGCTCCATGAAATGTGTACCTGGCGCTGTTTAGCACAACAATTTGCTAAGCACATCTTTTATTAATGATTACTTTGTAAAATGAGGAATCAGCTAAATTTGTATTTCAAATTGTGCTTGAAAACAGTATCAACATTTTAGTACACATGTATAAATTGGTGATTCCATAAATTCGCCGGCCCCAATGGCATAAATGGGTAGACTGTACTTTCATGTTGAATTGTCAAGTTACTTCAGTCCACATTTGTTGAGTTTTGCTTGTGTCACCAACATCAATTTGTACTAAACAAAACCTTCAAAATTGGTATCATGGATATGCGTTGTCCTAATTGTTTTCGGTGGGTTAGCTTGGTTATTTGTAAACTGAAATGATTTATAACACATTGCTTATGACAAGAAAACCCACATTTTATGAACAATTTGATATTTTCGTAATGTGGGGTTTCGCGGTTTTTGTCTTGTATGAAAGTCATGCGCTGTGTGGCATTTCGCGGCCTCCGTAGCATTGCGCACACGACAGGGATTTCCCCGCGGTGAGAAATCGTTGTCCGGGCCAGGCAGTTCCCGTCTGCAATCATACTCCCCATGTAAACAAACTTTAAAACCACCTCATTGGTCATTTATAGACTTGCAATTTAAATTGTATGCTGCTATTAGATTAATAAGATTAATTAAGGGTTGATAGTGTTATCATAAGCCAAATAGTAAATTGTAATATTCCAGAGAGCTTCATTTACCGCACTACGGTACGGGAGAATACTACAGTAATGTACTCGCTCGCAGAGCCATGAAACTTTCACGTGTGACAGTCAAAATATTGCAAGTTTGTTGATGCATGATGGCTGGTCGTTGATGTTCGTTGTTTTTGGCAACTTTCTCTGTCAAGTTTTCAGGTATTTTGAGACCTCTGAAACTTTGTGATGCAGTGGCGTAAGTGTTCATTTATCGAAGTGTAAACTCGTGCATATTATAATTTACTTTTTGCCATAAAACACTGATTTGCTGACGTGTTCTCATGTGCAAATGATGCACTCTGCAAAACCTATTTTATTTTGACTACATGTATGATGTAGGTGTAACTGTGTATTCCTACAGTGTATACGCCGTACAGAGGATTATATACCGTAGCTATACCCGCTAGTACCTGTGATGGCTGGGTATAATTCCGGGAGGTAGATGTGACACCAGGGTAAGGATTTAATTAATTGTCAAATGTAAATGTACCACCGAGTAGGATGGTTAATTCCGAATTAGGAAGTTTGCTAAATTATTACACCTTGAAAATGTATTTCTTTCTTTGCTTTGTTGCAGGGTCTTTTGGGTCAGTCTTTTGGGTCTCTCATTGGGGACTTGTTTTTGAGTCTTTGCAATTGGGTTTTTGCAATTAGTCTACATATATTGAGTTTTGTATTGACTCTGATTTTGGCAACACGCCTTCGCTTGTGTATTGCTGTGAGCAACATCGAGTCACTTATGGTTTCATCAGTCTTGTGTATGAAACGGGATTAAAGACATCATGGAACTAAATCAACGGTAGTCTTGCAGCCCCAGTCTCCTTCTTTAATTAGGTGGACGAACCCCCGCCCTGGAACTCAGCAGGGTAGACCACTACAGTAATACAAAAGTTTGGCAAAAAATGTGTTTCACACGTAAGATTTGGTGTCCCCTCTTACGCGTGAAACATGTGTACGTAACTTTTAAGTTTTCTAGCCACACCAACTGCCACAACTTTTAAATTTCCATGTATAATGTAAGCCTGTACTTAGTTTCAAATCACTTAAATGTTTGGACATGGACATTTAGGCAAACAATAAAAATATGGTCATTCTGATTTTCGTCGGACCACTTTGGTGTCCCTCTAATATTTACGTCGCGAAACTTTACAGTTATAACGATATTTGCCGAGCTTAACATACGGACTTTTCGAGCATAAATTTATTTTCGTGGAGCTTTTAAACACACAGCACAAAACATTTTGTAAACTTGTTTCAGAATTTGAAAATTTAGGCAAAACAACTTTGGTGTCCCCAAAAACTCCTTACACGTAACACATTTGTTTTTGTGCCATAAATGTGTAATGAAAACACCGACAGACTAATCAATGGTATATGAAACAACTATTACACTGGTTCTAATGAGAAAAAGGCATTTTGGTGTCCCCCCCCCCCCTTACGCGAGAAACCAATCATTTTTCGATGAATTGCATGTCACAAGTTGGTACCCTAATTTATGGAATCACCCAAATACATATCACAATATTTTATCCTACAACCAACTTTTGCAATATAAAGCAGATAAATTATGTGGTAAGCAATGTTTCGTGCCAGTAGCGCCATGAAAATGGCCCCTGGAGTTCAGAAAGTGTTTCCCTTTTTCCAATACTTCATTGCACCATCACTGCTAGCTGTCCTCATCGTTTGTAGCCTTGTCCAAGGGCTATGGAATTGTGTGAATCCGTGAATAATTTGCATGTGTGCTATGCAGCGAAAGTGCGCCATCGCGCGGTGAATTGTAGCCAACTGCAAAATAGTCTGGTTACCGAAATATCTTGGTCTAAATCCAGACTTTACGTGCGAGGCTGGATCATAGCCTTGTTCTTTATGTCCTCGATGTGTTTTATGGGCGGGGACTCTTTATGCTAATTTTTCAAAGAGAGCACCGAGACGTAAAAGCTCATTGGTTAACGGTTGTTTTGACAGAACAATACGGTGCCGTTTGAAAAATAGCAGATTTTCCGTACGTAGCCTATACCCAGTTGGTGAGTTCACAAACACGTCATACCTTTACAGAAAATATGTGAGGGATATCTTCTGGTCTTCGAGAAAGTCATCAATTTGCAATTTGTAGGCTGCATAATTCAAACTACCGTTGATTTCCTCAGTTGTAACACTACGTGTGATGTCGCCATAATAAGCCTTATACGTATCTGGCGGCCATCTTGAAGACAGTGAAAGGGAACACTTTGCCTGCTCGCTGCGTACACGTACGTGCGATTGTATTGTCATCACAAATATTAAGTAGGTTTATTGCCAGATTTTGCAATTTATGCTCATTGTGCATGCCTTTAGTGGCAATTTTTGAGTGTGTACGGTAATATAGAAGAGTAAAAGCAAAATTTATCGACTCAATTTTTGTAATTTAGACAGAAACATGGATCAAACAAATACAGTTGATTGCCCGGTTCTGCAAACGAAAATTGTCCGAGGCGCCCGGCCGCACAAAAACCTACTTTTATGGAAAGGTAATCAGCCAGAAATATCCGGAATTTATTCAGCTATCCAAGACACTAAACATTTTTATAACAATCGGTTGGAAAAAAAATGCTTCCGAGCAATATTTAGAGGTAGGAAGATTGCCCGGTTTCGCAAAAGTTTGCACATGGCTGGTCATCAGGATTTGGTGCAACTGCTTTCCTGCAGTTTTAGAGATATTATCAGTGGAAATGTTCACTCCCAAAACATGGGGAAGATGCTGAATTAGCCATTTGCATGTTTTACATGAATATTTCATTTTTATCCATGTAGTCATGTACACTAATTATCTACTTCACCAGACAAAAATGTTGTTGCTATGTGGAGGCTATGCAAATGTTACACGCAAAAGGCCAATTGGATGAACTGAAAATTGTTTTGTTTTGGGGATAACAAGGAAAAAAATTAAAATTTACCTCTGGCTATACACGAATCCGGTTGCTAAGGGCTCCTTCCCTGCAAGTCCGCCATAGCTGGGGGCCATCCACTGCCATGGACTGGGCGCTTTGTCTTGTTGTTAAATCGAACAGCGCACAACGCGTACGCGCGCGTACACATGCTTCGCAAGCAAGCAAATAAACGCGCAAAATTGTTCGAAGTGACAACATAATGTAACAGCATATCATCAACACAAAACCCACAGTTCATGGCACTGGATGGCCCCCAGCTATGGCGGACGTACATGGACCATGACTTTGCAGCTCGGATTGGTGTATAACAAAAGAAAAATAGAAACAAATGCACGCTGCAACAATGAACGATGCATGTATAAATGGAATGTAATATGTGTCTTGTAGCTGTTGAAAGATTAAAAATGTTCCGACACATGTATATAACAGCACTCTGAAATAAATTTAAAAGCACACGTTGGAGGAACATTGTCTAGTTTTCCTGGAGTAGACCTATTGACGGATTTTTGATTCTTTGACCGTAATATATGTTGTATGAAATTCTTTAATCAAACCAACTCGTCTTAAGGGTAATAATGTTTATCTCTCCATTAGAAGTAGCTATGCTGTCGGTCTATACAATTGGAATCTGAAAAAAATTAAATAATAAAAAGCTTAATATAATAGCAAATGTTATGCTTCATCATTCAGGTCGCACACGTGTTGTCGTGATAAATTAAACATATGGGTTGTCCAACCCTCAATTATTACAAAGACACTAAGTAATTTACTTTTTTTCACAGAAAGGCCTGGGCAAAACCTCAAGGAATTTGTAGACAAACCTGCAAAAAAAACCAGAAAACTTGAGATACAGACGAAAGACCCCTCTTCTTTTAATTAAAATGTGCAAAAACGTGACGCCTGTGATAATAGGATGAAAGAATGTCAAATTATACCTTTTTGTTTTGGATTATCATTTGTGTTAAAATATACGGTAAGAATTTAGTACTCGGACGTCACTATTTTGCCTTAAAATGAATTATTATACATCAATAAGTGCACATCTAATGAAGAAACCAAAATTTGGAGGGGAAAAAATATGAGAAAATTACCAGGAAAAACTTACAATATTTCTGAGTTGTCCCATAGGCTTAGTGCATGAGGGCTTATGTGACTTGTAAATTATTTCCAAATATACATAGCTAAACTTAAATACCAACCATCCAAAGAAAAATGGATACACTGTAAAAATAGATTAGTCATTTTGACTACTAAAAATTAGTCCTACGCGATGTCTCATACGACTAACTTAAATTAGTCATAGATATCATGTGACTAAAAAATATTAGTCATTTTTTGGTCAGATGTGACTAGTTTTTGTTAGTCCTGTGACTAAACCATGCGATGTCTCATACGACTAAGCAATTAGTCATGTGACTTTTACGGTTAGTCTTTCAAAGTGATGACTAATGTAATTTGTCACATGACTAAAGACCTCCCTGCCGAAAAAACCACACACACACACACAAAAGTGTTCAATGAACTAATATATGTATTCCATTAATACAAGTAACTATACTTGTGGACTGAAAATACAAAAATAATACATACTCTTTAGCACTCGAATAAAATAAACAAATATACACTATACAGTAGATGCTCAAGTGCTAGAAAAAGGACGTTTTAAGTCTCATGTTTTTATTGAAGAAAAATTTCTATTGAAAAAAATATAATACTGGTCTTTGTAAAGATTGGCGGGCAAACTGCCACAAAACCTTGAATATAATAACCCTACAAAAATATGGTGATATTATACTTTGTAAAAAGTTGTTGTGTCATGAATATAAGGGGGCTTTCACATGGGGTCATGATCCTCCCGTGTTTACCCTCTAGATGGGGAGAGAACAATAGAGCTACGTGGTGAAATGCACGTGGCTGCTAGCAGAAAAGCACGGGCTGGAGGACAAACATGGGAGATGTTTAGTGACCTGTGACAGCTGTGAAATCTCAATACTTTGTGCTACTATACTAGGGTGAAATAACATGTAAACTACATGCAGTACTACATCATGTACACATTACAGTGTGTACATGTATGTACATGTTCTTTACATGTTATTTACATGTTATTTACATGTTATTTACATGTTAGCCAATGTTCAAATAATCATATAACTCCAAAACTGTAAGAGTGCCCATTCCAAATATTTCTGGAAATGTTCCTAACATCTTAAGCTAAGAAATAAAAAACTAACCATTTTTCGAAGGAGTGAAATCAGCACACCAGATTCCATTTTAATTTGTGATGGTCAGGTCCAAAAGCGAGTTGAACTGACACGGAATGAGCCAAAGGCCGTCCAAAGTTGTAAGCATTTTCAACGTTCTGCAAAGCGTTGAAAGGGGGTGGCTAGAGGAACGTGTAGGAGGTTGACACTTCGTAGTGTATTTCAGGGGAGGGAGGGGTTCTTGAAAAGTACTATCCGAGTCGAAACTGTAAAAATGTTGACAACTTTTCGATGGCCCTACAGGTGGACCAGTAAGGCTAAACAAACATCCTTTTAATGAAGACGGTTAAGGTTTAATAAAGATTGTTTAACCTTTTCAATTACAAAATCACACAGCGATGCACTTTCGTGTTGTCTTGGATGTTCAAGATCACCTTTTGGATGAACATCAAATTCAATCACTGCAGCTTTTAGGAAAAAACTTGCCGACGTAACCATGATGTCATTAAGGATATAAAACTGCATTGATGTGCCGAGGTTGAGGGTAGTGGCATCACCCGTAACGTATAAGGCACTCCATCATCCTGTAATAAAAAAAACAGAAAACAGAAAATCTAAAACTGTGTTCAAAAAGCAGATACAGTTCAAGCGGTAAGAGTTAGCAAGTTGATCAGATTTTTGTTTTTAGCAAGTGATTTTTTGGGGGGGATTATGACCCAGGGACTGCCGAGGTGAATATATTCCATACAAATGTTGATCAATGTCCGTGAGTTTGGGAAATCTGGATGCAGTGAAAAGCAACTTGGCTCCACCGGGATTCAAACCGCAGACCTTCTGCTTAACATGCAAATGCCCTACCAATAGACCTGAAACGTAATGACGTCACGCGATGTTTACCGCGGTGCATTATGGGTGAAAAGTGGGGACGAAATTGCTAGTTTGCGAACTTTGTGTATTATGCACGTAACTTTGTAAACTTTACTAACCACTTCGCTGGCAAAAACGTCAAAAACAAACATCGTAAATTTCTAAAATGGTTCGTGTCAACTTAGTTGTGCCTGCGTAAGTTTTAAGCCCACGATGGAAGCCGGAACTATGGTTTTAACTGTTAAGGCCTCAAAAGGCGGCGAAAATGGCCCTGCAATAATTGTGCAAACTAGCGATGCAGAGATTTCGTCCCTACTTTTCACCCATAATGCACCGCGATGACGTCATTATGTCATAGGTCTATTGAGCTATGACTCATCTGGCATTGGAATGTGCAGATTTAATGGAAACAAATCAAAACTTTGAGTGGAAAAAGATTTTGTGAGGAAAAACTTTGAAAATGTTCAGCCTGTCATGTTCTACACACAAAGGTCTCATGGGTCTGAACTGAAGCCATGATCAACTTTCCAATTCTTTCTCCAGAAACACATTTTTGCAAGAAAAACTGATGTATTCACCCTCTATTCTGCAAAGAGCAACAATAATTGATGGGTCATCTCTGATTCTCTCTCCCGCTCGGTAGAGTATAAGGAATGCCAGTGATTACGATCATGGTAACAACACCGCCTCTGAAATTGAAAATGAATAATCACAAAAGAACAATTAACATACAATGACATGAAATACTTCCCCTCCTCCTATACTCTTTACTTGGTAATAAATACCGCGGTTTTATTAGGAAATTCACACTGGTCGAGTTGGTACAATGGTCGAGTTTGTTCGAGTCAAGTTGGCAAACGGCCGAGTTGACTCGTACGCGTGCCAACTCGTACGCCGACCAACTCGTGTACGTGTTTGTGCGCGTACGAGTTCGTGTGTGTGCGTGTTGGCACGTGTACGACTTGACCAACTTGCGAGTTAACTCGCGTACGAGTTGGTTCGCGTACGAGTTGACCTACATGTATTCAACATCGTAATTATCTAAATCTGTATTACGTTAAAACTCAAGTTTTTGAAACCATCCAGATCGGATCAAAATCATTTAAATGTCTCACCTTGCAACTGCAGAGGACATCTCTTGTTTTTACTCTATTAATTCCTCTTCTGAGACACTCGGTTCATTTGTTTTGACGATGATAGGCTCGTGGTATTACGTCCACAATCAAACTTGTCACGCCACGTTGCAGTAAAACAATGGCGGCAGCCAGCACAGCACAGCCGTTCGTAGATTTCCACTGGTACACGTGATGTGAACGCTGGCCGCGCGGTCTGTTATCAGGAGTACCAGCTTGGCTTATCAGCCAATAGCAAGCTCTCAGTTCGTGTGGGTATGTGTGAAAACGTCAGGAGACTTGTGATTAGTCAAGACGGCAACAAATTTTTTAAATTCGTGTCTACAATAACCATTGGGTATAAATCATCCAAGTCCTTTCTATCGGTTTGTCCCATGACAATATTCTTACCCTGATTGGCGAGGTTTTCGTTTTTTTCTTTTTTGACGCGTCTGCTGTGTTCTCTTGACGATCTATTTTTTGACAGCCAGTCGGTGTGTGTGGGTGCGTGTGTTTACATTTCACACATGTCTCGGGAGGCGGAGAATGGTATGGTACCTTGCGTTCATCTGATAGGTTTACCTGACCACTGGCTACGGCGCCAGCCTAACTCCTGTTCGTCGCTGCATTTTGCCCACTACCCGGATGATCGTATTGACGGCTTGAAATACGTATACATTTCGCGGGACATGTAGTGGGGGTCAGAGGTCAGTGTTTGTTTTTTTAAATTACCATTCACTAATTATAACACATTAAATGTGTTTTATTGCAAGAACAACTCTTAATAAGTATAAGGAACACCCTCAAACCTGAGATTTCGTGAAATCTGAAGGCAACGTGTTCCTTTAAAAAACGCATTTTGCTTAAATTAAATTATTAAAAAAGTACAGAGTCCTTGTTTTTACTATCGTACGATCGCCATATAAATTTAAAATCGAGTAAAATGTACTTTCCCTTTTAAATTAAGACGGAAATAATTGGTATTTCAAGAAAAAAGTGTTGTAGTAATCATATTTTTGTTGAAAAGCTTTGTTTAAACAAGTTTGGAACGTCTCTGTTTTTGATTTCACATTAAAAACAGCCTATCTGTCTATCCGAAGGACTTATCTTAATTAGTCATATCATCAGACAATGACTACATTGAATTGGTCACCGGTGACTTCAAATTAGTCATGAAGCGAAAAAATTAGTCATGTGAGTGTGACTAGCTGAAAATAGTCATTTTGACGAGTTTAGGGCCACCAATGACTAATCTATTTTTACAGTGTAGTATAGCACAGCACAGCATGTAACCTTAGTGATTTCTGGTAAGAAGAGAAAAATACATTGATGATCACCATGATCACATTTTATTTCTTATGCCGTGAAAAACACCGTCAGAACACAAAAAGGTTATTTTAACAGCTGTGGCAATTTGTGTATCATTTCAGTTAACAAGTTAGTGAATTACGATGTACTTACCAAGCTTGCTTTAAGTATATGCGTAACTTCTTACTCTTAGTTCATGTAGTAGTTAGGCTACGACGGTTAGTTAGACGAATCGGGTTAGTAGAACTAGAAGCCAAGGAAGTCTCCTCATTTCAATTGCCTGATTTTGATCCATGTTTCTGTCTAAATTACAAAAATTGAATCAAGAGATTTTGCTTTTACTCTTCTATATTACCGTACAAACTCAACAAATTGCCAATAAAGGCATGCACAATGAGCATAAATTGCAAAATCTGGCAATAAACCTACCTAATATTTGTGATGACAATACAATCGCACGTGCGTATACGCGGCGATCAGCAGGCAAAGTGTTCCCTTTCACTGTCTCCAACAAGTCGAATGGTGGCGCTCTTTTCAAGATGGCCGCCAGATACGTATAAGGCTTATTGCATCAGACAGGCCTACATACTGTACACTACACATGGGAGCGGTCGGGTTGGCATGGTGGTTCTTTCTGCTGGCCTGCCTGTGATGACCGCTTTCCAAAGGACTACCCTTGCACATAGGTGGTTTGGAGGAGTTGTTTTGCGGAATCCCGTGTGATGTCCTGGAACGTTGCTCAATGACGGAGTGACCAGTACGTACGTCACTGGGAATGCCGGTGGAATTTTGGAACACGATTGGATCCGTGTCTGCGGTCTTGATGATGGCTCGACCTGGACTGGTGATGATAGTGGATAATGACCTGGACTGGCAACGACAATGATGGAGGAACTGGTATAAACGGACTCGACAATGGACTGGACTTGACCTGGCTTGCGTGTTTTATTCGGACGAATAAAACATTTTATAAAAAGCCTGTGATGACCGCTTTCCAAAGGACTACCCTTGCACTATGTGGTTTGGAGGAGTTTATCGCGGAATCCCGTGATGTCATGGAACGTTGCTCAATGATGGAATGACCAGTACGTACGTCACTGGGAACGCCGGTACAATTTTGGAACACGATTGGATCCGTGTCTGCGGGACTGGCAACGACAATGATGGAGGAACTGGTATAAACGGAATCGACATTGGACTGGACTTGACCTGGCTTGCGTGTTTTATTCGGACGAATAAAACATTTTATAAAAAGCCTTTCACCTCTGGCGTCCCGGGTTCGAATCCGGGGCGTGTATGTGGATTGGGTTTGCAGTCCCTACTTGACCGCGTGGGTTTTCCCCTGGGGATTTCTCTGGGGGTTTTCCTCCCACTTCTAAAACTGCAACTCCTTCTTCGTCATCTCTAGTTGATAAACCCGTATAGTTAATGGCATAAAGGGCATTAGTTGCCGTAGATGCCATAAAATTAACAACAACAACAACGCTACACACGTACGACGTACAAACGTTTATGCCTGCAAACCGGTCACGTACGCACCATTTGACCCGAGTAGTGAGCTCTGATTGGATGTTATGTAAGATATGAATATTTATAAGCACTCGGGTAATTGCGTCGGATTTCCAACGCAGTTATAAAGAAACACATAACAAATCGAGTACATAAAGAACAAGGCTATGATCCAGCCTCGCGCGTGAAGTCAGGATTCAGACCAAGATATTTCGGTAACCAGACTATTTTGCAGTTGGCTACAATTCACCGCGCGATGGCGCACTTTCGCTGCATAGCATACATGCAAATTCTTCACGGATTCACACAATTTCATAGCCCTTGGACAAGGCTACATCGTTTGCATCAATGTCAGTCGTCATCAAAGTCTTAATTATCTCTAAAGCCGTAACATTTTACTTCGCGAGTAGACAAGAAAAAGAGAACTGAAAGTGTTGATAGCAAGGTAACAATCGCATGATTTTTTTCAAGTAAAAATGGTACACCTTTGTGGAAGAAAACTGCTAACTGAAGGTATTTTAAGTTTGGAAAACATTTTTTTTACTTTTCATCCATTTGGCTTAAATTTCTACAAGGCTCTTTATTAACATATTATTACGACTGTAATTGTGGGAAAATAAAACATGTTCCAAATTATTTAACACTTTATTAAACAGCTTCAACCCGCAAAGCATTGTTATGACAATTAAGTGGTTTATTTAGAACTTATTGTACCTGCAGGTGATTGCACAACACAATGGAGAAATGAAACGATTGCATAATACCTACAATGAGGGAATGGAATGACAAGAATGCAAGTCAAGTAGTATAAATAACAAGGAAATACAATTAATTACTTGTACTGTAATACTTATGTAATGCTGCTGTTCCTAATTTAAAACATTTTCCAGTCACGTAATGTCTTGAAGTTGCTGCTGGTGTGTATCACCTTCATGCCATTTGGGAACGACTTTCACCTTCGTGGGTCCATCCACGGCCCTCCTATTGGGAAAATGATCTAGGAAATTTGTTTAAACTAATTAAAATAAATCATTGTTATTATCCACATCTACATTCTTCAAAATCGATGCTTGGAATACAGACGTTAATTTTTTTGATATGTGTAAAACAATTGTAGATCACTTGATTGGGCTAAATGAAAATTAATGAATTAATGAATACCTGGTTGGCATTTGACGCTTGCTCGTACGATTGGATTCACGGTCGATGTCATCATGTTTATCCTCAAGCCTCAAATGTAGGTACAGGTTGGGACAATATGCGCTGCATCTGAAGTCTTTGCTCCTTGACAGTATTGATCCAATCACTGTTCAGGTAAGTGAAATCTTCACTTCCTGACCCCTAATGCACCTTGGTGGTTGGTGACTTGTCCCCATCACTGTTCAACTGAAAAAATAATACAACGTTAACATTAATCATACATGGCACTGAGGGTTGAGAAGTTTATCAGAATGTTTTTCTTTCTTTGAAATGACTTATCAAGCATCGGTAAGTGCAAATTTGATGGAAATACCCACTTTTTTTAGTGAGAAACAAAAATTTGATTTTGTGAGGAAACACTCAGTCTCATATGTTTTGTGCAACAGGTCGGAAGACATGATGAACGGTATAAATATCGTACACGTTCGCCACTAATTCTTCCTAATAAAAGTACTATGTCATGATCATAATGCCCCAGAAAGTGTACATTTTGTTTGGAAACATGATGAGAAAATATCAAGTTTTTTTAAAAAACACTTAGGATTTGTTTTGTCATGCTCCCTAGACTTAGTACATGGAGTCTCAACTGGGTAATAATGCAGAAAGCGCATTGAGAGATCCAGCGGATCTGTAATGCGCTATATAAGAACTGTCTATTATTATTATTATTTATTATTATTATTAACTGGCGAACGTGCTTGGTAGTTTTTCCATGATCAAATACTCAATTCTCTCCAAATTCTTCGACCATGACCAGTCTAAACGGGACGACTGTGGCTGTCACTTGACTGTTCACTGTACCGTGTACACTGCGCTGGTGCCTGGAGTGTGTTTTTCAGTTGTTAATTTATGCCACTTAAATCACGAATTAGCAAACACGGACCGCTAGCAACATCCGAAAAACAATCAATCTGCATAAAGCTTTCTATACTATTTTTACCTTCATTACTTACTTTATTTGAGGGCGCTATATAGACAATATAAATATTCATTTACAATGCACCAATCAGAAACCTCGATGAAGCCCCATAGCGAATATGTGGTACGGAAAGAAATATCGCCGGCCGGCCGGCGCCGCGCCGTGCGAAAATGACATTTCAGTCTGGCTCTCTGACATGACGTTACAAATGCCGTATATTTATATTTCACAGGCCTGGATCCCAGACTTAAGGGCCAATCATCAGAGTGGTCGATTTTATAGCTCATGTAAATAAAACTGCCGTGTAGAAATGTCAGCCACATAGAGGCAGTGATACTTCAGACATGTTTAAAAATCCATTAATGGCTTTTGTGTTGAGTTGAATGGTAAAAAAGTCTTTTGCAAAAGACGTTTTAAAAAAAAGAACCACCGTCAGTTGTTAATTTCTGACACAAAATATGGGAGATCCAGGAGAGTTGAGCCATTTTTTTTATTATTTTGGACAATATTTCTCTAAATTTGTGATTAGGGCGAAAACGTTTATATTCATATTGAAGTACAACTATTATGTTACTATATTGTCAGGGGTAATGCTTTTCCAGATGATTGCATATCGCATCAATATTTCATTCAAAAAAAGTCTCCTGCAAGGTGAGGAGAGTTGAGCATATCCTTAAGGAGAGTTGAGCCACTCTGAGGAGAGTTGTGCCACTGTGAAAATGGTAAGAAGCAAAGCCATGTTTAGCTTGTTAATGGCCTGGTACAAACTGTAGGTGTGAAAGTCATGTGTGGGTCAAGGGTCGGGATTGTTCAAATGACATTTGCACACGGTAAAATATGTATGGGATGGGCGTTTCTTATCCTAAACATCTTTGACAAGTTCATGGTTAAAAGATGGGTAGCTGGGACACTAGCGTGCAACAAATTACAGTCATGTAAAAAAGCTTTTTAAAATTATAGTCAACACAGTTCTTTAGTGGCACTTTATTCGTGTGGGTTACTCAACGTCCTCACACTTTGAACGATAGCTAAATTACAAATGCAAAATATCCATGAGAAAAGACAATAACAACTATCAAACTTTATACAAAATAAGTAAAACTCTTCAAGTTCCTGCCGTCAGTAGTGCAGCTAGGAAGCACGTTAGTAGATACATGTAAGTATACATATTTTCCCCCAATGTCAAATGTATTTATGTGTGTCTATGGAATCATGTGATCAGGGCGCTTTAAGTTCCTAAGATTGAAGTTCAGATGATGTTTAGATGTAGTCATACATTTTAGTAACAAAGAATACTGATAACATTTTAAAACTCCAAACGATAGACAGTACATTATCCTAACAATCATTAATCTAATTGGAACCAGGAGAGTTGAGCCATAGATCAACTCTCCTTATGATCAGTGGCTCAACTCTCCTTATATCGGCCATTTTGACATGTGACTTAATTGCCATTATACTGTTGGGTCAAATTCAATCAAAATCACAATAATGAAACTACATTGTATAGGCTACATATTGCAAACATTACTATGAAAGTAATTGCTAACATGTGAGTAATAGAAAGGGTCTTACCTGTAATTCAAAAATCCACTTTTTAGTGCAATTTAGTTTTTTTTGTTCACCTCGTCTCTATGGAGCTGCTATGCATCTGCCTGCTTTAACTAAAAAGAAAGTTATGTTACACACTACCAACAGTGGGCGTTTGGGCTTTATCGCTCAAGTGCAAGTGGGTATTTTAGGGGGTGGCTCAACTCTCCTTGTGGCTCAACTCTCCTGGATCTCCCCTACTGTAGCGAAAGTGCGACTTATAATTGTAGGCTGGTTATATTATGAGACTAGCACAGTGAGGGAAATTCCACCGATGAGCAATGTATGAGAGTGCGTGACGGCGCCCGGAGACACGTGATTGGCTGCGCGTTGCCAAGCATTGCTTTGTGCATACGCGTACAAGTGGGAGAGTGTCTGAGAAAGTTTACGAGGTACGCACGAACTTCGAAGAGTGTGTGCAGGTTATTTGTGGGCTGTTTCGTATGGCTTATTAGGGACCTGCTGTGTGCCGTGTAAGTGTATCGCTTAATAGAGAGACGAAATCGCCAGGTTGTTGCCGGCGAGCTGCGTGTACTGCGTGACAGAAAACATCTCCTTTGTGTACCTGTATATTCATGCGCGCGCGCAACTCCTCGCTGACAAAATATTTAGTACAATATCTCGCCCACGGTCCAATGCATGCCCCCATAGTATATAATGGTCAGAAAGCCACCATCCTCTCATATATTTTCAGCGCCGTGCAGTGCGTTCAGAATCACCGTCGTAACGGCCGGGAATATTTTTCTGGACATTTTCCAATATCTCGTTCTCGATCTCCACATCGTTCCCGGCACAGATCTCGTTCGCGACGCCGTTCCGGGCACCGATCACGTTCATCCGTACGTCAACGTGTGCACTCCCCGATGCAAAGACAATCCTATTCCCGATACACCCAAGTCGTTCACCATCGCCTTTGGAAGTTTTTGATCGTTCCAGATCTTCTTCAATTTTGTTCGTTGTCGTCGAATCAAGCACCTGAGTTAGAAAATAATTTGGTTCTTCAACGAAGTAGAATTGTGATGCCAGCGGTAAGCCACGCCTTGGATTTTCCTCAACTACCATCTTTAGAAATCACTCGTCCGTCTTTTCGCAGGGGTGCGGTATCTTCAATTTCTCCCAGACATGAATTTCCCGCAGATAGTTTTTGTATGAACATCATGGAAGATGCTTTTGTAACAGTTCAGATAAAGCAGTCTATTTCTTCTGTTAAACCGTATGAAAAGGACATTTTTCTCAGTAATGCTGCAGACGAAGAGAAGTTCTTTTCCACTTCTACCATGTCTTCGTAGGTAAAAGATGCACTCAGGCGGGAAAACTCCTTTTGATGAAACAACAAGACGCTTGCATCACCCTTTAGGTCTCCTCGATTCCCATCTTCGGTTCGGCGCCAAGATTTCATCTTATTCCATTCTCCTTCCGGATGCTCTTGCCCGGGCACAAGAAGACCCATCTCAGTTTGACGCTACGGTACTACCGGAGATGTTCAAGTTTATGGATGATTGCCTCGGCTTATGTCTCAGGGAGTTTTCGTTCGGTAGTGCTATGACCACCCTCTTGCGTCGTTCCCTGAATCTGGACCATCTCCGTTGGCCGTCCATTGGCTCCAGGGAAATAATATACTATCTGCACCGCTGTACGCGTCTCGGGCTCCCGGCTCTACGGGTTAAGGACTGGGCGGAACCGATTTCCGATATACCACGGATATGCTTCCGATAACACCCATGCTACAACCAACCCCTACAATCCTCCCATTTCTCACCACTACAATCCTCCCGTTTCTCACCCCAAAACTCAAATGATGCCTGTGAAGGTCAATCAAATTGATTGGCTCTTTTGTTCTTTTTTAAAATTATAATTATGATTATGAAAACGAGAAATACCATACAGATTAATGACTTCTAAATCCGGCTGGAGGCTTCCCGTTTCAGCTAAGAAACAGAAAGGAAATCGGCCCATAGACAAAATGCTTGAAATGTGAAAATGTTCGTAACTTACCAATGTGGAACACCTTCTAGACTACGGATGTTGTTTATGTTGAACGCCGCCAATGAATTAAAAGGGCCGAAAACCCCAAATTTAGCAACTTGTACCCGATCTGCTGCTCGCGGTCAATCCTCTGGCTTTTCCTGCATGACCCTGTCACGTTGTATCGTCTACCACGAGCAGATGAACTGAGCCTCGCTGCTCAGTTTAAATTCTGCTCTGTAGAATAAAACTAAAATATTTGGCATTTTAATTTCTTTAAACAGCTAGTATCCCCCGTCCACATTTTTTAAATTTTCCTGTTTATCATGGAGGTGTATGTGTCTACAACACCATCACAACTTGTTTTCGACAACAAATCGACAGGCTTTTGCTTAAAACGCAAAGCAGTTCCGACCCTTTTCACCCGAAATTCTTAAACGCTCGAGGTCACTTGGTTTGTTTATTAACAGGGTTTTGACGTCATCCTGAGAAACATACAAAACGGTCTGTGCAGTATTGAATGGAAAATACACGAAGTGAATGTTTATCATGCCTGTTTTGTCCTTGTAATACAAACGTGAAAAACACTTTGTCCTCAAAATACAAACGTGAAAAAAACGGTGAAATTGTGGCTCACAATGAAGCTCTTTTGAAGTAAATACTGGTGCATTGCGACGGGTGGTTTTGTCACGGAACGAACGGCATTCACAGCGGTCTGTGTACAGCATGGAACGGTCCCTGCGGGCCGTAGTTCCCACGTGTTTGAACATCGGCCGGTACAAGTTAGAATGAGCTACTCATTTTTCTCTCTCTTGGTAATAGAAAAGAAAATATTTCTGCTCTTTTTTTTTCATAATGTCTGGTAAAACATACAACCACGCAGCTACTGGGCATATCTCTGGCTTTTTGGAACAACAAAATTCTTCAAAAAACACCATCTAACAGAGACGGTTTTCCAAGTTTTTTGCGTGTAAACGTGTGGAGCTAACAATCGTGTTGACTTCTCTTTCTCAGGATTGCGTCACGGGGTCACGCGCATATCATGAATACCTAATGAGCGTTTCAGAAATCGCGAAAATCTCATTTTCGAAAAGCGCACTTTTGCTTGCAATTTATCCACTTAAAACCGACAATTAAACAGACAAAACAAATCTACGTCGGCAAGAGGGAAGTTTGGACTATCGAAAAAAGCCTAACTGCTATATTTTCCTTCAAGGGGGATTCTAGCTCTTTAAGGTTTGTATGTTGATTAATTGTTTTGTTTTTAAACCTCGGCGAGTAAAAACCGCTTTATATTTTGAGCGCCGCCTATCCAGAAAAAGGTAATCTTGCTGCCTGCAACAAACAATAACAAACAACAAACAATTAAAGAATCAACACCAGGGATACACCTCTGCACCCAGGGTCACGCCCTGCACCCAGGACCACGCCCTGCACCCAGGGCCACGCCCTGCACCCAGGTCCACGCCCTGAACCCAGGGCCACGCCATGCATCCAGGGCTACGCCCTGCACCCAGGGCTACGCTCAGCACCCCGTGCTACGCACCGCACCCAGGGCTACGCCCTGCACACAGGGCTATGCTCAGCACCCAGTGCTATACTGCACCCAGGGCTATGCCCAGCACCCAGTGCTACGCCCTGCACCCAGGGCTACGCTCAGCACCCAGTGCTACGCCCTGAACCCAGGGCTACGTCTTGTATCCAGATCTACGCCCTGTATCCAGGGCTACGCACTGCACCCATGACTATGTTCAGCACCCAGTGCTACGCACCGCACCAGGGCTACGCTCAGCACTCAGTGCTACGCTCAGCACTGCACTCAGTATTACGCCCTGCACTCAGGGCTACGCCATGCACCCACGGGGCCGGGGTCCCGCCACTGTGTCAATTATATACATGTGCCGCATCTTTAACTTTAACTTTAACGGCGTATCGCACTTTCCGAGGTTTTTGTTTTTGTTTTTGTGGCGACCTTCTTTGAAATACCGTGCAACGCTTTTAAACGCCCAGACGCCAATAAATGGAAAAGGCACCTTAAAATCCATCGGTTTATGACTAAAATGAGAACTAGACCTGTGTTCGTTCTTGACAACGAACACATGGCTGTTCCCCTCCTTTTTATAAACATATGTGGTGTTCGGGATGACCTTTGTTAGTGATTGTATATGAAGAAATCACGATCGTATGTCAAACGGTTGAGTTTTTATCGATTTTTAAATATTGAATATTATTACATGCCCCTTTAATCTGACATGTAGGAAAGGTCAAAGGTGTTGCTATATGTTTGGATACCCCACCCTAGTCGAAGTGTAACACAGTTGACCCCATCGTGATATATTGTACCCCTTTCAAATGGCAAGGCAAAATCTGTTTGACCAATAGGAAACGAGGTCAAAGGTCAAGCCATGTGCGCATCTTAAAGACATTTGTTAGTGATCGTATATGCAGAAGGAATCAAATTTGTAGGTCAAACGGTAGATTTTTTATTGATTTTTGAATATTTAATTACGTAATCATCTTGTCGCTAGAGGGCGCTATTTCGTACGATGACGTCATCACTTATATTTTTGGAAAGCTTAAGGGCCTCTGGTAATAACACCATTGACCCTATCTCAATACCTCCTTTCACTTTCAAACTAAGGGCCACTTCCGGTTTCGACCGGAAGTGAGCAAGGTCAAAGGTCACGGCCATATTTTTTGGATACACCACCCTAGGTCCAAGTGTAATACAGTTGACCACATCCAGATATCTTGTACCACTTTCAAATGGCAAGGCAAAATCTGTTTGACCAATAGGAAACGAGGTCAAAGGTCAAGGCGTGTGCGCATCTTAAAGACTTTTGTTAGTCATCGTATATGGCGAAGGAATCAAGATCGTAGGTCAAACGGTTGATTTTGTATTGATTTTTTAATGTATAATTTATTAAACATCATGCCCCTTTAATCTGACACGTAATGACGTCATCATAACGTAATCAGTTAAAGACCTTTGTTAGTTATTGTATATGGCGCAGGAATCAAGATAGTAGCTAAAATGGTTGATTTCTTACGGATTTTTTATATCCCATTTATTTTATTTGATGCCCCTTTAATCTGACACGTGATGACGTCATTATGACGTCATTAGTGAAAGACCTTTGTTAGTGATCATATTTGGCGCAGGAATCAAGATCGTAGCTCAAACGGTTGATTTTTTATTGATTTTTTATATTTCAGTTATCTGTTTTCATGCCCCTTTAATCTGACATGTGATGACGTCGTCCTGACTTCATCATTTAAAGACATTTATTAGTGATCGTATATGGCGCAGGAATGAAGATCATAGCTCAAACGGTTGATTTGTTATTGATTTTTGAACATTTAATTTTATCAAATACCCCTTTAATCTAACACATTGAGCAAGGTCAAAGGTCGCCACCATATTTTTTGGATACCCCACCCTAGTCGAAGTGTAACACAATTGACCCCGTCCAAATACCTTGTACCACTTTCAAATGACAAGGCAAAATCTGTTTGACCAATAGGAAACAAGGTCAAAGGTCAAGGCGTGTGCGCATCTTAAAGACATTTGTTAGTCATCATATATGGCGAAGGAATCAAGTTCGTATGTCAAACGGTTGATTTTTTAATGATTTTTGAATATTTAATTTATTAAACTTCATGCCCCTTTAATCTGACACGTGATGACGTCATCATGACGTCATTAGTACTGTGCACAACTTCACATAGTGACCAATGTCCATGTGAAGTTTGAAGTCAATCATGAATGTGCAAGTGCCCGAAAAAGCGTCTGAAAAAAGTGGAAGAAGAAAAAGTAAAAAAACTAGAAATGTGTTCGTTGAAAACGAACACATGGCTGTTCCCCTCCTTTTTATAAACATATGTGGTGTTCGGGATGACCTTTGTTAGTGATTGTTTATGAAGAAATCACGATCGTAGGTCAAACGGTTGAGTTTTTATCTATTTTTAAATATTGAATATTATTACATGCCCCTTTAATCTGACATGTAGGGAAAGTCAAAGGTGTTGCTATATGTTTGGATACCCCACCCTAGTCGAAGTGTAACACAGTTGACCCCATCGTGGTATATTGTACCCCTTTCAAATGGCAAGGCAAAATCTGTTAGACCAATAGGAAACGAGGTCAAAGGTCAAGGGGTGTGCGCATCTCAAAGACCTTTGTTAGTCATCGTATATGCCGAAGGAATCAAGATCGTAGGTCAAACGGTTGATTTTTTATTGATTTTCCAATATTTCATTACGTAATCATCTTGTCGCTAGAGGGCGCTATTTCGTACGATGACGTCATCACTTATATTTTTGGAAAGCTTAAGGGCCTCTGATAATAACACCATTGAGCCCATCTCAATACCTCCTACCACTTTCAAACTAAGGGCCACTTCCGGTTTCGACCGGAAGTGAGCAAGGTCAAAGGTCACAAAAATATTTTTTAGATACCCCACCCTAGTCGAAGTGTAACACAAGTGACTTTGTCCAAATATCTTGCACCACTTTCAAATGGCAAGGCAAAATCTGTTTGACCAATAGGAAACGAGGTCAAAGGTCAAGGGGTGTGCGCATCTCAAAGACCTTTGTTAGTCATCGTATATGCCGAAGGAATCAAGATCGTAGGTCAAACGGTTGATTTTTTATTGATTTTTGAATATTTAATTTATTAAACTTCATACCCCTTTAATCTGACACGTGATGACGTCATCATGACGTCATTAGTACTGTGCACAACTTCACATAGTGACCAATGTCCATGTGAAGTTTGAAGTCAATCATCAATGTGCAAGTGTCCGAAATAGCGTCTGAAAAAAATGGAAGAAGGAAAAGAATAAAAAACTAGAAATGTGTTCGTTGAAAACGAACACATGGCTGTTCCCCTCCTTTTTATAAACATATATGGTGTTCGGGATGACCTTTGTTAGTGATCGTATATGAATAAATCACGATCGTAGGTCAAACGGTTGAGTTTTTATCTATTTTTAAATATTGAATATTATTACATGCCCCTTTAATCTGACATGTAGGGAAAGTCAAAGGTGTTGCTAAATGTTTGGATACCCCACCCTAGTCGAAGTGTAACACAGTTGACCCCATCGTGGTATATTGTACCCCTTTCAAATGGCAAGGCAAAATCTGTTTGACCAATAGGAAACGAGGTCAAAGGTCAAGCCATGTGCGCATCTTAAAGACATTTGTTAATGATCGTATATGCAGAAGGAATCAAATTCGTAGGTCAAACGGTAGATTTTATATTGATTTTTGAATATTTAATTACGTAATCATCTTGTCGCTAGAGGGCGCTATTTCGTACGATGACGTCATTACTTATATTTTTGGAAAGCTTAAGGGCCTCTGATAATAACACCATTGACCCCATCTCAATACCTCCTACCACTTTCAAACTAAGGGCCACTTCCGGTTTCGACCGGAAGTGAGCAAGGTCAAAGGTCACCAACATATTTTTTAGATACCCCACCCTAGTCGAAGTGTAACACAAGTGACTTTGTCCAAATATCTTGCACCACTTTCAAATGGCAAGGCAAAATCTGTTAGACCAATAGGAAACGAGGTCAAAGGTCAAGGGGTATGCGCATCTCAAAGACCTTTGTTAGTCATCGTATATGCCGAAGGAATCAAGATCGTAGGTCAAACGGTTGATTTTTTATTGATTTTTGAATATTTAATTTATTAAACTTCATGCCCCTTTAATCTGACACGTGATGACGTCATCATGACGTCATTAGTACTGTGCACAACTTCACATAGTCACCAATGTCCATGTGAAGTTTAAAGTCAATCATGAATGTGCAAGTGCCCGAAAAAGCGTCTGAAAAAAGTGGAAGAAGGAAAAGAAAAAAAACTAGAAATGTGTTCGTTGAAAACGAACACATGGCTGTTCCCCTACTTTTTATAAACATATGTGGTGTTCGGGATGACCTTTGTTAGTGATTGTTTATGAAGAAATCACGATCGTAGGTCAAACGGTTGAGTTTTTATCTATTTTTAAATATTGAATATTATTACATGCCCCTTTAATCTGACATGTAGGGAAAGTCAAAGGTGTTGCTATATGTTTGGATACCCCACCCTAGTCGAAGTGTAACACAGTTGACCCCATCGTGGTATATTGTACCCCTTTAAAATGGCAAGGCAAAATCTGTTAGACCAATAGGAAACGAGGTCAAAGGTCAAGGGGTGTGCGCATCTCAAAGACCTTTGTTAGTCATCGTATATGCCGAAGGAATCAAGATCGTAGGTCAAACGGTTGATTTTTTATTGATTTTCCAATATTTCATTACGTAATCATCTTGTCGCTAGAGGGCGCTATTTCGTACGATGACGTCATCACTTATATTTTTGGAAAGCTTAAGGGCCTCTGATAATAACACCATTGAGCCCATCTCAATACCTCCTACCACTTTCAAACTAAGGGCCACTTCCGGTTTCGACCGGAAGTGAGCAAGGTCAAAGGTCACAAAAATATTTTTTAGATACCCCACCCTAGTCGAAGTGTAACACAAGTGACTTTGTCCAAATATCTTGCACCACTTTCAAATGACAAGGCAAAATCTGTTTGACCAATAGGAAACGAGGTCAAAGGTCAAGGGGTGTGCGCATCTCAAAGACCTTTGTTAGTCATCGTATATGCCGAAGGAATCAAGATCGTAGGTCAAACGGTTGATTTTTTATTGATTTTTGAATATTTAATTTATTAAACTTCATACCCCTTTAATCTGACACGTGATGACGTCATCATGACGTCATTAGTACTGTGCACAACTTCACATAGTGACCAATGTCCATGTGAAGTTTGAAGTCAATCATCAATGTGCAAGTGTCCGAAATAGCGTCTGAAAAAAATGGAAGAAGGAAAAGAATAAAAACTAGACCTGTGTTCGTTCTTGACAACGAACACATGGCTGTTCCCCTCCTTTTTATAAACATATATGGTGTTCGGGATGACCTTTGTTAGTGATCGTATATGAATAAATCACGATCGTAGGTCAAACGGTTGAGTTTTTATCTATTTTTAAATATTGAATATTATTACATGCCCCTTTAATCTGACATGTAGGGAAAGTCAAAGGTGTTGCTATATGTTTGGATACCCCACCCTAGTCGAAGTGTAACACAGTTGACCCCATCGTGGTATATTATACCCCTTTCAAATGGCAAGGCAAAATCTGTTTGACCAATAGGAAACGAGGTCAAAGGTCAAGCCATGTGCGCATCTTAAAGACATTTGTTAATGATCGTATATGCAGAAGGAATCAAATTCGTAGGTCAAACGGTAGATTTTATATTGATTTTTGTATATTTAATTACGTAATCATCTTGTCGCTAGAGGGCGCTATTTCGTACGATGACGTCATTACTTATATTTTTGGAAAGCTTAAGGGCCTCTGATAATAACACCATTGACCCCATCTCAATACCTCCTACCACTTTCAAACTAAGGGCCACTTCCGGTTTCGACCGGAAGTAAGCAAGGTCAAAGGTCACGGCCATATTTTTTGGATACACCACCCTAGGTCGAAGTGTAATACAGTTGACCACATGCAGATATCTTGTACCACTTTCAAATGGCAAGGCAAAATCTGTTAGACCAATAGGAAACGAGGTCAAAGGTCAAGGGGTGTGCGCATCTCAAAGACCTTTGTTAGTCATCGTATATGCCGAAGGAATCAAGATCGTAGGTCAAACGGTTGATTTTTTATTGATTTTCCAATATTTCATTACGTAATCATCTTGTCGCTAGAGGGCGCTATTTCGTACGATGACGTCATCACTTATATTTTTGGAAAGCTTAAGGGCCTCTGGTAATAACACCATTGACCCCATCTCAATACCTCCTTTCACTTTCAAACTAAGGGCCACTTCCGGTTTCGACCGGAAGTGAGCAAGGTCAAAGGTCACAAAAATATTTTTTAGATACCCCACCCTAGTCGAAGTGTAACACAAGTGACTTTGTCCAAATATCTTGCACCACTTTCAAATGGCAAGGCAAAATCTGTTTGACCAATAGGAAACGAGGTCAAAGGTCAAGGGGTGTGCGCATCTCAAAGACCCTTGTTAGTCATCGTATATGGCGAAGGAATCAAGATCGTAGGTCAAACGGTTGATTTTTTAATGATTTTTGAATATTTAATTTATTAAACTTCATACCCCTTTAATCTGACACGTGATGACGTCATCATGACGTCATTAGTACTGTGCACAACTTCACATAGTGACCAATGTCCATGTGAAGTTTGAAGTCAATCATGAATGTGCAAGTGCCCGAAATAGCGTCTGAAAAAAGTGGAAGAAGGAAAAGAACAAAAAGAAAAAAAAGAAAAAAAAAAAAAAAACTAGACCTGTGTTCGTTCTTGACAACGAACACATGGCTGTTCCCCTCCTTTTTATAAACATATATTGTGTTCGGGATGACCTTTATTAGTGATCGTATATGAAGAAATCACGATCGTAGGTCAAACGGTTGAGTTTTTATCGATTTTTAAATATTGAATATTATTACATGCCCCTTTAATCTGACATGTACAGGTCAAAGGTGTTGCTATATGTTTGGATACCCCACCCTAGTCGAAGTGTAACACAGTTGACCCCATCGTGATATATTGTACCCCTTTCAAATGGCAAGGCAAAATCTGTTAGACCAATATGAAACGAGGTCAAAGGTCACGACCATATTTTTTGGATACACCACCCTAGGTCCAAGTGTAATACAGTTGACCACATGCACATATCTTGTACCACTTTCAAATGGCAAGGCAAAATCTGTTAGACCAATAGGAAACGAGGTCAAAGGTCACGACCATATTTTTTGGATACACCACCCTCGGTCCAAGTGTAATACAGTTGACCACATGCAGATATCTTGTACCACTTTCAAATGGCAAGGCAAAATCTGTTAGACCAATAGGAAACGAGGTCAAAGGTCACGACCATATTTTTTGGATACACCACCCTAGGTCCAAGTGTAATACAGTTGACCACATCCAGATATCTTGTAACACTTTCAAATGGCAAGGCAAAATCTGTTAGACCAATAGGAAACGAGGTCAAAGGTCACGACCATATTTTTTGGATACACCACCCTAGGTCCAAGTGTAATACAGTTGACCACATGCAGATATCTTGTACCACTTTCAAATGGCAAGGCAAAATCTGTTAGACCAATAGGAAACGAGGTCAAAGGTCACGACCATATTTTTTGGATACACCACCCTAGGTCCAAGTGTAATACAGTTGACCACATCCAGATATCTTGTAACACTTTCAAATGGCAAGGCAAAATCTGTTAGACCAATAGGAAACGAGGTCAAAGGTCACGACCATATTTTTTGGATACACCACCCTAGGTCCAAGTGTAATACAGTTGACCACATGCACATATCTTGTACCACTTTCAAATGGCAAGGCAAAATCTGTTAGACCAATAGGAAACGAGGTCAAAGGTCACGACCATATTTTTTGGATACACCACCCTAGGTCCAAGTGTAATACAGTTGACCACATGCAGATATCTTGTGCCACTTTCAAATGGCAAGGCAAAATCTGTTAGACCAATAGGAAACGAGGTCAAAGGTCACGACCATATTTTTTGGATACACCACCCTAGGTCCAAGTGTAATACAGTTGACCACATCCAGATATCTTGTAACACTTTCAAATGGCAAGGCAAAATCTGTTAGACCAATAGGAAACGAGGTCAAAGGTCACGACCATATTTTTTGGATACACCACCCTAGGTCCAAGTGTAATACAGTTGACCACATGCAGATATCTTGTACCACTTTCAAATGGCAAGGCAAAATCTGTTAGACCAATAGGAAACGAGGTCAAAGGTCACGACCATATTTTTTGGATACACCACCCTAGGTCCAAGTGTAATACAGTTGACCACATGCACATATCTTGTACCACTTTCAAATGGCAAGGCAAAATCTGTTAGACCAATAGGAAACGAGGTCAAAGGTCACGACCATATTTTTTGGATACACCACCCTAGGTCCAAGTGTAATACAGTTGACCACATGCAGATATCTTGTACCACTTTCAAATGGCAAGGCAAAATCTGTTAGACCAATAGGAAACGAGGTCAAAGGTCACGACCATATTTTTTGGATATACCACCCTAGTCGAAGTGTAATACAGTTGACCACATCCAGATATCTTGTACCACTTTCAAATGGCAAGGCAAAATCTGTTTGACCAATAGGAAACGAGGTCCAAGGTCAAGGGGTGTGCGCATCTCAAAGACCTTTGTTAGTCATCGTATATGCCGAAGGAATCAAGATCGTAGGTCAAACGGTTGATTTTTTATTGATTTTCCAATATTTCATTACGTAATCATCTTGTCGCTAGAGGGCGCTATTTCGTACGATGACGTCATCACTTATATTTTTGGAAAGCTTAAGGGCCTCTGGTAATAACACCATTGACCCCATCTCAATACCTCCTTTCACTTTCAAACTAAGGGCCACTTCCGGTTTCGACCGGAAGTGAGCAAGGTCAAAGGTCACAAAAATATTTTTTAGATACCCCACCCTAGTCGAAGTGTAACACAAGTGACTTTGTCCAAATATCTTGCACCACTTTCAAATGGCAAGGCAAAATCTGTTTGACCAATAGGAAACGAGGTCAAAGGTCAAGGGGTGTGCGCATCTCAAAGACCTTTGTTAGTCATCGTATATGCCGAAGGAATCAAGATCGTAGGTCAAACGGTTGATTTTTTATTGATTTTTGAATATTTAATTTATTAAACTTCATACCCCTTTAATCTCACACGTGATGACGTCATCATGATGTCATTAGTACTGTGCACAACTTCACATAGTGACCAATGTCCATGTGAAGTTTGAAGTCAATCATGAATGTGCAAGTGCCCGAAAAAGCGTCTGAAAAAAGTGGAAGAAGGAAAAGAATAAAAAAAAAAAAAAAAAAAAAAAAATTCTTAACGAAAACAAAGGCTGTTCCCAACCGTGTGGGAACAGCCAAAAAAAAAAAAAAAAAAAAAATCTTAACGAAAACAAAGGCTGTTCCCAACCGTGTTGGAACAGCCAAAAATGTTGTCTGAGTTTGTCACCAACGAACAAAAGTTTCCGGTCTGCAAGTCATATACGAATGGCAGGCTCACTCACTATGAGCAAAAACATGTACATGTTCATTGTAACCCCATTGTTAGTAACAATGGTGTGTGCCCAATTTCCATTGTTAGATGTTCATAGTGACTGGCCTGGTGCATCTCGGAAATATTAGCGTTGCTACATCAAATTATCTGGTTTTAAAGCTGGGTGGAAATCTTCCTTAACTTTCATGGTTTTCAACAGTATTTTTTTTCCTTTATATAGTCCTTGTATGTATTACAATTATTTTATTTAGAATTTCATCCTGAAAAGGTCAGAAAATGTTAGTCATTTCCAAGACTCTTTTTACGCAAAACTGAAAACGAAAGGTCACGTCAATCAACTTGAGCTATGTGGGTGACGTCATAGCAATGAGACGCAGAACTGTTTCACTAACTGTGGTCATTTACCTAGCTCCCTGCAGCAAATACGTACACGTTGTATACACGCACGGAACCGCGGATTTTTCCTCGAAGTTGCAAGTGCTACCACCAAAAAAGCACGAAGCTGGCATTTCATTGATATCAAAAAAGAGGTCAGTGCAAGAACCACCGAGAAAATACCGAAAACTCTGAAAACTTTTACAGAAAAAATAACGACTGGTGGTTGATACTATGCGCAAAGCATGCAACTTGCTTTGCAAAATAGTGACTGTCTCCCCGCTATGACGTAGCCGGGTCAGTACATATCATTATGACGTCATTACTACGTCTTTAATTTTTTGCCAGTTGCCGGTTGACGAACACGGTCTAGTTTTCATTTTTTCTTCTTTTCTCTAATATAAGGTCAGCAATAACTACAAGAAAAGCGCAACTTTATCAAGTAACATCCGTTTTATAAAATAACTTCAAATAAGTATACATAGATAAAATCTTTCTATGGGCGATATTAAAACGACACCTACACGCGACGGCCACCGCGGAGTGTTTCAAAATGTACCGTATATACATGTAGGCCTACTGCACGCACTATACTGATGAGTGACAGCCACACAACCGTACCGCTAATACCTCGTCTATGGTGCGTACCAGCACGGAGGAAGGAAAAAGTACTAGCCGGCATTATGCTTTCACTGGCATTCGTCATCAGGTACTGGTTTTTCGATCATACAAACTCGGTCCCAGACCGATTCGGCCCCAATTGCCATATGTACAAACTCGGCCCCAGACCGACTTGGCCTCAATTGCCATGCGTACCAACTCGGCTTCAGACCGACTCGGCCCCAATTGCCTTGTGTACAAACTCTGCCCCAGATTAACTAGGCCCCAATTGCCTTGTGTACAACTTTTGGCACCTTGTTGCCTCTTTTCAAGACTCAAGCTGGCCTTAGTGCCCTGCCTTGTGGCCTAGGTGCCCTTTCAAAATTTGGTTACATTCAAGGCCCAAGTGGTCTTGCCCTAAAAATTGCGAAATTTGAGGCCTGCATTACACATGCCACTCCTCTACGGACAAACACGCCCGAAGGGTAGCACGTACACGTATTCCTCACTCTCCCTGAATTTAGAACATAAATAAATGACCAGGACTTTGTCCTGTATTAACACATACGGGATAAACTTCACATTACGCTTGTGAGCGCCTCGGGCCCAGCCCGAACTCCCCTACAGACAAACACGTCCGAAGGGGAGCACGTATACGTATTCTCACTCTCCCTGAATTTAGAACATACATATATGACCAGGACCTTGTCCTGTATTAACACATACGGGATAAACTGCAAAATATATATAATTAAACTTGCATAAAACATATCATTGAATTTTTATCAGTGGGAGACCCCCAGAATATCCAAATAATTGTGTTTTGTTTTTTTGGTTTTTTTTAAATTAGGAAATTCCGACATTTCTTCCTGCATTTGCAACCGTTGTTTTTCTCTGCAAAAGTTCAAAACGGTTCTAATCTGTAAGCTTCTATCAGATTTTTCGTAAGAGTGTACCAGGTTGCAGAAAAACAAAATTAGGAAACAAGGTCATTATTCGGCAAACATTTATGCGCAAATGGAAATGACGACTTAAGAGATACAACTTCAAATTCAATTTTTCCAACAAGTGAGTTAGTGTTATTCATCCTTATATTCAAAAGGACGAAAAATACATGTTGAAATTTCCATCGATCCTTTAGTTTTTGCAATACTTAAATAGTATGCCCGCTAAGGCTCAAAATTGACAACATCTCTAAGAAACACCGATCACGTCTCAAAACGGGTTGTGGTACCATGTTACGCGATCGGCCCGCGCGCATGCAGGCTTTAATTTACACGCCTACCTACATTTGTAGCTGAAACAGGGGAAAAGACCGAAATAATCAGGAAAACCCTATGCGGCCAAATGCGCAATTAAATATCCCAATTTGGCGAAAGAAAAAAAAAGGGGGTTGGGGTACCGTGACTTAATCAAGCATATACTCAACTCAAGTCACGAACAAACAAACTTAACATGTGCAGCCCACAGAGCATTTGCATGCAAGCAACCCAACTAGCCCATCTTGCACAATTGTCCGTTCAGACAAAATGTTAGGGGCTTCGCTACCTTGAGCATCTGAATGTGTGATGGCGCGGTCAAAGTGCATGTTTTGCTCGGAATTATCCAAACGCTGTGGCCAAATCAAACTCGGTGTAAAAACAAATTTCATCTATCCTAAGCGCACTAAATATTTTTGTCTTGAATCGAGGGTCAAGACTGGGTAGTTGCGGCGCCCGCCAACTGCCCACTTTGGCGATGCTTTCGGGCGGAAAACGCGGGAAATCTCACCCCTGATATGTGCGTGGTATTCGGCACAAAAAAACAACGAAAACCAGCCCCAACCGACCCGCACCAAAAGGAAATCAGTCTGACAGACCAAATACAGAAACAAAAGGCTGGCCTGATTCTCAGTGCCATTTCACACAGCAATCCATCGGTTACGGATTCGACCAACAATAGTGTCACGACTGCGCGACCGATGACGTCACGGATTTCCAAGTCGCTAAATGGGCTATCCAAGTTACGACTCTGCGTCGTTCTGAAATAACAATGACGCAAACCTGTAGAATTCTGGCATACATTTCCTTACTTTGCCGCCACTTATTTTTCAATAGCTTGACAATAAAAGGGGGAAAATTATCGCAGGGAAATGTGAATTCGGAGGAGAAAATTTGAAGTTTTCCTTTAAAAACACAAAATGCCGTACGTGCTATATATTATAAACGTTTACACACTGGGCCTTGTATTGAATTTTTCCCATCTCGACCCGGACTACATGTAACAGTAATCACTCTATATTCGTCTTGCGATACCACACGGGCGGCCACGACATGATCCACCGGCCCCGATGAAAATACCTTAACTAACCACAAATATTCACTGTCGTCATACACGAGCACCCCAAAGCAAGCCGGGGATATTTCATTTGTCTTTGTTTTTGATCCCGTAAAAGGGATCTCGCTCAGCTTCGCCTGAGCACTGCAACAAAAGCTTGGTATTTTCCACAATTAAGCTGAAGCTTTCAAATGTGAAATCGAACAAACCGTAACGAAATATGCGCGAAAAACAGAAACATAGCACACACATTCTAAGAATATAGTCTCAAGCATCAACTCACCTCCAACACATGAAACACGTCGTCCATATTGAACCACGGGGTGTGTGTAGTACAATTGAACCCAACAAGCCTCTTGCCACGCCCTAACAGAGAGCTACATTTTGCACGTCGTGCGGTGCAAATAATGGAAGGTCTTCCTCTCACAGGCAACGATTTCTTCGACAGGAAATTCAACGAGGTTCGGTTGCAGGAAGCTAAGCGTCTGAAAGCGGAGGAAAAGTTGGATCAACGACCACCACATCGCCCTTTTTTCTTCATCCCGCCAGGTACACCAAGAGAAACCCAAGACGCTCAAACGACCAAATCAGTCTTATAGGAGGGTCCAGTTCAGAGCCTCACGTCCTGCTTCTCGTTCATCGAATTTTAACCAGCCCACCAGAGCGACGTGTCCGTCCAAGCGCCGATGGACACGGGGTCCTAAGGGAAAGTGACTACAACAAGGTTACCATTCCAGACATATCGGGACTAGTGGGAGGGCGTCTTTTGAGTTTTCTTTACAGACGGTGTCCTCCGGCTATCGCCTGGAATTTACCAGCACTCTACCAACTCTCCCTGCAGGTCGACCCACTCCAGTACCCAGCGACAGAGCTCGTCGGAAACTTTTAGAGGACGAGATCAACTCCCTGGAAGAGAAAGGTGCCATAATTCCTTTTTAATTGGGGACTCGAGGGTTTACGTCAGTCTTCTTCTGTGCACCCAACTGGCGACCCATCATCAACCTTCGCCCTCTGAACTTTTTCATCAAACCCAACCCCCAATGTGGATCTGTTTGCATTACACCTGAACAACCAGCTTCCGACGTTATGTACCCTGTACTGCCATGACCAAGCTCTTGCAACCGATGCCCTCAGCATGAACTGGTTTCTGGCCTATGCCTTATCACCAATATCTCTCCTCTGTCAAAAATCGAGAAGGAAGTCTGCAGGATCATCCTGATTGCACCATACTGGCGAAGACAGACTTGGTTCCCGAGGTTTTTGAGTCTGCTAATTCATCCTCCTATATTGCTTCCAAAGCGGTTGGATCTTCTGTCTCAGCCCAAATCCAAGATCCTACATCCAAACCCAGAAGCTCTTCATATATCTGCACGGATGCTGTCAATCCACTAGGCGTACTTACGATAGCCGATTACAGCATTTCGTCAAGTGGTGCTCCTCGGAATCTACAATCCGTACTCTGCATCTGTAACCAAGATGGGGGATTTTTTGATGCATCTTTTCAACACAGGCCTCCAAATTTCCAATATAAGGGGATACAGATCAGCCATTGCTGTCCTTCACAAAGGTTTTCCGGATGGCTCATCAGTGTCAACCAATTCTGCGTTATGGCACCTCATCAAAAGCATGTTTACTCTGCGTCCACCTGTCAAAAAATTGATACCATCTTGGGACATAGGTACTGTCCTTGTCCAACTAGCCAGATCACCTTTTGAACCCATAGGTTCTGCTTCACTGCACCAGTTGACTGTTAAAACATCTCCAAGAGTCTTTACGAGAGTAACCAAGGTTATCGCAGCTTTCCTACGGCAGAAGCACAGACACGTTTCCTTTACCTGCAGTCGATTTCACGAAACACTGGGCAACTTGCGCCATGGCGTAAGACTTACGCCATAACTTTATGGCGTAGCTGCGCAATAAACCCATGATCGATTTCACGAAACTCTTCTCAGCTGCGCAACGTTTATTTTTTCACTTTAGCACTTGTAACTTCTAGGACGAGGATAATTTCTCGTTCATCAACGACTATTTGCACGGTCATCATGGCTGCCATCGCTCATGTCGCTCGGTCATCATGCGTCGCATCGCAGATTTCACTGATAAAGGCCGTTTTCTACTAACGGAAGGCTGGGGTTCAGTTCGTTGACGATGCGGTAAATAAGCACGTGTAGCTAGCTGCATTATCGCAATTTTTTCACTGTCCTACGACACATTTTTCCAACTTACGCCACCAAAAACCATCGCGCAAGGCACGCCACATTTTATTGCGTAACTTTCGTAAAACGCGCCGCAACCTATTGCGCAAGTTGCGCAATAATTTATGGCGTAAGTGGACTTGCGCAATTGCGTAACGTTTCGTGAAATCGGCTGCAGGACGATTGGCTAATTGTAGGCCCATCACCCCAGGTCGTCCTTCAATCTATCTATCAGACAGTCCATCTGGCCATGCACTTGGGATTTATCATCAACAGCGAAAAATCATCACTATTCCCTTCTCAACGACCAACGTTTATAGGGGCTGTTCTCGACACTACCATAGGCAGGGCCACACCTACCAAGGAAATATGTCCGAACATTCAGAAATGCTCCAGCTCAGGCATGGCTTCGACTCCTTGGTCTTATGGCAAGCCTGTCGACCTGGTTCATTGGTGTCGGATGCGAATGCGCCCTCTCCATAGCAGCTGCATACCCTCTTCCACTATCGTCCTCGGCTCGACCCACTGACGATGGCAGTTCCGGTCACCAACTTCATTCGTGCTCATCTTCGCTAATGGCTCTCCAAGGAAAACCTCCTATTGGAAACTGTTTTCCATCGAGCTTCTCCTTCAGTAACCCTGACCACGGATGCTTCGGAGCAGGGATAGGGAGCTCACTTGAACGACATATATATGTAGCGGGAACATGGTCAGCAGCGGAACAGCTTCTGCACATAAATCATCTAGAACTGTTGGCAGTTGCGAGGCCACTTCAGACCCTCGAGCCACAGGTTCAGAACAAACATGTATTGGTGGGGTCGGACAATTCGACAGTAGTCGCCTACATAAATCGTCAGGGAGGTACCCATTCGCCGTCCCTCTGTTTGGCCACTTGAAAACTTCTGACATGGTGCATCTCCAAGGATATGACAATTCAGGCGTCTCACCTAGCTGGGAAACAAAATGTCATCGCCGATGCCCTGTCTCGAGGCCACGTTTTACCGACAGAATGGACTCTACATCAGGGAGTAGTACGCCATGTCTTCGGCATCCTCGGCACCCTCAATGTGGATCTGTTTGCATCACACCTGAACAACCAGCTTCCGACGTTCTGTACCCGGTACTATCCTTCCCAAGCTCTTGCAACTGATGCCCTCAGCATGAACTGGTTTCTGGCCTATGCCTTCCAACCAATATCTCTCCTCCCACGAGTTCTGTCAAAAATCGAGCAGGAAGTCTGCAGGATCATCCTGATTGCACCATACTGGGCAAGACAGACTTGGTTGCCGAGGTTTTTGAGTCTGCTAATTCATCCTCCTATATATAGTGCTTCCAAAGCGCCTGCAACTGATATATCCCGACGAGGAGAATGTTGCAGTATTTGACAGATACAGATACAGAAAGCGGTTGGATCTTCTGTCTCGGCCCAAATCCAAGGTTCTGCTTCACTGCACCAGTTGACTGTTAAAACAGCTTTCCTATTGGCTGCAGCTACGGCTCGACGCAGAAGTGAAATCCATGCTCTTTTTTATTGACTCTGGCCACATCCGCTTGGAGCCAGGAGGTGTCAGGCTAATACCTCATGTGAAGTTCCTGACAAAGAACCAATCCATGTATTTTTCACCGCCTGACATTTTTGTGCCAAGCTTCACATCATTCTCTTCAGTGGAAGAGGATAAATGGTGGTGCCCTGTCCGAGCCCTCAAGTTCTACATCGCCTGTACTCAGCAGCTGAGGGGTGACGTCAAGCAGTTGTTCATCACTACAATACGCCCACATCGCCCAGCCTCTATGACCACGACCTCTCGATGGTTGTTGGAGGCCATTGGCCTATCCCATCATCCTGGATCTCAAGTCAAGGCCCACGAGACCCGCAGTGCGGCATCGTCCTGGGCTCATCTGCTCGGAGTGCCAATACCAGAGATCATGAAGGAAAAACTGCTGGAAAAACACCTCCACATTCACTTCATGCTACCTCAAGGATATTATACAAGCGGATGGCCGTATGGGAAGGACAGTTCTCCAAACTACGGCTCGATCAGCAGGCAGGAAAATACCTTCAACCCCAACACCATCTCAATAATGGTTTGGACGTCTTTGGTATGTGACAATATTTGTCACTTGTTTGGTAGCTAGACCTACTGTATTAGCCTAATGTTTAACTATTATCCATAATAACTTGCATAGTTTTGGTTTTGTGACGGTATTGCCTATTTTTCTTCTGCTAGGCTTACTATATACTTATAGTACTGTCGTTTTGCATGCCCCCTTCCCACCCTCCTTTGTGCATTTTTACGGTGCTACTCTGCATATGTAGGTAAACAAAGGTGATGCATTCTGTATTGGAATGTCCTAAAATATTATGTGATTTATTATTCCAGTAAGAAAACTCACCTTTGTTTAGCATCCCACCCTGTAGGTCAGTCGGAATTTCCTCGTCCGTGTAACACCCAAAATACTTAACCAGAGCTACACAGTAAGAATCCTTATTGATTGGTAAAAACATATATCGATGTTAAAAAGAAAATGTAAGGGTCTTTTTTACGTTTTTTCTGGTTTTGTATCTTTAAACTACTTTCTTCCTATCGGATTAGCAAAATGAGTGCTTCGCCGCGCGCCCAGTTGACAAGGCTCTCGAGTGTCATTGCGCGACGGATCGTACCATTATTTGTAGGGTATGCAGTTTATGAAAGTTCAAGTACGCCGCCAATAAATGCATCATATACCCATTGAAACTGCATTTGAATGTTTTAAAACCGTGTTGGGAGAGGAATAAATTCTTCCTGTTTGAAAATATTAATATTTGTTGCGTTTGTTCGTAGTGTGTAATCCCTGCTAAAATCGGCCGCCCCCGTCCATATATTACGTGATCCGTCCTTTCGAATACGGCGCTAGACTGGTTTCCGATCCACATCTAAAAAACGGAACGGACGTGCCACTGAATGGGAAAGCCATCTTCGTAGGAAGAAATGCGACTGCGTATTAAACGCTATCAAGTACGCGCACGCACACGCACACGCTGTAACATGTTCCAAACACGCGCGTTGCTCGAAATTTGTCATAAAAAAACTACGCTCAAAATTCTGATGCACGTGGCGATTTGTAGGAATTAAGTGACGTCATTTGAACGTGATAAATCGATTTTCTTGCTTTATTTCCACAAACCGAAAATTAAGATCAGTAAATTGAAACATTGTGAACCTCAAAATTTACAAAACAATTTGGGACGTTTTGGGAGATTTTATTAATGAATTACTTTGTAAGATGAGGGACCAGCTAAATTTGTATTTTCAAATTGTGCTTAAAAACAGTATCAACATTTTAGTGCACATGTAAATACATATCACAATATTTTGTCAGGCAATCAACTTTTGCAATATAAAGCAGATAAATTATGTGCTAAGTAATGTTTCGTGCCAATAGCGCCATGAAATTGGTCCCTGGAGTTCAGAAATGTTTTCCCTTTTTTTTCAATACTTCATTGCACCAAGTGACTGCTGTCCTCATCTTTTGCAATGTCAGTCGTCATCAAAGTCTTCATTATCTTTAAAGCCCCAAAATTTTACTTCACGAGCAGACAAGAAAAAGAAAACTAAAAGTGTTGAAAGCAAGGTAACAATTACATTATATGGTATCTTTGTGGAAGAAAACTGCTAACTGAAGGTGTTTTAAGTTTTGAATATTTTTTTTTACCTTTCATGCATTGGCTTAAATTTCTACAAGGCTCTTTATCAACATATTACTACGACTGTAATTGTGGGGAAATAAAACATGTTCCAAATTATTTAACACTTTATTAAACAGCTTCAACCCGCAAAGCATTATTATGACAATTCAGTGATTTCTTTAGAATGTATTGTACCTGTAGGTGATTGCACAACACATACAATGGAGAAATGAACTGATTGCATAATACACACAATGAGGGAATGGAATGACAAGAATGCGAGTCAAGTAGTGTAGATAACAAGGAAATACAATTAATTACTTGTACTGTAACACTTATGTAATGCTGCTGTTCCTAATTTTAAAAGTTTTCCAGTCACGTAAATAATGTCTTGAAGTTGCTGCTGGTGGGTATCACCTTCATGCCATTTGGGAACGACTTTCACCTTCGCGGGTCCATCTCCTAATGGGAATGAGTGGACATGGGTTGGCTGCTCTCTTCCAAATGCCAAATACACCTCTTCGGAAGAATGATCTAGGGAAAAAAAATAATTAACTAATTTTTAAAAAATTGTTTAATATCCATATCTACATTCTTCAAAATCGATACTTAGAATACAGACGTTAAAACAATTTTAGACGTTAAAACAAGTGTAATACAATTGTAGATCACTTGATGAATACCTGGTTGGCATTTGACGCTTGCTCATACGTTTGGGTTCACCAGCGATGTCATCCTGTTTATCCTCGAGCCTCAGATGTAGGTACAGGTGTGGACAATATGTGCTGCATCTGAAGTCTTCGCTCCTTGACAGTTTTGATCCAATCACTGTTCAGGTAAGTGAAATCTTCACTTCCTCACCCCTAATGCACCTGGTGGTTGGTGCCTTGTCCCCATCACTGTTAAACTGAAAAATGAATAACAAGTTAACATTAATAATAAATGGCACTGAGGGTTGAGAAGTTGATCAGAATGTTTTTCTTTTTTTGAAATGACTCAAGCATCGGTAAGTGCAAATTAGATGGAGATACCCACATTTTTGAGTTAGAAATTTTTTTTTTGTGAGGAAACACTTAGTCTCATATGTTTTGTGCAAAAGGTCGTAAGACATGATGAACGGTATAAATACCGTACACGTTCGCCACTAATTCTTCCTAATAAAAGTAACCATGTCATGATCATAAATGCCCCAGAAAGTGTAAAATTTGGTTAGGAAACACGATAAGAAAATATCAAGTTTTTCTTTGAAAACACTTAGGATTTTTGTTGTCATGCTCCATAGACTTAGTGCATGGAGTTTCAACTCGCGAACGTACATGATAGTTTTTCCATGATCAACCACCAAATTCTCTCCGAATTTTTCGACCGTGACCGGTCGAGATGTCTTAAAACGGGACGACTGTCGCTGTCACTTGTTCACTGTACCGTGTACACTGCGCTGGTGCCTGGAGTGTGTTTTTCAGTTGTGAATTTATGCCACTTAAACCACGAATTAGCAAACACGGACCGCTAGCAACATAAAGCTTACTATAATATTGTTATCTTCATTACTTTATTTTTACGAGTTATTTGTTGCTCATATACACAGCAATCTTTCGCGATCCATCGATGAAAACCATGATTGTTGCTGGCCGGCCGGCGCCGCGCCAAACACAAAAAGGACATTTCAGTCTGGCTCTCTGACATGACGTTAAAATGCCGTATATTTATATTTCACAGGCCTGGATCCCAGACTTAAGGCCAATCATCAGAGTGGTCGATTTTATAGCAGGAAATGTACAAGAAAAATAAACACATCAACGATTTAAATTTTGAAACTAGAAGAATTTATTCTACTACAGCATAATGTTAACAAATTTAAATGTTATGAGCTACAATTCTGATGGTTGCATAATGTATACATTGACAATGTGCTTCAATTTTCATAAACCAGACACCCCACAAATAATGGTATGGTCTGTCGCGAAGTAACAATCGGTTTCCTGTTTAATTGCGACGCACTCGTTGTAAATCCGGGAAAAACAAAGTAGTTCCAGCGTCAAAAACCGACAAAAACGCGAAAAAGACCCTCAGAATTTATGTTTAACATCGATTTCTACTTTCAACAATAAATAAGGACTCAACTTGTTTAGGTCTGGTTAAGTATTAAAGTCCTACACGGACGACGAAATTCCGACTGACCTACTGTTAGAGCTACATCGTTCGCTGGGAAAATATATGAGAGGACGGTGGCTTTCTGACAATTATATACTTTGGGGGCATGCATTGGACCGTGGGTGAGCTATTGTGCTAAATATGTTATCAGCGAGGAATTGCGCGCGCGCGCATGGAATATGCATAAGTGTGAGTTTTCTTACTGGAATCAAAAATCACATAAGATTTTAGGACAATCTCTAATTTTCTGTTGAAGATTTCACTGGACAGCCCAGACCACTGAATGGGTTTTTCCGTTTTCTGTACAGGAGCTGACATTGTACCGGTCCCAACGTGTATGTGCCGTGGGGCTAAATGTCACATTGTCCGGTAGACTGTCCACGGTGGAACTTGCTTCGGTTCCTCGGACTTTGTGTCAAATTGTATGTTCCATTTTTCAGAGTTATGTTTAACTTTGTTTTATAACCTGAATAAATAGTCTCTTTTGTCAAATACTCATAACTATTTTGGAAAACTAAATCAGAGCTGAATTTGATGGAGTACTGCAGTAATAAAGTCCCGGAATAAACTATCATACGGCCATACTGCTGGAAATAAAACTTACTCCAAGGACACGTGATTTATCCGAACCAGAAATCTGGTTCGGATGAATCACGTGACCTTTATCTTTTTAAAAATGTTTAAAAACGGCCAAATTTGGTGGTTTATTTTCAGGTTCTCTTCAGCCTGTTTCGGAAAGACTTTCAGAATCATGTATGGGTCTATTTTGAGCCCAAACTAGCCCAACAAAGCCGGTATGTCCCATTAAGGTTCTCCGTGAACAGAGGCAAGCGCTAGCGGACGAATCGTACTTTTGTGTGGACGGTTTGACGAGACAAGACCTGCAGGACAAGCATGACAATGCTCTATAGATCCCTCGTATTTCCTTATCTGAATTATTGCAACATCGTCTGGGCACAAACAAGCAATACTAAATTATATGCACTTCTGATTGCACAGAAGCCATCCGGGTAGGCACCAATTCACATTATCTACAACACGCCTCAGCCCTTTTCACGGGCCTTAACACTCTTATACTATCACCGATATTAACAAACTCCATAATGGTATATCTATGTATAGGTTCGCTAACAATCTTCTCCCCGAGGTTTTCTCCACGTGCTTTTCCACTGTTTCACGCATTCATAACTACTGTGTATTCCAGCCGTACCATCAAGTTCTGCGGCCGCGTCTCTGGAATGCCATCCCAGCCAGCATCAGGGCATCACCATCCTAGGGCCGATTCAAACGATTATATAATCAGTTTTTCCGTCCCAATATATAACATAGCTTAAGTAGCGTTATTTCATGTCAATTGTCTTTTTCAACAAGTCAGTAGACATGATTCATCGGTGGTCCGATGTATTACGCCTTAAGTTTTGCTGTAACTGGCGCCGCAATTTGGAACAGCATTATTGCACACCTTAGAACTATGTCTTCTTTGAGGTTATTCAAATCTGCACTTTGCCAAACATATACATAATACTCACATGATCAACTTCAAGGAAGAAATGCTAATTTACGGAGTCGTATGACTTGGTTGCAATAAAAATAAACTTTAATGTTTGAGCCGGAAGGGAATTTTCCCATTTTTGTCTCTTAAAAAGGGTTTTTGCGGGGTTTTCGCCCTTCCCGTAATTAGCGTAAATTTCAGTGTCACGTGCATGTATAATATTTCTTGTGATGTTGTTCTTCTGTAACCATTAGTTTTGTCCAATTGTGCGAGTGTTGATGTTTTGTGATTTTTTGATATAATGTAGTTGTTGTATCTTATTCCCGTTTGTTTGTGATTGTGAAGTTTTTAAATTTAATATACACTTAAGGAAAAAAGAAACGCACCACGTAAAATTTTCATTTTTTTAAAGGAAATAGGACCGGCATTGTAAACATGGTTTATGTTCTAGATTTTGAGCAATTTAGAGATAAACGTCGATCTTTATTTATCTCGTTCCGGCTGAGTGATTTGGGTGAGTTCCAAAAGCTGTGTTTTTGCATTTTATGCTAATGGTCACACATGAGAGAATCCTAGAGATGAGTTTGACCACTCCTGTCCTGAACACAACCCTTGCCTATAAAAAGACACCAACATGATGCCAAAACACTTGTTATCCATGATGCCACGACTGTCACAACCTGAGAGAGACCGAGCCATTGGCATGCTCCAAACCGGAAGGAACCGACGGGCAGTGGCCAGGTTGTTCGGGGTCCACCACTCGACTGTTGTGCGTTTTGAACAGCGCTACAACACTACTGGCACATCCGCGGATCGTCCCCGAGTTGGCAGGCCGCGGGTCACGACCGCTGCACAAGATCGCGCCAACCGGCTGTGACAGGTTCCAGCCTGCTACACGCACTACCGCTGAGACCATAGGGACACACCACAGGCCAGTGAGTGCAAGAACCATTAGGAATCGTCTCCGGGCCGACGGGATCAGACCATATCGACTGTACGTGGGCTCAGTGCTGACACGCCGACATCGCCAGGCTCGGGTCCATGCTTACCTTGCAAAATTAGATGTTAGCATATCAACTATTTAACTTTTAAAAAGTTTACCTTTAATGTGTTACCTTTAAAGGATTGATGACGTCATCAATGTTTTAACCACACAGACATGTTTGGTGGTTGACGTACTATATAAGCAGCACTATTGGGCTGATTTGCGCAAACACTGCTATGAGAGGGTCATTTTAAGACCTTTTAATTTCGTTGCAAGAGGGCGCCCTTCCAAGTAATGACGTGTCACTTACATTTTTAGAACGCCCAATCACCATGAACACTAACACCACCGATTCCATCCCTGCATTACTAAGAACCTTCCAATGATAGGTCCATTTATTTCTACTTCTGGTTTTTACCGGAAGTGAACACAATCAAAGGTCATTGTCCGTGTATTTATTTATTTATTTATTTATTTCTTATTTATACTGGGGAACCTATATTCAGTTTATAAAAACTGTTCTCCCATAGGTCCCAGTTAACAGTTAAAATATGTAAAAAATAAGCATTAAAACAACAAGAATAATTGATTAAAAATACAATCACAAAACAATTACATATTTTGAGAGAGGTGCTCCTTAAACGTGTTTAAGCTTGTTGGAAGAGGATTCTTTAGTAACAATGGCAACTTGTTCCATGATTGCACACCCCGAAATTAAACAGTTCTCTTACCAAATTGTGTCCTTGGGCAAGGGAGGCAAATATTACCTGCTACACAATGCCTAGTTCGATAAGAGTGTTGCTCACTAACATAAGAAAACAAGCTGCTAAGGTATGTCGGAACCATACCACTTAAGCATGTGTAAACCATTACATTAAGATTGCGTTCACGTCAACTTGTAGGCTATCCCATCCCAATTTGTTAAAAACAAATGAGCTTGATGTTCTTGGTGGAACCTTCAAAATAACTCTTCCAGTCCGATTTAACATAACATCAAGACGTTGCACATGTGTTTTGGCAGCATTGCCCCAAACAAGGTCACAATAATCAAATTGTGTAAAAATGAACGACTTGACAAGAAGATTAAGCGTCCTAATGGCCAGAAAAATCCGAACTCTAATCAGAATTCGAATTCGTTTTGAAACTGAAGACTCAATATGTTCCAAATGTTCTTTCCATTGAAGTTTAGAGTCAAAATTCACCCCAAGATATTTAATAGATGAAACTTGTTCTAAACAACTACTCGAGAAAAATATCAATTAGGCCTTTGACACCTGGCCAGCTTTTGGGCAGATCCAAACAACATACTTTTACATTTAGCTATATTAAGACACAACCTATTTTTTAACAGCCAAGTCGTTATTTTATCCATGTCATCATTTAAACGACGCTCAATTTCCCTGATGTCCTTATCCGAATAAAAAAATGGAAGTGTCATCTGCATAAAGTGCAACCTTAGAATGTTCAATCACAGATGGTAAATCATTAACATAAACAAGAAAAAGCAACGGACCCAAAATAGTACCTTGTGGAACTCCGAAATGAACTAAGCGTGTATCCGATATGACGTTTCCAATTTTAGTGACTTGCTTTCTCATAGAAAGGTAAGAGCAAAACCAGTCAAGTTCTATTCCACGTACATCCAATCAGTGGCAAAAATAACAAAAAATCGGAAACGTCAATTAATGCTGTATTTGTTGAGTGTAGAGGTCTAAAACCAGACTGCTGCAATGCTAAACAATTATTCACAACAACAAACTTGGAGAGCTGGTTGTAAACAACGCGTTCAAAAATCTTCATGACAACTGAATTAACAGAAATTGGTCGATATTGATTGCAGTCATGTATTGAGCCTCCTTTATGAATGGGGGTAACTTTGGCCAGTTTCCATTCGTCCGGAACAACACCACTTAGCAAGCTTAGTTGAAAAAATATAAGCCAATGGTTCAGCTAAGATGGATGCCCCGGCTTTCAAGAAACGGCCATTTATACCATCCATGCCATAAGTTTTTCCTAAAGGAATTTTCTGCAAAAGCTTATAAAGCTCATAAGTGGTTACTGTTCAAAAAACGAACCTTTGCTCATTTAGTTTGATCATTATTCCTGCCATGATTAATTTCAACATAATCCAGAGTTGATTCAAACAAATTATCCTGACCTTCACCCACATTCGCAAAATGTTCATTAAAACGATTTGCCAGGTCAATTTTCTGTCACTAGCAAAATTCTGCGCACATTTATTGCCTGGCAACAAATCCTTAATGGCTGACCACATTTTTTTAGCATTCTGCGCATTGCTTTGAATTATTTTGTGATAATAATTTTTCTTCAATTTATTACCCAATTTATTCAGTCTGTTCCGAAGTAAGTTAGCATGCCTAAAAAGCACAACATTTCCTGATTTGTTAGCTATGTGCTTAACTTTCATCGAATTTCTCCTCAACTCAAGATAATCACTGTTTATCCAATCAGTTTTCTTGACACAAACTTTCAGGGTTTTTTCTGGGCAATGCAAGTCACAAACATCTGAGCAGACACCAGGGTAAGTCTATAAGATCACGTCTAAAAAGTTCATCACAACCCCCAATGTTGTGTACACATTTGAATTATTTGTCCAAACATGGTCAATACATGATGAGTTGTACTCAGTTATTCTCGTGGGAACAGTGATTAACTGACTTATTTGATACTTATTAAACATTTGTTTCAACTTGGTACACTGATTTGATCTAGGAGACAAAAAATCGACATTAAAATCACCAAAACATGATATGTCCACAGCCTTTCGTGAAGCGTACACACCGATAATACTATCCAGAGTGAGCGAAAAATTCTCAAAAAAGGTTTCATCACTAGGAGGTCGGTATACAAAGCTTATGATCAAAGGTCTAGTCATTGGCAACTGTATTTCAAACCACAGTGATTTAACCCTATGCAACTATAAAAACGGCTTTATGTTGCACACAATCCTTAAAGATAGGTAAACAGTTACAAATAGTTTTATCCCCCTGTGTGATTGAAGATATGCATGATTAAAACCAACCTGAGCAAAAACCAGCTCCGTACTTCGTCTAACTTTTGGGAAAACGGTCAAAAAAGGGTTTGCAGTAATTTCGCCCCAAAACCACTTCGCCCTGAACCATTTCTCCCTGAGCCACGGCCTGTGCACGAAGTGGTTTTGGGGCAAAGTGGCATTTAGGCGATGTAGTGTTTGGACGAAGCAATTTGGGGCGAAATGGCACTCGGGCGAAGTGGTTTGGGGCGAAATGGCACTTGGGCGAAATGGTTTTGGGGCGAATTGAATTTTCGTCTCATGAGACGAAAACTAATTGTTTTACTCATTTCTCAAAAACTATAGCACTTCAGACAAAACCATTTCAGGGGAAGTTTTCTACGGTCATCATGTTTATATTGTGTAAGTTAGGCGTAAATCTGTGAAAATTTCTGATTTTCGAGATTACTAATGATGTACTGCCTTTAATGTAGACCGCAACTCCACCCCCAAAACGATTAGTACGATCTTTTCTGTACAATTTATAACCTGGTATTTCAATTTCCTTATCTGTAATTGAGCAATTCAACCACGTTTCAACAAATCCAAGTACATGTGCATGTGTTTCTTCGGCCATTAGCCGTAAAGCTTCAAATTTTGGAAAAATTGAACGTACATTTAGACAAAGCATTTTAAATCCCTTATAGTTCCTCTTAAATGTCCAAGGTCCGAGCAAATCTGTGTAAGCGTTCCAGAGTTTTTAATCAAGTTTGTGCCAGGCTGGTTTTTGGTAACAGGAACAGGTATCAAGGTCCGTGATACAGACGGCAAGTCGTCTCTTGGCTTCACTCCTCTCCGATCCGAGATAAGAACAGGTATTCTAAATGTTGATGCCAAGCGTCTACCTCCTCTGCGACTTCGTAGACGCTTAGTGATCCACAATTCCTTTAACTTAACAAAGTCATGTTTGTTCAAAAACTTCCCATATTTCTTCCCAGTTCCGTTATTCCTAGGAAGAGGCTGAATGTTGTTCAATTCCCGGATTTTACAGGGCCGTTCTGAACAAACTTCCGGGCCAGGATTCGTCAGTATGTCATTATAGACAGTTATGTATATTGGTGGATCATGCCCAGGAACAAGCAAACACATGTATCCATGTTTTAACCACTTTCCTGCAGGGACTCTTGTGTTACAAAATCCACGTGAAGTCAATCGCTTTATTCCAACGTTAACAGCTGCCTTTAAAGGATCGATGACGTCACTAAAATGTTGACCATACAAACTGGTTTTGCACTTCAGCAGCTCTACAATCACTATTATTGAGCTAATTCGCACAAACCGGAACATACAAGTTATTTTTTTGACTTTTTAAATTTCGCCGCTAGAGGGCGTGCTTTCATGGAATGACGTAAAAACTTACATTTTTGGAAAGCCTGTTATACCTTAGACAATAACACTATCAACTCCATCTCGGTATCTTTCACCACCTTTACAAAAAAGGTTTTTTTTAAGTGCACTTCCGGTTTCTACCGGCAGTGAACAAAATCAAAGGTCATTGTCCATGTACGAAACATAGATCTTGGTTAGCTGTGACTGTTACCGCAAGAATTAGGGTCATATGTTGAAGTGCTGATTTGTTTATTGATTTTTGAAAATTTGGACCTTTAATTTTCAATCCATTGTAATATGACGCCCGATGACGTCATCATGACGTCATTACAACATGTCACTAAGCTAACCACAGACAACATACCTGTGAAGTTTTATTTGTATCCGATGTTGGGTTCTGCAAATATAGGTCAGCAAAGCTTTACAATTCAAATGCATGTAAAATTCCACATGATGACGTCATCGAAGTATGACACCACAGGCATGTGTACTGACCCAAGGTCTTGTTATATACCAAGTTTGACCATTTTTAGACAAACTCCCCCACAGACATCTGTTTAAAATACGTTTTGAGGAATTTTTATCTTGCCGCTAGAGGGCGCTATAACGGAACAAAATCAGAAGGAGAAGAAAAAAACTTCAAAACGAAAACAAAGGCTTTTTCGCCGCAAAGCGAAAAAGCCAACAAGTTAGCACCACCGCTCACAAAAGTGGCATTTACAGTTCAATAATTAACATGACCTCCATTCGCGTCAAGAACAGCTGTAATTCGTCGCCTCGTGGATCGACAGTAATGTCGCAGCTGGTCCTGTGGGATAGCCGCCCACTCTTCCTCCAGTGCCACCCTCGGCTGCTGTTGTGTCTCTGGGGGATGAGCTCGTTGACGGATGCGACAACTGAGCAAGTCCCACACATTCTCAATGGGGTTCAAATCCGGACTGAGAGCTGGCCATGGCAACACCTCGACATCGTTCTCCTCCAGGAAGTCGGCGCACACACGAGCCACATGGGGACGGGCGTTGTCCTGCATGGAACACAGCACGACCCCCAACTCGCTCCAGAAAGGGCAGCAAAATTGGGTCCAGGATCTCGTCGCGATAACGGGCAGCATTGAGGTTTCATTCGATGAAAACCAAGTCAGTGCGTTGATTGGCCGATATGCCTGCCCAAATCATCACGCTTGGGCCACCCCACGGGTTGACTTGGCGGACACAAGCGTCGGCGTAACGCTCGTGGCGTCTCCTGTACACCCGCTCCCTGCCATCGGCCCTGAAGCACTGGAACCTGGCCACTGCCCGTCGGTTCCTTCCGGCTTGAGCATGCCAATGGCTCGGTCTCTCTCAGGTTGTGACAGTCGTGGCATCATGGAACAAGTGTTTTGGCATCATTTTGGTGTCTTTTTATAGGCAAGGGTTGTGTTCAGGACAGGAGTGGTCAAACTCATCTCTAGGATTCTCTCATGTGTGACCATTAGCATAACATGCAAAAACACAGCTTTTGGAACTCACCCAAATCACTCAGCCGTAACGAGATAAATACAGATCGACGTTTATCTCTAAATTGCTCAATCTAGAACACATATACCATTTTTACAATTCCGGTCCTATTTCCTTTTTAAAATATTAAAATTTTATTTGGTGCGTTTCTTTTTTCCTTGAGTGATTTGTTTTATTAGTGTTTGCAGGGCCCCAATGAAAACCAGTTTTTGTAAACTGTTTTGTAAAATGTAATAAATAAATAAATAAATAAATAAATAAGTTAAACCATAATTACGTAGTCGTGGTCCGAAAATCATGTGTTCTGTTGTGCTTGCTTTGACTTAATTAGGTAGTAGGGTTTCACAAACAAATTTCCTTCGGCGGTATATTTTCACCAAAACGAATTTACATCCCTTAGCCTTGAGACTGCTTCGTTAGTCTTCACCCCCCCCCCCCCCCCCCCCCCCCCCCCACCGCCCCCCACCCACCCCACCCCGGTTCTCCTTCGCTTTGTGGAACCATGAACAGATAAAAACATGGGACGGCCCATTAATGTCTTTACGCTTGCAATATTGTTTTCTCTACAGCATACTTTGGGAAAACAAAACAGTCAGTATCATTACAAGGGACTTATATATGTCTGACAAAAAAAAAAAAATTTGTTTTGACAAACGAATCATCCTGTCAAATTATCCACATAAATAAAACAGATTAGTTTGATATGTCCCGTCGTCTTGATAGCATGACATTGTTTAGGTACAGGCCAATATGGCTACCGACCATACCAAGAAGGAATGCCAACTATTATTGAACAACATCGCTCTCGTAAACGCATGCGTTTTTCAGCTTTATGTGTGACAAAATAATTAACTACCGTCACTACTAACCAACTTTCAAACCTGGTCATTACCAACTGTGAATTATGCTGGTACCGTTCATATATTTTACCCCCAAATGATGTGTTTTGTATCGACCGTTACGAATAGGCTACTAAAGTGTAACGTCAGTTGCCATGGTAATTATGACTTAACATTCGCTGGTAATCTAAAACGCCCATTGGTAAAGCGCATGGAAAATGTTTACTGGTTTTAGTGTAAACCCAATAACCGTGGCAACAGACAAATGGTGGCGTGTTCACTTTAGTACTCTTAGCTGCCATCTTGTAGGGCAACGATTGTTATTTAAATGTCAACGAAGAAACAAAGAAGCTGTCCTACAATATGGCAGCTATTCAATATAGTATATTCTTCTGTTCTCGAAAAAAAAAAAGATTGGCCGGACTTTATACTATATCAACCTCTTGCTGAAAAGCTCTCTCTAATGTAAATAAAAAATATTTGTTCAGATAAAACAAAATTTGTGCATAAGCATCGTGTGCAGGAAAGCAAAATAAGTCCTAATCTTAGTGTTTACCTACAGTATTATTTGCTTGTATGAATTTTAGAATATTCATACATTTATTATAACGAGTGTCCGTTTTGAAGACAAAAAGCAAATATTCACACAGTGAGGCGATCTTTGTGTCGAGCCAAATGAATGACGCCAGCAGAATGATTAACGGCCATTTTATCATTTGAAATAACCCAAAATTACTTAAAGGTACATACCGGCCTACTGTTTACATGATTTAGTGATGTAGCAGCATTGACAATACTTTTTTAAAGGTCGTTGTGAAAAAAAGATCATCAAAATATCCCGTAATTTACTAAAGAAGTGCAAAATTAACAAAAATGGTCAAAAGACGTGTTATACGCTTTACCAGCCGTTGCAACTACGCGCGAGCCTCACGACTTTGACACAAACGATTCGCTCTTCTCCTACACAGGGTATCTCCAATTTTCTGCTCACGATTCCACTGGACAGCCCGGACGACCGAATAGGAATTTCCGTTTTCTTTGAAGGAGTTGGCATCATGTTTTTTCTCGGCCGTGTGTGCACTCAGGCTATTTGCCGTGCTGCGCGGGGAAAATATCCTACACTCCACCGTAGCCTGCCGCGTAGCACACGCTCGCTCGCTCCCGTTCTCCGGACTCTCGAAACAAACATTTATGAATGTTCATACTTATGTTTAACTTTGTTTTATACCTGTATAAATAGTCTCTCTTTTGTCAATTACTTATAAACATTGGGGGAAAATCACAGTTGAATTTGGTGCAGTTCTGCAGTAAGAAACTTTCATGCGGCTGGACACAAAACTAACTCGCAAGACCATGTGACTTTTCAGAACCGAAAAGTCACGTGACCTCCGTTTTTTAAAAATTGCTCACTAAAACGGCAACATTCCGTGGGTACTGAAAGTAACAATAGGCACGGTGCCAATGCACTGTTGAATTATTCTGCCTGGAATGGTATTATTTCAAACGAAAAAAAAAATTTAAGAAAAATGCAGATTCATTTTCAATGGGCATGCATATCTTTACAAATTCGTTTAAAGGGACATACCGGCTTTGTTGGGCTATTTTGGGCTCGAAATAGACCCATACATTATTCTGAAAGTCTTTCCGAAATAGACTGAAAAGAACCTGAACAAAAACCACAAAATTTTGCCGTTTTTAGCCTTTAACAAAAAAATCCAAGGTCACGTGATTTATCGGAACCAGATTTTTGTTCCGATAAATCACGTGGTCTTGGAGTTAGTTGTATTTCCAGCCGTAGAAACCAGCGCGAAGTGCGAGTTGCTTTTGTCATTCGCGGTTGGTTTCTCTTCTAAAGTCCTACGGACACTATGTACATACCGTATTTTCCAATTTGTACACAAATCTGCCAAATATTTCATAAGAAGGGTTTCTGGGTGTTGATACGGACAAGATAATCTCTCAGATTTTCGCGTCTTCGCTTCGCGGCGATAAATAATATCCGAAGAAAAAACAGCATTGGGCCTACTGAGGGCGCTAGAGACACCAACAAGTTGCGTTCGAGTCGCTTCCTCGAGTCATCGCTGGCCTGAGGGATCATGCAAGGTACGTGTGATGAGCCAGGGGAAAACCAGGAAACGAGGTTAAACACGTGTCGACTCATATCGAACGCCACCTTTATTTACAAACACACGATACATAATACATCGCGACGGCTGGTAAAGCGTACAGCCCAGCATTTGTCTCTTTCGTTAATTTTTAAAATTTCTAGTTAATTAGCTAAAATTATCACAACGACCATCGAAAAAGTATTGTCAAGGATGCTAGATCGCTACATTATGTAAACAGTAAGCCCTTTAACACTGCCCTTGTGTGTTCAAATTCAGTTATAAATTCTCATTTGGGTCATTTTATTTTACGAATTCTGGGAACACCACCAATATCCCCTTCGATCACATGTGTACATTTGTTGAAAGGGATTTCTTTTTGTTACTGAAGGGGTTATACAAATGACTAAAGAATAATGTTGATAAACTGCCTTGTATAAATTACTGCCACATACAGTGTGTGTAGATGCAGAAAACCTTTAAAAAACGTGCATGTTTTTGTTGTGTTGAATGAATGGCAAACAAATGGTTTGCTAACGGTTTTTAAAGCATCTTCAGCTTGCAATTTTCCCTGCAAAGGTACTATTTTACACGGGAAAATATGTGGTGTTTGTTACCTTTTCTATTAACACTTTTAGTCTTTTTCTTTTCTTCTGGTGAACTCACAAAGAAAAATGTGGGTCACTGCAAAGGATGTAATACGCTTTAAGTGGGCTGGGGCGTACAATAAAGTGGCCGGATACAATATTTAGAGTCATCAACATGGCAGTGACGTCACACTTCGGTTGTCTATTTACCACAGAATGACGTTTTTACAACCCGGCTTTGTTGCGAAGATCTTAAGAGAACCATGAACATGAAACGGTAAATTGCGAGAATGTCTCGAATCCAAGGAATCAATATAATAATGTTCTTGCATTATTTCTCTTCCCCTTATAATTAAAACAATAATAATAAAAATAATCAATAAATAAACACATCCAGTGCCTTCATTTTAGAGGCCATATGCTTCCCAGGAATGTATTGAATTAATTATTGCTCCTACAATACATGCACAAAGAGCGTGGAAGCTACAACACAATATATTTTATTGCCTGGCTGCATGGTTCCCTTTTGGTTGTGCACAATAATTATTGGCTTGTGCCCAGTGGTGAATTTATGACACCCTACGTGACATTTTAACGTATGGCCAGAATTATTAATTACGTGTAAGATATTATGCATGTACTTAGTTATACAATTGATTCTTAGGATACGATTGAGCCTTCTTAAGCATGAGAAAGGTCGTTTGTATGCAAACATCTCATTTTCACAAGTCAAAACAAGTCTCAAGTAAATGTTTCCCCCAAGTCAATTCCACTACAAATCAAGTCATCAGTGAAGTCTAGACACCCAAGTCAAATGAATTTCATTAATAAATTCATTTGACACTTTAGGCATGCTCATTGGCGGAGAGTACGTCACGTGGGTGGTCTTGACGAGCAATAAAGGTCCGGTTTTCTAATATAACCCTAGCCAGTTTCAGACCGTGTTACAGCTATATACAGTCAAGCCACGGGTAATTTTATTTTATTTTTTCAAGCCAAGCCAAGTTCTACTCTTTGCATCGGTGGTCATATTTAATTGAGTTGACCACAGATCAACAAAGTGCCTATACTCGTGCATGACGCACGGTGACATTGTGACTGCCCCCTGTCATGACCGCCCGAGCAGAGGGATGCATCCGCACACACTTCACACCACACATTTACCCACAAAATCAACCCGGGCAGACGCCATCAAACGAAACAAAAATGAAATGTTGGACAATTTATGAGTTGTGAAGCTGCAAATGTTGTTCTTTTATTGTGACCATACTGACAACGCGATCCGTTGTCACGGTCCTATCCAACGGTTTACCGCCGAACGGAATAAATATATATATATATATGTATATATATATATAATTTTTTTCAAAGGTTAACCGTTGCAGGCTTGTCCAGTGGGGCGCTTTGACATTCAATAACCACATGTATTTTCCAAATCTAACATACTACATACCTTCAATGGAAACAAATAAATAAATAAAATTAATTTTGTAAAAATTGCATAATTCAATGAAATGAGGAAATTAATATGAGATAAAACACAAATTAAACGAAACGTGTTTGACGACGGTCGAACGTTGTCGAAAGACCATATACTTGTACCTTTCGGTACAGATATGGAAGAATAGACCAATAACATAATGACGTCACGCAATGCTTACCGCGGTGCATTATGGGTACAAAATAGGGACGAAATCTCTGCATCGCTAGTTTGCACAATTATTGCAGGGCCATTTTCGCCGCCTTTTGAAGCCTTAAAAGTTGAAACCATAGTTCCGGTGTCCGTCGTGCGCTTAAAACTCACGCAGGCACAACTAAGTTGACACGAACCATTTTATCAATTTACGATCTTTGTTTTGGACGATTGGCTCATTAATTTATGTAACATTCGACAAAGAAGCGAGGATGGTGTTTATGATAAATATGAAAGGCCCGCACCCCACCCATACATGTCAAACTGTGTAGTGAAAACATACTTGCCATTTCTGTAGTAATCACAAACCGAGGACGTCCTCGATTCGCGAGGCGTCCTCGATACGTTAGTAAATTTCCACATAGAAGACCTCGATTCGCGGCTTAGACAAGTCCACACGTGCACTCACACCTACTACTATACTTGTAGACACCGTGCACTGAGGACTACGTGTAGACACCGAGGACGTAGTTTGCGACCGCGTGCTTATATAGACAGCCTTAGTCAAACGAATTGCTTAATATCCCCAAACACAAGAACTATGGCGGAGCGGTTTAGTGGATCGTATTGAAAACCTGGGTTAGTTCCCAAGATAGTGGGTTCGAGATTGGCTCATTAATGTATGTAACATTCGACAAAGAAGCGAGGATGGTGTTTATGATAACTATGAAAGGCCCGCCCCCACCCATACATGTAACACTGTGTAGTGAAAACATACTTGCCATTTTTGTAGTAATCACAAATCGATGACGTCCTCGATTCGCAAGGCGTCCTCGATACGTTGGTAAGTTTCCACAGACAAGACCTCAATTCGCGGCTTAGACAAGTGCGGCCACACACACACTTTTGAAGAGCTTGCTACGCCTATGCGTACGGATAATAATTTCTTAAAGGAAATTAAATATGGTAAAAAAAGTAGAAAGGTAAAACAATCCCACCCCCAAATAGCCTACCCAAAAAATTATCCTTAATTATGGTTTAAAGTCCTTTTTACACAAATTTTGCACGAAGTGTACTCCTCTGTATAAAATATCCACTTTTAAATACGTTACAGCCAAGGTTAAAGGACGCCACATGCGCCAGACAGACCATTCTTTCCCGTGATTTCCGTATCATGTCAATGTGAGCAAGTTACCGGAAGCTGCTGTAACTATTTGCAATGCGTGTACCGATTTATGTGTTTTTTGCTTAGGGAAAGCATTCATTAAACCAATATAAGATAATAAGCCAAATCAAATAAATTATAGAACCCGTGTTACTTTGCACTTCTTATCACATTCGTATACTGTTCCACGCCAAAACACCGTGTAGTCAATAAGCTGTCATCTCCAAATGAGTCGCAAGCATTACCTGCTCACAGTTGCACTAAAGATCTGGCTGCAAGCATTACCTACTCACAGTTGCACTAAATTAAAAGATCTGGCTGACAGTTTTGCGGAGTTCTTTCATTATAGTAAGATTATGAAACTTCGTGATGGGCAGCATGTCACTATTAGTGGGCCCCTCTAAGTTAAACTGAATGAGTTATGTTCCAGTACCTTCAGTTGTTTCTCCGAAGTCTCTGAAGAGGAGGTTCGTATAGTGCCATTAAATATAAACCTATTAAGTCATGCTTGCTGGATTCACTCCCAGCCAACGTTCTGAAAATGTGCGTTCATGATATTCTTCCTATTATCACTAAGATTGTAAATTCTTCCTTATGTTCTGGTATTTTCCCATAGCCCTTAAGCATGCGCATGTAATTCCACTGTTGAAGAAACCAAGTCTGGATACGGAATACTTCCTCAATTTCTTGGGAAGGCGATTGAGAAAGTCGCCGTCAACCAGCTACAGTCGTATCTCACTGCTAACCAACTACACGCTTTAGTGCAATCTGCATATCGTCCTTTCCACAGTACAGAGACTGCATTGTTGCGTGTGCAGAATGACATCCTGACGGCTCTTGATAAGCGTAACGAAGCTCTTCTAGTATTGTTGGACTTCAGTGCAGCGTTCGATACGATTGATCACAAGCAGTTGATTGCTCATTTTGAGGAACGTTATGGAATTAGCGGAACAGCACTTAATCAGTGGTTTTCATCTTACATGGCTGGTCGTACACAATCTGTTTCTGTCAAAATTGTCGTGTCTGACCCAATTGCTGTGGACTGTGGAGTTCCTCAGGGCTCTGCCATTGGCTTTCATTTTGTTCAGTGCCCCTTTACAAGACATAATTGACGCCCATGGTATTCTATCATGTATGCCGATGATACCCAGCTCTACCTGTCATTTAAAGGCAGTATACATCATGGGTAATCTCGAAAATCAGAGAGGTTCACAGATTTACGCCTAACTTACACAATATTGTGACGCAACATGGGTGCATGCGAGCAGGCAACATACACAATTGCTGGGGGCGCTATGCACACTGCACGGTCACCCGGAAACGTTAGGAAAACGTTATACTAGCTGTGCAAGTGCAATGCATTGGCGCGGCATTGTGTGCTGTGTATATGGAATAGTCTGGGAGCCCAGACCGATTTGTTCATCATCACGAGTACAAAAGGTCTGAGGCGTGGAATCAATAGGTGGGGCAAGTGTGACCTCCGAATGGCATTTCTTAAGTTGCAGATCCTGTACCTAAGGGAGGGGGGATGCCCCCTTTTGACCCCAAAATCACTTTTATTAATATTTTCGAGTACATCAATCAAACCTGCACCAAACTATCCTCTGGTGAACCCTAATTAATGATCGGCATTTCTTAAGTTGCAAATCATGTACTTAGTATGCTTAAGAAAGCCCTTAATTAGCAGTAATTAGCGATTACATCAACCAAACCAACGGTAATCAATTCTCTGGGGTTTCCTGAGTAATGAATGACCTTTCTTAAGTGTCAAATCCTGTACCAAATCCCCTTAAGAAGAGGTCAAAGGTCATTCATTAGTAGTGCACACAACAGCCGTCGGCAAAAAGCCCATTTGTTTTGAACGGCTATACCGCTATGAGCAAACGGCTGTTTTGTGTTTCATCCGCGGTTTAATCTCCGCTCGTTTTATGCGGACTTAGGCGATGTTATCTAGCACTGGGGTGGTTGAAATAATTCTGTAGAGTAAACTGGCCAAAGAAAAACGTTCTTAGTTCAACTTCTGCAGCGAATTCAATCGAGAAAATGTCAGTACCAGGTGAGACTATGTACAACGCCAGCAGTCAAAACACATTTCCGCCACGGATTTATAGACACGTTGCTTTCATGGGACGTTACTAGTTCCTAAATTATAAAGTTATTGTCCACTATGGCAGATATTACACCCAGCAGTGTAGCCAGTAGCCACATGTGGTGGCGGCGTGGTGCTCTTTTTTTCGTTACCATTCTGAAATTTCGCGTTCTCAATCCGTATATATCGTCCAAAAAGACTGTAAATTATTATCTGGTTCCATGAACAATGATTACACCAACAAACTTGTTTGCTACCACATCCAAATTGGAGATTTGATTTTTTTTATTCCCATGGATAGAGTATTTTGGGGAAAATAGTATTTTGGGTAGTCCACACTCTGGGTATGGAACGGATCCCCACGGTACGCGTATAGTATGTCAGGCGACGCATGGTCAATTTCAAGTCCATGTGCATTCATGCATCGAAAAGCCAAATCCTTTTTTCGCTAATGGCGGACGTGGAGGGAAGGAGTCCTTAGCAACCGGATTCGTGTATAGATGCACGTAATTCGCGAACGTGAACGCGAAGTGCTTTGTCGAGCACTCCGTCGTTACTTTGAGGACATCAAAAACCGACGAAAACAAAAAAATCCATAAATGTGACTTTCGTGGCAAGATAACTCCTTTGCCGGGACCAAAATTCGAGCCTTGGTTCTGACACCTCCTAAAGATAATGACCTGCAGTCGATTTCACGAAACACTGCGCAGCTTGCGCAACTTTTGGCAAATGGCGCAAGCCCTATAGCTTGTGTGTTATCTTCAGAAGAATGTTGCGCAACTTACGCAACAAAATGTTGCGCAAGCGGGCTTACGCAACTACGTAAGTTTCGTGAAATCGGCTGCAGTGCTCAAGCCACTTCGCGTTGGTGTTTTTCCCTGACAGTGTGAATCCACCCTTCATTATGCAAAGTGTATACACCACTACCACCCCCCTCCCCCCAACCCCCACCATTGTGAATTCCCCTATTGTCTTTCAAATATTCAAGGAATTTAAAGAACTCCTTTCAGGTTTTAGGGGGTGGGGTTGCCGCGTTTACAAAAGGGAAGAGCGTGTTGAGATCATGGAGGAAGAAACAATGTTCCTTCTTCCATGCTGAGATGATAGACCGTATCGAATAGCCGCCATTTCGTGGGGCACCTTTCGTTACTTTAACCGTTCAACAATGGAAGCACAATATGTGCAACCATGCATGTCCTCAAGGAACAAAGAAACTGCCCCACGAAATTCGGCTATTCGATACTGTCTTTAGGAGGACGAGGGGCAATCCCTTTGTCACATCGTGCTGGGTATATTTTCCCCCGACCTTTACCCTGAAAGCGACGCTCGTAAAATATAATGGGAAAAATTCCATGTGAATCCAGCCATTAGGTTGGCCCAGGGAAGAAATCAAGTTTCTTTTTAGTGTTGACCTAGTAACCTTGGCAACAAACAATGACGCGCGATATTACTTTAGTTCTGTTTAGACCCAATTACCCTGACAACTGACGTAACAAAGGTGGCCAGGTCCATAGCTTAAAAAAATTACCCATCACACAGCAGAACGTCATCACTCTTCATGCGGCGGTCGGGTTGGTGCAAGTACGGTTTTCCCTTCCTTTTGGCTTTCCAGACGTGAACACAGGATTTTTAATCCCAAATTAATGGACCATGAAACATAATGACATCACCATTTTGTTTACATACGTGCTTTCCCCCCTAGCTCTGTCGTTTGATACCCCGAGACTCCCCAGTCCCCAATAATTCCATAATTAAATGAACTTTTTATCAAAATGACTGTCGTACTATCGACAATCAAACCAAAACGAGTTAAATGGTGTCCTGAATGATGAATGACCTATCTAATAAATCAGACTGAGGTCATTATAGAATTATAAAGGGCCATTGTAACTCAATACATGTTATGGTCATAATCAGTATGGCTTTTTAAAGTATCCCATCTATGCAAATGTATAATCGCACTTTTATCAGATACCAAAAAGTACTTACAGTTATAACTATTTATGATGTCGTGTTTGTTACCATTGCTTTGAACGTCTTCAGTAGGAATTCTCTGAAATAACTAAACATTTTATTCATTAATAAAGGACGTACAGCATGTACATGTATTTTAATATGTTATGACTTGCACGGTGCATGGAGACAGCCATTTGGGGCATTTTTTTGGCAACTAAACTTGTTTCTAATGCATACAATATACTTTAGGACTATGGTGAACAAAGTGCGTATGTAAAGTTTCAGAAAATGCATAAACCCGCACAGAGATTTAAAAAAAAATCCATACTGTCACGAATTGACGGGTGCCCATTTTAAATATAATGGAATGCAGAAAAAAAAGGTGTATGCTAACTCTAACATAAGCCACCATGTCTTGGATGTCTTGGTGTGCACATGTTCCGGTGAGCACATGTGGTGATACACATCACGTCTTGTGCAGAACACTATAGTATACAGATTTCGCATGAGGAGTGTTACCATAAAAGCATAAGCGGACATCGGAGCGACTGAGGATGCACGGTGGGCATCTAAGACCGTTTCACAGGGTAATTAGCTTAGCTCTAATACAACGTTTTTGGCAAAAAAAGGAAGAAAAATGCAGCTTTAGCCGTTGTTTGCTGACCTGTGATAAAATCGCCTTTGCGATGTATTTGGGCTACCGAAGTAAATACATGTACGTCACTCTATTGTTAGGCAATGGTATCCGATAAATTTGACTGAACCGTTGTAAGGTTGTTTTTGCCCTTACCCGACGTAATCACTGAACCGTTTCCCTGTGCTTTTGAATGGTGTTTTATCTGACAGCATGATGTTTGGAGCCAATTACCGTGGCAACACCTCACACTTCGGCACTCCATATTGTAATCCGCGGCTTTTGACGGTGACAAATATTGAATTGTCAAATTTGAATACACTAAACAGAATCTGGTAAATTCATCAAAGCGATGTGTCTACGGAACCATATCGGAGACGGAATCTTTCCTTTGGCTGGTTGCGTTAAAAAATACATATCACCTGGTACTGACATTCTCTCGAGTGAAATCGCCGCAGAAGCTGAACTAAGAACGTCTTTCTTTGGCCAGTGTACTCTGCAGAATTATTTCAACCACCCCAGTGCCAGATAACTTCGCCTAAGTCCGCATAAAACGAGCGGAGATTAAACCGCGGATGAAACACAAAACAGCCGTTTGCTCATAGCGCTAGCCGTTCAAAACAAATGGGCTTTTTGCCGACGGCTGTTGTGTGTACTGCTAATGAATGACCTTTGACCTCTTCTTAAGGGGATTTGGTACAGGATTTGACACTTAAGAAAGGTCATTCATTACTTAGGAAACCCCAGATAATTTATTACCGTTGGTTTGGTTGATGTACTCGATATGATAATTAAACCGCTAATTACTGCTAATTAAGGGCTTTCTTAAGCATACTAGGTACAGGATTTGCAACTTAAGAAATGCCGATCATTAATTAGGGTTCACCAGAGGATAGTTTGGTGAAGGTTTGATCGATATGTACTCGAAAATATTAATAAAAATGATTTTGGGGTCAAAAGGGGGCCTGCCCCCTCCCTTAGGTACAGGATCTGCAACTTAAGAAATACCATTCGGAGGTCACACTTGCCCCACCTATTGATTCCACGCCTCAGACCTTTTGAGCTCCGCTCCGTGTGTCGTGATTGGCCAGGCTAAAGTCACTCTACGGTCGCATGCACTGGGCATGCGCGGGAAACTGATAAAACCAGCGAGCAGAGCCGCTTCTGGCTCAGTTCGGAGTGAAGTCCGGGCTTGTGAACCTGCTTAAAGGTTTACGGCCCTTCGAACAAGTACAGCACTTCAAGTGGTGTCCATTGGACTTGCGAACCTGTTCATATATGCGGTCCCGATACACCGAGGAACAGCGTGTGTGGTTCCTGCATGAGGTACGCATTGTGTGGGACCCGACTGTGTGGTTCTGCATATGGTGTGCATTGTGTGGGGCTGTCGTGTGGTTCCTGTGTGAGGTACGCGTTGTGTGGGACCCGACTGTGTGGTTCTGCATAGGGTGTTCATTGTGTGGGGCTATCGTGCTGGGCAAGTACTGCCTTTTAGTGGTGTCCATTGGACTTGCGAACCTGTTCAGGATTGCGGTCCCGATACACCGAGGAACAGCGTGTGTGGTTCCTGCATGAGGTACGCATTGTGTGAGACCCGACTGTGTGGTTCTGCATAGGGTGTGCATTGTGTGGGGCTGTCGTGTGGTTCCTGTATGAGGTACGCGTTGTGTGGGACCCGACTGTGTGGTTCTGCATAGGGTGTTCATTGTGTGGGGCTATCGTGCTGGGCAAGTACTGCCTTTTAGTGGTGTCCATTGGACTTGCGAACCTGTTCAGGATTGCGGTCCCGATACACCGAGGAACAGCGTGTGTGGTTCCTGCATGAGGTACGCATTGTGTGGGACCCGACTGTGTGGTTCTGCATAGGGTGTGGATTGTGTGGGGCTGTCGTGTGGTTCCTGTATGAGGTACGCGTTGTGTGGGACCCGACTGTGTGGTTCTGCATAGGGTGTTCGTTGTGTGGGGCTATCGTGTGGTTCCCTGCTGGGCAAGTACTGCCTTTTAGGACGGTGCTTGTCTGGTAGGGATTTACTGTGTTGCATGCGGTGCAAGTACTGCCTTTTAGGATGGTGCTTGTCTGGTAACACTGATACGAGCTACGAGCCAATATACTTGTGTACAGCCGTCCCGTCTGCCATATTGGACGTGTAGGGATAGTCGCCGAGAGCCACGCGGTTGCGTGTGCATGGTGCCACTTCCCTTTGCTGGAGTATAGTCCTGGACTCGATTCAAGTCTCTAACGTGATTGTGACCGCCAATTGCACGTACAACTGACTCCCCTGCGTCACGAGTTCCTAAAAGCCGCCCTCTATAAATACTGATTACCGTTTCGTCACTAATGATATGTTTATACAACGACGCCCTCTATTAAAGGGTGGGCTAAGCGATCTTGTATATAAATTAGCATTGTGCTAGTCTCCAATCAAGCCTTAATTCATCTTGTTCATCACCGATCTGGGTATAAATCATCTTGGTAAATCGAAACACTGCAACCAATACTGGGACGGTATATTTCCATCCCAACGGACGCGTCTCTAATACCGCTCAGGGGCGTTCCGGTCGTGCCGTCCAACGACCACACCTCGTGGAGGAGGGCGCCCTCGCAGCACTCGCTTCCACGCCGAGGGGTGTGGCGTCACAATATAAACACAATGACCGTAGGAAACTTCCCCTGAAATGATTTTGCCTGAAGTGCTATAGTCTTTGAGAAATGAGACGAAAATTCAATTCGCCCCAAAATCATTTAAGTGCCATTTCGCCCCAAACCACTTCGCCCGAGTGCCATTTCGCCCCAAATGACTTCGTCTAAACACTACATCGCCCAAATACCACTTCGCCCCAAACCACTTCGTGGACAGGCCGTGGTTCAGGGCGAAATGGTTCAGGGCGAAGTGGTTTTTGGGGAAATGACTGCAAACCCTTTTTTGACTGTTTTCTCAAATGTTAGACGAAGTACGGAACTGGTTTTTGCTCAGGTTGGTTTTAATCATACATATATTCAATCACACATAACACTATTTGTAACAGTTTACCAATCATGTATCTTTAAGCCTCATGAGCGAGATACTGCTGTATGTATGTATATCAGCTGCCATTAGATCTTGGTGTAAATTCAACATGCTTGTGCTAAATGATAGGAAGACCGAGATACTGTTTTTTTCGTTCACATGTTAGTAAAGCGGTCTGTCATTCCTTGTCAGGTTTGACTATTGGCAATGATGTCATCCAACCGTCAGTACATGCTCGCAACCTCGGAGTTTCCATGGATTCATCTCTCACAATGACCAATCATATCAACAACTTGTGTAAGGCTGCTTGGCATGCATTAAGACAGATTGGACAGATTCGACAATATATTGATCAAACATCGACTTCTAGATTAGTGCATGCCTTTGTTACCTCGAGGTTAGATTGCTGCAACTCCTTATTTTGTTGGATTACCGGACAAAGAACTTGCTAAACTTCAGCGGGTGCAGAACGCTGCGGCACGACTTGTACTTCGTGTCTCTCGACGTGAGCACATTACACCAGTTCTCTTTCAGCTCCATTGGCTTCCAGTCAAGCAAAGATTAGCATTTAAGACTCTTTTACTTACCTTTAAGGCCATTCATAAGATAGCTCCGGGTTATCTTTCTGACCGTGTCCAGTTGTATACCCCATCTAGGTCTCTAAGATCATCATCGGACTGTCAATTTAGGGTACCTGCTCGCTCATCGACAAATTTCTATGGTGATAAAAATTTATTACAATTTCGTGACCTGAATAATTTTCCCTGCTCAGTCAGTCCGCAGCGCACACAAAAGTGCTTCCTTTTATCTGCACAGTATGCAAGCGTGACTTCAGCCAGTTGCAGTCTTGCATATTTAATGAGCTTGAACAGCCTGTCGAAAACCAAGGATTTCTCATTCATTTCTAGGGATCTGAACAATAAGAGTAGGATTTTCAGAAAGATGAGAAACATATCTGTCGTCGAGTATCACTATTTTATGTTTTTTTATTATTTTGAGTTGAGAAATATTCAAGAAAAAACACGTAAAAAAAGACGACAAAAGACACCCAAAACATCGGCAAATATCTCCCTTTGTCACTGCTATCAGCAGTCCATGTTTACCTTTTATACAAAGAATATGTAATATTCTACCCATAAATAATGAAAATTGTACGTACTTTTGTCTAGTCCAGTCAGGAAACAGCGAAATCCAACGGCATTCCCAAAAAACACAAACCCAAAATTACCGCCGTGGCACCGCATAGTTTCCCGTAGTCCGATTGGCTAACGATGACGTCATTGCTAGTTCCAGATTAGACTGGTTTCAAGTCCACCAATGTTTTCGTGGGTTGTACCATGGAGCTAGTTATTGAATGCATGTATAGGTCTACCTTGATTTTCTTTTCTCCTCTTCGAACAGTATAGTTAAGCCCCCATAAATCGAGTTAAATTCAAACCGGTGTAAAAATTCTCAAAGCATAGCCAAGTGTGTATTCAATCTTAGTTTTGATCATTTTTTCCAAAAAATCACTTAGCAACGGTTTAACACAAGATTTAAGTAATTTCCTAATCTTCTGGTTCCTTGTTCTATGCCTCCATCGGCCCAAATAAATTTTAAACAGTAATCAGTCCAGTTGGGAAAAGGATTATATGACACAGGAAACATGACAGATTGTTAACGGTTCTTTTTAATCTATTCAATGTCACACATCTTTGGATACTACACAGCAACTGATAAATAAATCTGTTAAAACAACTACATGACTTATGATTGACATATGGTGGATTTCAAAACCGTTATTATTGCCAAAAATGTAACCATAATGAAAAACCACGAGCGGAATAGTCACAACAGGTTCTGTTGTTGCAGAGAGTGTATAATTACATAAATATTATAAAACGTTTTTTAAAACTTGATAACTGCCACACATGTAAACACTGTCTGATTGGAGTTGCTAAAGTATACTGGATCAACTGTAAAAGACAAATACATGTATGACGATACAAAATATATGGTTTATTGCTTGTACATGTATTTCAAGCTGCACAGATCCCAAAAATAAAATATAGGTTGTATCTCTCATCAGCTGGTTTAAAATTATATACAGGTATGTACATCTAAACTCTAGGTGGGACTTGCACTAACATGCATAACAAAAATGAAGTACAAGTTATTAATATCAGTTGACAATTTTGACATACATTGTAATTAAAATAGCACACTGGTACAAACCCTGCAAATAAAAGTCTTATATACACACACTGCCACATTTCATTATAGGATAAGTACTGCAACTTAATTACCAGTAAATGTATGTTTTTATGTTCCTTGGCAGAATGCTTGACACTATGTCAAAAGACAAGTGAGTGAGTTAGAATGACTAAAATTACCAGGGATAATTGCCAGAGTCTCTGTGAAGTTGTCAGGAGATGTGTCTCAGATGAACTTTGCGTTATCCTATGCCATTGTGCTTCTGATGCTGCATACATGATGCCCCATGATGACCACTGCAGTAATTGAAAATAGTTAAAACAAAATTAGTGAGCACTAATAATATCAAGGGGAGGGGGAGGGGGTGTTGTGCCGTGCAGATTTCACCCACATTTTGAGTGGGGAAAATTTAACATTCCCTGAGGAAACACTTAAAAAATCGCAGTGGCTATATATAGTTACATTAACCATAACGCGTTAAGAAATGCATATAGTTACGGTATTGCAACTGCGTAAATCACTGCATCGATAATATCAGGGGGCGAGTCGGTCAGGGGGCGAGTTGGAAAGGGGCCGAGTACATAAGGTGGCGACTTGACCTGATTCCAACTTAATTACCAATAGGCATAGGCCTACCTTTAGAAAAACACGTGGGATAAACAAATTTAAGATTTCTTTTAAATTGTGTGAAGAAAGACTTAACAATTTGTCAGCCTGGCTCGTATGTTTTGCACTCAAGGTCTAAAGCCATGATCGACTCTCCAAATTTCCCTCAACTTTGAAGTCGAGTCGGTCAACGGACGAGTTGGTCCAATGGTCGAGTTGACTGTCATGAATGTGTTTAGGCGCATTTCTACAATGTCTGCGTGCACACGTACGTACGTACGTGTGCAGCCACAGTAACATCGCACTGCTAAAAGGGTGAAATCTCGCGGTAAAATCGTAGCGCAAAAACCATTGAAAAAACTCGATCAGCAAGCCACATGGCACGTTAAACGAAAGCACTTGTCTTCATCTATCGGAAAAACGCTATTGTTTTCCAAAGTTTTGTCTAGTCCAGTCAGGAATCACAAACCAATTGACCCCCTCAAAATCCACGATACGACCCATCACTTCAGATTTACACAATTACCAACTAAACAATGACCCAAATTGTGACAAAATATACATCAATCGAAAGAGGAAGAATTATTCTACAAACTTACCCCGCCATCTTGGCCACCAACTACTCGTTAAAAACGCATGCGAGCAACGAAATAAGGCCAACGAAATCTCGCGAACATCCCGGACTTTCTCGCGGCGCGTTCACGCCAATGAGCTGTGCAGATAAAATTGGGCATTTGACCTCATTATCGGGGGCGCTGCGGACTGACTGTGCTGGCATATTCCTCATCCAATTTGGAATGGATGACCCGCGTGTGGATTCATGTGAAAATGAATGCTCCGAACTTGGGCACTCTACAACAAGAATGCAAGCTCTACTTTTGGTAGATGGCGTTTCGCCTATCGCTCGCTTGGTGAGCTGCGATGACGGCGATCGCAGCAAACTGCACTCGCCGGTTGAATTTGAAAGGTTTTTATCACATTTAGTTATAATTATGGCTCTAAATTGTTTCGTTTTCCAGCGGACATTGCAACAAGCGCTCGAAGAAGAGCTAAACACGATTAGGAGTTGTGCAGATGGGCCAAGAAGCAGGTCCAAAATCCGGACACGCCGGCCAAGGCTGTCATACCGGTGCACGTGTGTATGGCTGGGGTTGTTCTAAAACCCCCTCGACCCCCTCGACCCACGACCCCCTCGACCCCACGACCCCCTCGACTTGCCTTCACGTGCGATTTGTTCACGTGCCCGAACCTGTGTTCACAGCCCGATTACGAATGCGGGCCAGCGCGGCCTAGTTCGAATGAGCCGCGCGGCGCCGTGTCATTGCTTCCAATACGTTTTTAATGTGTGTATCACCGAAGGGGCCATCCATGAAGTACGTAAGCACGGAATGCTGACTTTTTAGACTACGCTCCCCCGTACGCAAATTTCGTGACATCACCCACATACTTTAACGTTGGGTGTAGGCATTGGCTCCAACCCTCCCTCTCCCCCTCCGTGCGTACGTAGTTTATGTATGGCCCCGAAAGCGGTACAGCTTATCAGTCAGTCCGCAGCGCACGCGTTATATATAATGAGGTCAAATCCTGAATTTTCTTTGCACGGCTTGTGTCACGATCAAGCCCCGACAAAAAATAATGCTATATTTTGATAGGGGAGATAATGAGCTTAACAAGTGTAAGACGGGTTTTAGAAGGTAGGAAATTTAGTTATTTTTAAGAACGTATTTCATGGAAGCAACACTATGACGTCGCGTTCGCACACGGCGACGCGGCTCATTCGAACTAGGCCGGGCAGCTGGCGCATGGCTATGGCCCGCATTCGTAATCGGGCTGTGAACACAGGTTCGGGCACGTGAAAAAGTCGCACGTGAAGGCAAGTCGAGGGGGTCGTGGGTCGTGGGTCGAGGGGGTCGTGGGGGTCGAGGGGGTTTTAGAACAACCCGTATGGCTGGGCATTGATTTGTTTCTGTTGGAAATAATTCCGTTTACTGCTCTATCTACACTTATTCGGTAAGAGTTGGGAAGTTGATCAGAATTTTTGTTCTTTAAAATCTAACTTATCTAGCATGAGAATGTGCAGATTTGATGGGAAACCCCCAAATTTCGAGAGGGACAAATTTAAGATTTTGTGAGGAAACGCTTCGAAAATACCGGCAGCCTTTCTCATGACATTTATGTTTTACACACAAGGTCTGAGTTCTTTCCGAATTCCTTCCGCCACTTCGCCCCCCATCGTCATTTCGCCCCATCGTCATTCACCCCCGTCGCCACCTCGCCTCATCTTTTGGCCGTAGGTATTTTTTCCGTATACGTTGAACAGAGATTTAAAGGAAATTACCTCCTGGAATCAAAACTACAAAAGATAATTTAATTTTAACTCCCACTTGCACTTTTGTCGCAAATGTTGCTTTTCTGTAGAAAATCACATTTCTCCTTTAAAAAAATACATTCAGTTAGTGCACAAGATAACCATTCACGTGAGCGCACAGCGCCCTCTGTTGTCGCGCTTACGCACGGACTGCTTGCGCCGTAATTGTGTGCATCACATTATGCAGTAAATTTATCATTTATTTATCTCAGAAATGCAACATTTCCGACAGAAGTGCAAGTGGGGAAGTGTAACAAAAAAGTGGATGATCTGTTGATTCCAGGAGGTAATTTCATTCAAATCTTTGTTCAAAATATACAGAAAAAATACCTAACTATATTTTCATCTGACCGAAACATTGTTTTGTTTACATTTAGACATTAAATGTTTTATTTCCTTCAAAATTGCAGTGAAAGTTTTTTTAAAACAATTTTAGCTGATTAACAAAGTTGCAAACCATTTTGAAGATGGCAGTGAGGTGGAGTGGCGTCTCAGTGGTGACCAATGAATGGAATTAATACCATGGAATTATTTTATTAGGAGTAAAACAAATAGCAATTTCCTTGAAAAAATGTTCTCGGGTTCAATACCATGCACGAACAAGCATGATTTATGATGGAAAGAATTGGGAAGTTGATCATGGCTTCAGAACTTGTGTGCAAAACATATAATATGAGACAGGCTGAAACAATTTCAAAGTGCCTGTTTTTGCACAAAATCTTAAATTTTTCCCACTCATTTTTCCCATCAAATCTGCACATTAGTAGGGTCCAGAATGGAAGTCCCGTTCTCGATGTCTTTACCAGAAGTTTTGAGGGTGTTTTCTTATGGATTTGAGGGTGCAAAATACAATGAGAGGGGTCTGATCCATCGAAATATGTGGGGAACTCTCGCTAGAGGGCGTTTTTCAAAATGGCCGCCAAAATCACTTAAGGGTGCACCCAAGTAAATAGGCAGAGATCTGTACGCCGAGCTCATGAATATTTTGTATGCCCTCAAATTATTCTATATTAGAGAGAATTTAGGGCTGAACAAGTATGGTCTTGTGGAGAAACTGGCCACCATCGTGATGTGGGGTATTTTTTCTTCCAACTACAAACATTTTGGAGGATGTAGCTCGTGAAATTTGCCCTATTTTCCTCAGTAGCGAATGTGACTTTTTTCCAAAATGGCACTGCTCTGTTTGGCAATTTTCACTCTTCCAGGGGTAGTTTTGTTTCATGTGGAAATTAGGGAATGAAAGTGACGGATTACCCCTCTAAAATTGAACAGAATTGAAAAGATGAGATTTCAATGAGTATTTTGGTGGTTGTCTCCAGACACTGAGAGAGTTGTGAGTATTTTTAAATGATTTTTGAAAATTGGGCATTTAGCATTGGTTCCTATGGGGGCCCTATTTACTTGTGTGCAACCTATAATGGCATCGCCATTTTGTTTGTTCGTTTGTTTTGTTCTTTCCTCCAACTGTATTTAAACATGTGGGTTTGTTTACTTCCAAGGGACAAGTTAAAATTAGACATGTAAATGAAATTTAGAGGCATTTTTATTTTGCAAAAACTTTGTTTGTTTTTATTTACATCAGGTCTGGCCCTGGGAAAGACAGCCAATCACAGTATGAGTTACAGCAAAGAAAACAAGGCATGCAAAAATTTACCTCAGTAAGTACATGTACTTGGTTTGGGGGAAATTGCCAGTTTTTCTAGGTTCATAGTACTGCAAACATTTCTTTTTATTGTTACTTATACGTGCTTGTTTTTGCTAAATGGGAAAACATTTAGAAACAATTATCCCACTCTGAAATAAGCTTAAAAATTTAACAGAAATTACAATGGCATATTGGTGACTAAGGTATGAAGTTTAAGTCAATAATGCTATAGGCCTGCTTTACTTTAAACAGAAACAAAAACAAGAAATGGAGATACAACAGTGGTGTATAAAAATCTTCGGATCGCTAAGAAAAAGGACGGCACCGAGTGGCCAAAAGGGCTGTCTGTTGTGGCGGGGCTTCACGAGAAGGAATTATGGTTTCCTCAACACCAATCTGAATTTGTCTCGGGGATGCGATGTAAGTCACTTGTGCCACAATACATTGTGCGTTTGTTTTGAGCACCTGTCCCTGGAGCCCCGCCACATAAATAACAGGCGCAAAATGTGCAGAAGGAGACGTGCGTGTCTGGAGCATGGCGAATACGCCAACTGTATTTTTTAAAGTGCATGTAAGATTGCTAGTGGTTTTTTTACTATTGGATTGTCTAATAATTTGCTTTTAAATCACACCGGGTAGGACCTGCAGTAATTATGTTCACTGTAAAGGGCGTCAGAGTCATTTCCCAGTTTTGGTTCAAGTTGTCCTTTTTTGTACAGTTGTTGCGAAGCATAGTACAGGTGAAACCGCTTAGAACGACACTGGGCTCGCCTTCTTTTGTAGGACTTTCCCCTAGCCCTGTCTGAGTGAAATTTCTGTTTTTTATCCATTTCAGCCAGTGCCTTTGCAGCTGGTGATCCAACCGTTATGGGACAGCCAGCAGATTCGCACTTTTTCACTATCGAGTTAGCATGACCATTGTTAACCATGTGGACAGCACTGTGATCTCTGCAGAGGCCATTTCTCGAAAAGGTCAGTGTTCCTTTTGGGTTAGTTACAGAAAATGCATGATTCATAGATTCTGCTTTTTGAGTACTGCTGCCGTATTTAGTTTTTTCCATGGTTTCTTTTCCCATTCTTTTCTCAAGAAGTTTCTGAACTGTATCTTCATCCTGACTTGACATTTTCAGTTTTCCTCGGGCATAGAGAGGCATGTATGGAAATCGATAATGGCGATTAGTGCCAACACAGCAAACATGTGATGACGTCTTGCACAGCCCATGGTTTCCCATGTAACATTGCGGAATCGCCATTGCTGCCTTTGCAGCCAAGGCTGTTCTTGCAGACTGGTCTCGCACATTTTCGTGTACGATAGCATCTGCTTCGGCTTGAGCACGGTGACTGAGATCATCTGCAAAACGATCTTGTATCTTAGTTTTTTCTTTCTTTGTTCTACCCGGAAACATGTCTGAACTGAATTTTGCTCGGCTAGTAGCTGCACAAAGTGATCGGTTGAGATGGGACGGATCTAAAGAATGTTCGATTTCCACACCTGTCTCCTTTTGCATGCATGACCTCATGCCCTCCACAAGACATCCATCCGCATCAGTTGTTGTCCTATTTACTATTAGGGGTTCCTTACAGTTCAAAAGTTTTTTTGCACATTGAGTACCCCCTTCGTGTTCATCCCCCATGTTAAAGTTCATTGGCCGTGTTGCTGTGCAGAGTCCAGCTTGTTTGTGTTTATCATTTTTCTTTCTTGTGTCGCACCTTTTACACAGTTTGTTCTCGTGATGCAGCGTCACGACGTACTTCTTAGTTGTCACATTCTCACAGACCACATCTCTCGTTTGTGTTGCTGGCACAAAGGGGGTTTTCTTGCGACAGTTCCTTAGTGGATTATTATATTGGCGATCCATCTCCACAGCCACTGGACTATCCCTGTCTTTTCCCTGAATTTCATTTATGTCTTTAACAATTTTTCTCTTCTCCGCCATGTCATTTTCATTTTCTGCAGTCTAAAGTCTACCACATTTGTCGGCACAACTCTGCAGTGCATTCGATGAAGGAACAGCCGTGTCCATTGCACAAAGAAGCCTTCTTGCCCCGGCTGCTGCGATCCCGGTGCTCTGAAGTCCTATCTGGAGAGCCATGTTGGGTACAGCAGTTCTTCGTCCTCTCCCAGTGTGAGGTATTTCGGTGTACAATTTCGTTTTGTCAGTGTGGAACCCGCACTGTCTACAAGTCAACACCTCGGACACAGCCAGTCCTCTGCGCTCCTCTGCTCCGGCCACAAGTTCAGGGCGACCACTGCACTCAGGATTCAAGCTTTTGTGCTCAAGTGCAGCATCCATTCCCAAGTTAACTGCGGTATTGAGTTTCACAAACCTGTATCCACCCACTTCTGATCTTTTCGGCCCCTGGCATTCATCTCCATCGGTGAGTACGAGTTTCTCAATCGGTGTTGCTGCTGAAACCTTGGGCCGCAGCACCATCATATGTCTCGTACCTGGATCTACATTAGGCTTTGTTTGAAAGAATCCCTGATCGTCTCTGGTAAATGCCAAATCCAGGTTATTTTTGGTTGGCCTGATGTACACACTTGGCACCTTTGGTGAGGGTTTATTAGCCTTCACATTTGTAGGATGGCCCATTGTGTTTTGGGGCTGGAACCATGTTTTTTTCTTTTTCCTGACGCCATGTCCATCCCGCCCCATGCTGAAGTTTGAAATGAACATTGGCTGTGTACTAGCTAACCCTGCAAGCACTGTGGTTTCCATAGCAACCAACACCCCACCTGGATGCCACAGCCCCCCTCAACCCCCCCATTCCTGTCACCTAATAAACAAGCAGCCAAGCAGATTCAGTGAATTACATGCCTGTGTGTGCATTGTAATTACAATGCGACTCTGATCTGTCTGCATGGGTACAAATAAAAACTGCTCATTGTAAACATATAATATGCAGTGGTCTGATTCATGGCAAAAAATAACCATCAAGAGTTGCTCAAATAAGAGATTGCCTATTTAAGTCAACTTAATCTGGATAACAATTTCTCATCCCACTCCCCAGTCCCACTTTCAGTTTTCCCATGATCAATTCCACTTTTCGGTGCAAAGTATTGTGTATTGCAATGCGCACAGTGCAGTGAGAAAAACAATATAAGGATGAATAAGAAACAATTTTGGCTGAACACCAGCTCCACTGCAAGCAATTTCGGTATTATACAATTCTCTTCCCCCCTCCCTCTTTCTAAACCCCCCCCCCCCCCAACCGCCACCGAAATTTTCCAGTTTGGCACAGCTGAACCCGAGACATGTCCCGAGACCTTTGACATTCAAAAATTAAGATGTAATTTGAAGATGGAAGTAAATATCTTGTGAGAGAAAAAGTAAACTGAGGGAGGGCATGGGCATTTATTTCCATTCAACAGTGTACAATACATCATGGGCGCGGCCTTTCTGTTTGAGGCTGGCATTTGTCCTGCAAGAAATATTTTTCAATTTTTTTTGCAGAAATGTGATTAGTAATGTTCATTCTATCACACAAGAGTACTTGTGGGCCAAATTTCAGCAACCCAAGTTATTAAAGGGTGCACCCAAGTAAATAGGCAGAGATCTGTGCGCCGAGCTCATGAATATTTTGTATGCCCTCAAATTATTCTATATTACAGAGAATTTAGGGCTGAACAAGTATGGTCTTGTGGAGAAACTGGCCACCATCGTGATGTGGGGTATTTTTTCTTCCAACTACAAACATTTTGGAGGATGTAGCTCGTGAAATTTGCCCTATTTTCCTCAGTAGCGAATGTGACTTTTTTCCAAAATGGCACTGGTCTGTTTGGCAATTTTCACTCTTCCAGGGGTAGTTTTATTTCATGTGGAAATTAGAGAATGAAAGTGACGGATTACCCCTCTAAAATTGAACAGAATTGAAAAGATGAGATTTCAATGAGTATTTTGGTGGTTGTCTCCAGACACTTAGAGAGTTGTGAGTATTTTTAAATGATTTTTGAAAATTGGGCATTTAGCATTGGTTCCTATGGGGGCCTTATTTACTTGTGTGCAACCTATAATGGCATCGCCATTTTGTTTATTCGTTTGTTTTGTTCTTTCCTCCAACTGTATTTAAACATGTGGGTTTGTTTACTTCCAAGGGAAAAGTTAAAATTAGACATGTAAATGAAATTTAGAGGCATTTTTATTTTGCAAAAACTTTGTTTGTTTTTATTTACATCAGGTCTGGCCCTGGGAAAGACAGCCAATCACAGTATGAGTTACAGCAAAGAAAACAAGGCATGCAAACATTTACCTCAGTAAGTACATGTACTTGGTTTGGGGGAAATTGCCAGTTTTTCTAGGTTCATAGTACTGCAAACATTTCTTTTTATTGTTACTTATACGTGCTTGTTTTTGCTAAATGGGAAAAAATTTAGAAACAATTATCCCACTCTGAAATAAGCTTAAAAATTTAACAGAAATTACAATGGCATATTGGTGACTAAGGTATGAAGTTTAAGTCAATAATGCTATAGGCCTGCTTTACTTTAAACAGAAACAAAAACAAGAAATGGAGATACAACAGTGGTTTATAAAAATCTTCGGATCGCTAAGAAAAAGGACGGCACCGAGTGGCCAAAAGGGCTGTCTGTTGTGGCGGGGCTTCACGAGAAGGAATTATGGTTTCCTCAACACCAGAGTTCCGGGCTCAAACAAACGCACAATGATGCGTGTGCATCGAGTGGCTTACATGGCACACACTAGACATCTGAATTTGTCTCAGGGATGCGATGTAAGTCACTTGTGCCACAATACATTGTGCGTTTGTTTTGAGCACCTGTCCCTGGAGCCCCGCCACATAAATAACAGGCGCAAAATGTGCAGAAGGAGACGTGCGTGTCTGGGGCATGGCGAATACGCCAACTGTATTTTTTAAAGTGCATGTAAGATTGCTAGTGGTTTTTTTACTATTGGATTGTCTAATAATTTGCTTTTAAATCACACCGGGTAGGACCTGCAGTAATTATGTTCACTGTAAAGGGCGTCAGAGTCATTTCCCAGTTTTGGTTCAAGTTGTCCTTTTTTGTACAGTTGTTGCGAAGCATAGTACAGGTGAAACCGCTTAGAACGACACTGGGCTCGCCTTCTTTTGTAGGACTTTCCCCTAGCCCTGTCTGAGTGAAATTTCTGTTTTTTATCCATTTCAGCCAGTGCCTTTGCAGCTGGTGATCCAACTGTTATGGGACAGCCAGCAGATTCGCACTTTTTCACTATCGAGTTAGCATGACCATTGTTAACCATGTGGACAGCACTGTGATCTCTGCAGAGGCCATTTCTCGAAAAGGTCAGTGTTCCTTTTGGGTTAGTTACAGAAAATGCATGATTCATAGATTCTGCTTTTTGAGTACTGCTGCCGTATTTAGTTTTTTCCATGGTTTCTTTTCCCATTCTTTTCTCAAGAAGTTTCTGAACTGTATCTTCATCCTGACTTGACATTTTCAGTTTTCCTCGGGCATAGAGAGGCATGTATGGAAATCGATAATGGCGATTAGTGCCAACACAGCAAACATGTGATGACGTCTTGCACAGCCCATGGTTTCCCATGTAACATTGCGGAATCGCCATTGCTGCCTTTGCAGCCAAGGCTGTTCTTGCAGACTGGTCTCGCACATTTTCGTGTACGATAGCATCTGCTTCGGCTTGAGCACGGTGACTGAGATCATCTGCAAAACGATCTTGTATCTTAGTTTTTTTCTTTCTTTGTTCTACCCGGAAACATGTCTGAACTGAATTTTGCTCGGCTAGTAGCTGCACAAAGTGATCGGTTGAGATGGGACGGATCTAAAGAATGTTCGATTTCCACACCTGTCTCCTTTTGCATGCATGACCTCATGCCCTCCACAAGACATCCATCCGCATCAGTTGTTGTCCTATTTACTATTAGGGGTTCCTTACAGTTCAAAAGTTTTTTTGCACATTGAGTACCCCCTTCGTGTTCATCCCCCATGTTAAAGTTCATTGGCCGTGTTGCTGTGCAGAGTCCAGCTTGTTTGTGTTTATCATTTTTCTTTCTTGTGTCGCACCTTTTACACAGTTTGTTCTCGTGATGCAGCGTCACGACGTACTTCTTAGTTGTCACATTCTCACAGACCACATCTCTCGTTTGTGTTGCTGGCACAAAGGGGGTTTTCTTGCGACAGTTCCTTAGTGGATTATTATATTGGCGATCCATCTCCACAGCCACTGGACTATCCCTGTCTTTTCCCTGAATTTCATTTATGTCGTTAACAATTGTTCTCTTCTCCGCCATGTCATTTTCATTTTCTGCAGTCTAAAGTCTACCACATTTGTCGGCACAACTCTGCAGTGCATTCGATGAAGGAACAGCCGTGTCCATTGCACAAAGAAGCCTCCTTGCCCCGGCTGCTGCGATCCCGGTGCTCTGAAGTCCTATCTGGAGAGCCATGTTGGGTACAGCAGTTCTTCGTCCTCTCCCAGTGTGAGGTATTTCGGTGTACAATTTCGTTTTGTCAGTGTGGAACCCGCACTGTCTACAAGTCAACACCTCGGACACAGCCAGTCCTCTGCGCTCCTCTGCTCCGGCCACAAGTTCAGGGCGACCACTGCACTCAGGATTCAAGCTTTTGTGCTCAAGTGCAGCATCCATTCCCAAGTTAACTGCGGTATTGAGTTTCACAAACCTGTATCCACCCACTTCTGATCTTTTCGGCCCCTGGCATTCATTCCCATCGGTGAGTACGAGTTTCTCAATCGGTGTTGCTGCTGAAACCTTGGGCCGCAGCACCATCATATGTCTCGTACCTGGATCTACATTAGGCTTTGTTTGAAAGAATCCCTGATCGTCTCTGGTAAATGCCAAATCCAGGTTATTTTTGGTTGGCCTGATGTACACACTTGGCACCTTTGGTGAGGGTTTATTAGCCTTCACATTTGTAGGATGGCCCATTGTGTTTTGGGGCTGGAACCATGTTTTTTTCTTTTTCCTGACGCCATGTCCATCCCGCCCCATGCTGAAGTTTGAAATGAACATTGGCTGTGTACTAGCTAACCCTGCAAGCACTGTGGTTTCCATAGCAACCAACACCCCACCTGGATGCCACAGCCCCCCTCAACCCCCCCATTCCTGTCACCTAATAAACAAGCAGCCAAGCAGATTCAGTGAATTACATGCCTGTGTGTGCATTGTAATTACAATGCGACTCCGATCTGTCTGCATGGGTACAAATAAAAACTGCTCATTGTAAACATATAATATGCAGTGGTCTGATTCATGGCAAAAAATAACCATCAAGAGTTGCTCAAATAAGAGATTGCCTATTTAAGTCAACTTAATCTGGATAACAATTTCTCATCCCACTCCCCAGTCCCACTTTCAGTTTTCCCATGATAAATTCCACTTTTCGGTGCAAAGTATTGTGTATTGCAATGCGCACAGTGCAGTGAGAAAAACAATATAAGGATGAATAAGAAACAATTTTGGCTGAACACCAGCTCCACTGCAAGCAATTTCGGTATTATACAATTCTCTTCCCCCCTCCCTCTTTCTAAACCCCCCCCCCCCTCCCCTCCCCCTAACCGCCACCGAAATTTTCCAGTTTGGCACAGCTGAACCCGAGACATGTCCCGAGACCTTTGACATTCAAAAATTAAGATGTAATTTGAAGATGGAAGTAAATATCTTGTGAGAGAAAAAGTAAACTGAGGGAGGGCATGGGCATTTATTTCCATTCAACAGTGTACAATACATCATGGGCGCAGCCTTTCTGTTTGAGGCTGGCATTTGTCCTGCAAGAAATATTTTTCAATTTTGTTTGCAGAAATGTGATTAGTAATGTTCATTCTATCACACAAGAGTACTTGTGGGCCAAATTTCAGCAACCCAAGTTATTAAAGGGTGCACCCAAGTAAATAGGCAGAGATCTGTGCGCCGAGCTCATGAATATTTTGTATGCCCTCAAATTATTCTATATTACAGAGAATTTAGGGCTGAACAAGTATGGTCTTGTGGAGAAACTGGCCACCATCGTGATGTGGGGTATTTTTTCTTCCAACTACAAACATTTTGGAGGATGTAGCTCGTGAAATTTGCCCTATTTTCCTCAGTAGCGAATGTGACTTTTTTCCAAAATGGCACTGGTCTGTTTGGCAATTTTCACTCTTCCAGGGGTAGTTTTATTTCATGTGGAAATTAGAGAATGAAAGTGACGGATTACCCCTCTAAAATTGAACAGAATTGAAAAGATGAGATTTCAATGAGTATTTTGGTGGTTGTCTCCAGACACTGAGAGAGTTGTGAGTATTTTTAAATGATTTTTGAAAATTGGGCATTTAGCATTGGTTCCTATGGGGGCCCTATTTACTTGTGTGCAACCTATAATGGCATCGCCATTTTGTTTATTCGTTTGTTTTGTTCTTTCCTCCAACTGTATTTAAACATGTGGGTTTGTTTACTTCCAAGGGAAAAGTTAAAATTAGACATGTAAATGAAATTTAGAGGCATTTTTATTTTGCAAAAACTTTGTTTGTTTTTATTTACATCAGGTCTGGCCCTGGGAAAGACAGCCAATCACAGTATGAGTTACAGCAAAGAAAACAAGGCATGCAAACATTTACCTCAGTAAGTACATGTACTTGGTTTGGGGGAAATTGCCAGTTTTTCTAGGTTCATAGTACTGCAAACATTTCTTTTTATTGTTACTTATACGTGCTTGTTTTTGCTAAATGGGAAAAAATTTAGAAACAATTATCCCACTCTGAAATAAGCTTAAAAATTTAACGGAAATTACAATGGCATATTGGTGACTAAGGTATGAAGTTTAAGTCAATAATGCTATAGGCCTGCTTTACTTTAAACAGAAACAAAAACAAGAAATGGAGATACAACAGTGGTTTATAAAAATCTTCGGATCGCTAAGAAAAAGGACGGCACCGAGTGGCCAAAAGGGCTGTCTGTTGTGGCGGGGCTTCACGAGAAGGAATTATGGTTTCCTCAACACCAGAGTTCCGGGCTCAAACAAACGCACAATGATGCGTGTGCATCGAGTGGCTTACATGGCACACACTAGACATCTGAATTTGTCTCAGGGATGCGATGTAAGTCACTTGTGCCACAATACATTGTGCGTTTGTTTTGAGCACCTGTCCCTGGAGCCCCGCCACATAAATAACAGGCGCAAAATGTGCAGAAGGAGACGTGCGTGTCTGGGGCATGGCGAATACGCCAACTGTATTTTTTAAAGTGCATGTAAGATTGCTAGTGGTTTTTTTACTATTGGATTGTCTAATAATTTGCTTTTAAATCACACCGGGTAGGACCTGCAGTAATTATGTTCACTGTAAAGGGCGTCAGAGTCATTTCCCAGTTTTGGTTCAAGTTGTCCTTTTTTGTACAGTTGTTGCGAAGCATAGTACAGGTGAAACCGCTTAGAACGACACTGGGCTCGCCTTCTTTTGTAGGACTTTCCCCTAGCCCTGTCTGAGTGAAATTTCTGTTTTTTATCCATTTCAGCCAGTGCCTTTGCAGCTGGTGATCCAACCGTTATGGGACAGCCAGCAGATTCGCACTTTTTCACTATCGAGTTAGCATGACCATTGTTAACCATGTGGACAGCACTGTGATCTCTGCAGAGGCCATTTCTCGAAAAGGTCAGTGTTCCTTTTGGGTTAGTTACAGAAAATGCATGATTCATAGATTCTGCTTTTTGAGTACTGCTGCCGTATTTAGTTTTTTCCATGGTTTCTTTTCCCATTCTTTTCTCAAGAAGTTTCTGAACTGTATCTTCATCCTGACTTGACATTTTCAGTTTTCCTCGGGCATAGAGAGGCATGTATGGAAATCGATAATGGCGATTAGTGCCAACACAGCAAACATGTGATGACGTCTTGCACAGCCCATGGTTTCCCATGTAACATTGCGGAATCGCCATTGCTGCCTTTGCAGCCAAGGCTGTTCTTGCAGACTGGTCTCGCACATTTTTGTGTACGATAGCATCTGCTTCGGCTTGAGCACGGTGACTGAGATCATCTGCAAAACGATCTTGTATCTTAGTTTTTTCTTTCTTTGTTCTACCCGGAAACATGTCTGAACTGAATTTTGCTCGGCTAGTAGCTGCACAAAGTGATCGGTTGAGATGGGACGGATCTAAAGAATGTTCGATTTCCACACCTGTCTCCTTTTGCATGCATGACCTCATGCCCTCCACAAGACATCCATCCGCATCAGTTGTTGTCCTATTTACTATTAGGGGTTCCTTACAGTTCAAAAGTTTTTTTTGCACATTGAGTACCCCCTTCGTGTTCATCCCCCATGTTAAAGTTCATTGGCCGTGTTGCTGTGCAGAGTCCAGCTTGTTTGTGTTTATCATTTTTCTTTCTTGTGTCGCACCTTTTACACAGTTTGTTCTCGTGATGCAGCGTCACGACGTACTTCTTAGTTGTCACATTCTCACAGACCACATCTCTCGCTTGTGTTGCTGGCACAAAGGGGGTTTTCTTGCGACAGTTCCTTAGTGGATTATTATATTGGCGATCCATCTCCACAGCCACTGGACTATCCCTGTCTTTTCCCTGAATTTCATTTATGTCGTTAACAATTGTTCTCTTCTCCGCCATGTCATTTTCATTTTCTGCAGTCTAAAGTCTACCACATTTGTCGGCACAACTCTGCAGTGCATTCGATGAAGGAACAGCCGTGTCCATTGCACAAAGAAGCCTCCTTGCCCCGGCTGCTGCGATCCCGGTGCTCTGAAGTCCTATCTGGAGAGCCATGTTGGGTACAGCAGTTCTTCGTCCTCTCCCAGTGTGAGGTATTTCGGTGTACAATTTCGTTTTGTCAGTGTGGAACCCGCACTGTCTACAAGTCAACACCTCGGACACAGCCAGTCCTCTGCGCTCCTCTGCTCCGGCCACAAGTTCAGGGCGACCACTGCACTCAGGATTCAAGCTTTTGTGCTCAAGTGCAGCATCCATTCCCAAGTTAACTGCGGTATTGAGTTTCACAAACCTGTATCCACCCACTTCTGATCTTTTCGGCCCCTGGCATTCATCTCCATCGGTGAGTACGAGTTTCTCAATCGGTGTTGCTGCTGAAACCTTGGGTCGCAGCACCATCATATGTCTCGTACCTGGATCTACATTAGGCTTTGTTTGAAAGAATCCCTGATCGTCTCTGGTAAATGCCAAATCCAGGTTATTTTTGGTTGGCCTGATGTACACACTTGGCACCTTTGGTGAGGGTTTATTAGCCTTCACATTTGTAGGATGGCCCATTGTGTTTTGGGGCTGGAACCATGTTTTTTTCTTTTTCCTGACGCCATGTCCATCCCGCCCCATGCTGAAGTTTGAAATGAACATTGGCTGTATACTCTGTGTACTAGCTAACCCTGCAAGCACTGTGGTTTCCATAGCAACCAACACCCCACCTGGATGCCACAGCCCCCCTCAACCCCCCCCCCCCATTCCTGTCACCTAATAAACAAGCAGCCAAGCAGATTCAGTGAATTACATGCCTGTGTGTGCATTGTAATTACAATGCGACTCCGATCTGTCTGCATGGGTACAAATAAAAACTGCTCATTGTAAACATATAATATGCAGTGGTCTGATTCATGGCAAAAAATAACCATCAAGAGTTGCTCAAATAAGAGATTGCCTATTTAAGTCAACTTAATCTGGATAACAATTTCTCATCCCACTCCCCAGTCCCACTTTCAGTTTTCCCATGATAAATTCCACTTTTCGGTGCAAAGTATTGTGTATTGCAATGCGCACAGCGCAGTGAGAAAAACAATATAAGGATGAATAAGAAACAATTTTGGCTGAACACCAGCTCCACTGCAAGCAATTTCGGTATTATACAATTCTCTTCCCCCCTCCCTCTTTCTAACCCCCCCCCCCCCTCCCCTCCCCCTAACCGCCACCGAAATTTTCCAGTTTGGCACAGCTGAACCCGAGACATGTCCCGAGACCTTTGACATTCAAAAATTAAGATGTAATTTGAAGATGGAAGTAAATATCTTGTGAGAGAAAAAGTAAACTAAGGGAGGGCATGGGCATTTATTTCCATTCAACAGTGTACAATACATCATGGGCGGGGCCTTTCTGTTTGAGGCTGGCATTTGTCCTGCAAGAAATATTTTTCAATTTTTTTTGCAGAAATGTGATTAGTAATGTTCATTCTATCACACAAGAGTACTTGTGGGCCAAATTTCAGCAACCCAAGTTATTAAAGGGTGCACCCAAGTAAATAGGCAGAGATCTGTGCGCCGAGCTCATGAATATTTTGTATGCCCTCAAATTATTCTATATTACAGAGAATTTAGGGCTGAACAAGTATGGTCTTGTGGAGAAACTGGCCACCATCGTGATGTGGGGTATTTTTTCTTCCAACTACAAACATTTTGGAGGATGTAGCTCGTGAAATTTGCCCTATTTTCCTCAGTAGCGAATGTGACTTTTTTCCAAAATGGCACTGGTCTGTTTGGCAATGTTCACTCTTCCAGGGGTAGTTTTGTTTCATGTGGAAATTAGGGAATGAAAGTGACGGATTACCCCTCTAAAATTGAACAGAATTGAAAAGATGAGATTTCAATGAGTATTTTGGTGGTTGTCTCCAGACACTGAGAGAGTTGTGAGTATTTTTAAATGATTTTTGAAAATTGGGCATTTAGCATTGGTTCCTATGGGGGCCCTATTTACTTGTGTGCAACCTTAAAGTCACCATAACTTGGTCAGTGAAGCACCCAGCAGCACGATTCTGATGTCTATACCCATGTTTTTAGGGTCAAGGAATCTAATAGATCCACTTACAAGAGCCTAGGACCTACCAATCCAAAATGACTGCCAAAATTTCAAAATGGCCGCCAGTGAAAATTAGTTTTGCCTATATCTCGGTGCAGACAGTCATAGAGGTATGATTCTGGTGTCTATACCCACTTTTACAGGGTCAAGGAATCCACTGGAATATCTCAGAACAGCACAGGACCTTAATATCCAAGATGGCTGCCAAAATGTTAAAATGGCCACCACTAAAAATGCAGAATTTTGCCTATTTCTTGGTTCCAGAAGCTCATAGAAGTTTGAATAAAAGTGTTGATGTATTTTTAAACATGTTCGAGGATGCTGAATAAAATGAGAGGGGTCTGGGTTTAGGGAAAATATAGGGAACTCTTATAGGGGGCCTAGCTATAGGACCTACCAGTCCAAGATGGCTGCCAACATTTCAAAATGGCCACCAGTGAAAGTCTGTATTGCGAATGATACTCGGCAACAATACCCAAACAAACTAATAGTTATCCTAATGTAATCAATACAATAATTGACAGTGTTACAGTGGTGCATACTATGTACTTGTTCATGAAATATTATATATGTCTCATTTTGCTTGCCATAGTCCATTTTTATTCCTAGGGTATGTTTTCAGGTACCTAAAGGCTAGGCCTAACATGGAAAATCCCACTCCTTCTAAAGCAGTTCTCCAAACATGTCCAGTAGGAGGAAGGTCATCAAAAGGATCCAAGCCTACATGCCTACTATGCAAAGAAGAATGTGAATTAACTGAAAATATAACACAATTTGTTTGGAACAATCTGAAAACAAATGCAAAGAAATGGTCTGGTTTAGACAAGTGTGGAGAAGTTTACGACCAACGTCCTTGGGCTAATGGACCTGCAGGCTTCTATGTGCATCATAAGTGTAAGCTTTGTGTTAGTTCGAAGAAGCCATTGTCCCAGACCTTGAACCGCAAAAGGAATGCCGAACAGATTGAAGATCCATCTACACCCCAGAGTTCTGAAGAACCGTCGGCCCCCAAAAGACAGAAACGAAAAGATGGTCCAGTCAGCTTGAAGCATGTATGAGAGGTAGCCCAAATGTTTTCCCAAAGAAGGAGAATCCAGTTCCGTCGCCTAGATGTTTTAACAGCTTCTTCAAGAATCCAATGAACAAAGAGAGACTTCAGCGATTCCTTCTTAGTGAATTCCAATCATTGGCATCAGCTCTAGGAAATCAAGTCACCATGTTTTACACCTTTAAGGAAAAGTGTTTTAATGTAAGCACTGGTGGCGAAGAGTCACACTACCTGTCACCAACATGAAGCAGACACAATACTTTTCTTCCATCTGGCACTGGTAGAGAAGCCAGGTGTGTCAGCCATAATTGATGCTGAAGACACGGGTGTTGCAGTTTTTGCAGCACATGTGGCACATCACACTCCTGCAAAACTCTATGTGTTGCGTCGAAAGGAGACTTATGAGTGCAAACAATTCTGTTCACAAAAAATGGCACAAATCATCATACCACTCATTTCCTGATGACTCTTCTTCTTCTTCTGCAGAGCTTTGAAGTAGAATCGTCAAATTCTCTGGCATTGGTGGTGACTTGGAAATAATTGGAATGATCATACCTGCTTCCAATTGCCAACCGTTGTCTAATGGGGACGGTGGTGGGTTGGGACTGTCATAGTCATACCATATTTTTGCCTGGTAGTTAGCTCGTTGCAAGTGAAAATCAAATGATTCAGGGTCCGGGGGTAGCATTGCTGTCCTTTTCTTCTTCATATTGTTCCACTTACATTCTCTGGCTTCAGCAAGACTTTCACTTCCCGTGTCATTGTAAATTGTTATTATTGTAAACGCGGTCATATCTCGCTTAACATTTGAGGAAATATCCGCACTCGTACCAAAATCTTGCAGTAATTTGCGTGCATCACCACTCTTGTCCACCTTGCTGTATATGCATGCTTTGCCCTGTCCATAGACTCTCTTCTACACACCATGCACCACACTCGGTCCAAGACTGTAAATACGACCGCTGTAAATCCCTGCAGCAAATCGTCGCCTAAAAAGCGCCCGCCGGAGCTCCGTAAGTTCCAACAGCTGAAAGTGGGCACGATCAATGTCACCACTGTCCAGGACGACAACCGTCTCGAAGAATGCGCTCGCCAAGCTGCCTGTGCTGGCCTAACCGTTTGCGCAATTCAAGAAACCAGGCGCAAAGGTAATGGCGCTAAATTGATCGAAACTACTGACCGCAACGGGCAACCTGCAACCTTTGAATTCCATTGGGCCGGCTATGCGAGAAAGCAGAAAGATGAACACATCGCCGGAGTTGGAATTCTAGTTAAAACAGGCACCCGCATCATAGTCGAAGACGTCGACTACATTGGCCCCCGTCTCGTGACTGCAACCATCCTCGCCTACGGCATTCGCTACTTCATAGTATGCGTCTACATGTACACTGAGGACGCCGATGACACCCGCAAAGACCGCATGTACTCTACACTCCGCAAAACCCTGAAAAACAAACCAAAAAAGTCCCACGTCATTTGCCTTGGCGACTTCAACGCTACATCCACAGCCGCCTCGACCCTCAGCAGATTTCGTGGCAACACGCGTCTCGCTGAGGGCCACACAGCCAACGACAACGGCACGCGACTCTTGAACCTAGCACGAACCAAGGACCTGGCCATCATGAACTCTTATTGGCGGAAGATACCCGCTCACAGCATCACTTGGCGAAGTAATGACGGCCACACTCGCAAGACGTTGGACTACATTTTGACGAGTGGTCTACTCTCCTCCTGGTGCACTGATGCGCGGACGCGCAACAGCTATGATTTTATGTCGGACCATCGTCTGTATGTGTTGACCATTCGCCAGCCGTGCCGAAAGGTTGACCGTCTCCACCACCGCCCTAAGCGCCAGCCACTGGACCCCTTCAATTCCAGGTGCGTACAGGACCTCAGGCACCACCCGGACTATCCAGGGAAGGTAACCGACACCATCAGAGCCACCAACATCGCAAACCCGCCATCCACCACCAGTGACCGATGTGCCAATCTGGTCACCGCCCTCCGTGAAGCCGCCATAGCTGTCCTTCCTGAGCAACCGCGCAACCACCGCAAGGCTCCCTGGCGCTCTGACCCACACTTACAGGACCTCCTCCAGCAACGCGATCAGCTTGACCGGTCTGATCCAGGCTACCGGAACCTGTCAAAAAACATCCGCCGGACACTCCGAGACCTCAAAAACCAACACTTCGAGTCTGAGGCCGCCGCCATCAACAACTTTGCGGAAGCCAGACGCATTGAGAAGATGTTTAGGCGTGCCAAACAGCAAAGCTCGACTCTAAAGGATGTCCGGACTGACGGTTGCGATCCGCACGCCCTCTATGAGCATTTCTCGCAGCATTTCACCTGTAGTGATAATCTGCCGGACCCTCCCACACTGTACTCTGACCCGCCGGAGTTTGTGCGATCCCTCCTCCTCATCTCGGCCGAGCACAATGTCGACAACAGCCCTCCCTCCGACACCGAGCTCAAGACCAACCTGCAGCGTCTTCGCAACAACCGCGCCGCTAGCGACATACCGCCGGAGTTGCTGAAGTACGGCGCCGACTCCGACGTGCTGATTTCTGAGTTCCACACCATCATGACGAGTGTTTGGACAATGGCAGATGTGCCAAAGAGCTGGGGTGAAGCGCGACTCTGCGTGCTCTGGAAAAGCAAGGGGAGCAAGCGCGACCCTCGAATGTACAGGGGACTTTCGATCGGCTCATCTCTTTGCAAACTGGCAGTTTGCATCATTCTCTCGCGCCAGACTGGATGGTATGAAGACCAGTTGGCTGAACCCCAGCAAGGTTTCCGCAAGTCACGCGGCACGCAAGACGCGATCTTGACAGCAAAAGCAGCGCACCTGGTGAGTGCGCGCATGCGCCGTCAAATTTATTGCGCGTTTGTCGACTTGACGGCGGCATTCGATACGATTCCGAGGAAGTGGTTGTGGCAATCCCTCCGGAATCGCATGCTGCACTACCAATCGACAGCCAACTTCGAAGTCCTGGAAGCGCTATACGCCAACACAACCGCCTATCTGTCCACAGACCCAGTGAGGGAACCTTTTCAGGTTTTAGCGGGAGTAAGACAGGGTGGGCCAGAGAGCCCAAGTTTGTTCGGACTTCTAATGGACTGGATTATGCGTCTATACGAGATGCGACTGGACCAGGAGGGCATCTCTGGATTTCAGTTCCAGTACCACATCCCGTACCACGCCACAAACCGCACTGAGCGCTCTGTCCACACCACATCCGGCACACTCGATCTTCGCTGGGTAGGCTTCGCAGACGACATCATGCTATTATTTCAGTCTGAGAAGGACCTCAAGCGTGGTATGCAGATCCTCGTCGAAACCCTCGACCAGTATGACCTCCACATTAGTGAGAAGAAGACAGAAACGCTGATTATGAACGCCAATCTGCTAGACACCGAGTACCCAGATTCGCTAGTGGAAGTACACGGCATTCAAATACCAAACTCACGAGACCTTAAATACCTAGGTAGTTGCCTTCAGTATGACCAACCGGCGACTGGCGATATCGAGGTCAACGCCAGAATCGAGGCAGCCAAATGCAAGTTTGAGTCTATGCGGAACGTGATGTTAAACAGGCACATCCGACTTGGTACCCGCATTCTCTTTTACAACGCGTTCATCCGGAGTCGTCTCGCATATGCATGTCAAACCTGGACGCTAACCAGCAAACAAACACGCAAACTCAACAGCACGCACATGCAATTTCTACGTCGCATGATTCGAGGAGGGTTTAAGCGACGCAACGAGCACGAGCACGACTTCCGTCTAGTCCTGACCAATGAGCGCATCCTCAATCTTTGCAACACGAGTGATCTGATCACGTACATCAACAAACAACGCCAAAAATTCGTCGCCCATACGATCCGCCAACCAAACTCCCGCCACACTAAACAGTTGTTATTTAACTCCAACAGATATAAACAATCGGGTAATCGTATTGGAACTCTTCTCGAACAAACAGTTTCATCCACCCAGCTTGAAAGAGACCAGTTTATCCGTATGGCACGAAGTGGGGAGTTTTGAATTAGGTGCTTAAATGTAAGCACCCCTCATAGCACGTATCGACGCGTCGCGAGGCAGAAACGATTGATTGAATGGCATCAGCACCTGTGAATGCATGGAGTGGTATGATGATTTGTGCCATTTCTTGTGAACAGAATTGTTTGCACTCATAAGTCTCCTTTCGACGCAACACATAGAGTTTTGCAGGAGTGTGATGTGCCACATGTGCTGCAATAACTGCAACACCCGTGTCTTCAGCATCAATTATGGCTGACACACCTGGCTTCTCTACCAGTGCCAGATGGAAGAAAAGTCTTGTCTGCTTCATGTTGGTGACAGGTAAAGTGTGACTCTTCGCCACCAGTGCTTACATTAAAACACTTTTCCTTAAAGGTGTAAAACATGGTGACTTGATTTCCTAGAGCTGATGCCAATGATTGGAATTCACTTAGAAGGAATCGCTAAAGTCTCTCTTTGTTCATTGTATTCTTGAAGAAGCTGTTAAAACATCTAGGCGACGGAACTGGATTCTCCTTCTTTGGGAAAACATTTGGGCTACCTCTCATACATGCTTCAAGCTGACTGGACCATCTTTTCGTTTCTGTCTTTTGGGGGCCGACGGTTCTTCAGAACTCTGGGGTGTAGATGGATCTTCAATCTGTTCGGCATTCCTTTTGCGGTTCAAGGTCTGGGATAATGGCTACTTCGAACTAACACAAAGCTTACACTTATGATGCACATAGAAGCCTGCAGGTCCATTAGCCCAAGGAAGTTGGTCGTAAACTTCTCCACACTTGTCTAAACCAGACCATTTCTTTGCATTTGTTTTCAGATTGTTCCAAACAAATTGTGTTATATTTTCAGTTTATTCACATTCTTCTTTGCATAGTAGGCATGTAGGCTTGGATCCTTTTGATGACCTTCCTCCTACTGGACATGTTTGGAGAACTGCTTTAGAAGGAGTGGGATTTTCCATGTTAGGCCTAGCCTTTAGGTACCTGAAAACATACCCTAGGAATAAAAATGGACTATGGCAAGCAAAATGAGACATATATAATATTTCATGAACAAGTACATAGTATGCACCACTGTAACACTGTCAATTCTTGTATTTATTACATTAGGATAACTATTAGTTTGTTTGGGTATTGTTGCTGAGTATCATTCGCAATACATACTTTCAGTGGTGGCCATTTTGGCAGCCATCTTGGACTGGTAGGTCCTAGCTAGGCCCCCTATAAGAGTTCCCTACATTTTCCCTAAACCCAGACCCCTCTAATTCTTCAGCATCCTCGAACATGTTTAAAAATACATCAACACTTCTATGAGCTTCTGGAACCAAGAAATAGACAAAATTCTGCATTTTTAGTGGTGGCCATTTTAAAATGTTGGCAGCCATCTTAGATATTAAGGTCCTGTGCTGTTCTGAGATATTCCAGTGGATTCCTTGACCCTGTAAAAGTGGGTATAGACACCAGAATCATACCTCTATGACTGTCTGCACCCGAGATATAGGCAAAACTAATTTTCACTGGCGGCCATTTTGAAATTTTGGCAGCCATCTTGGATTGGTAGGTCCTAGGCTCTTGTAAGTGGATCTATTGGATTCCTTGACCCTAAAAACATGGGTATAGACACCAGAATCGTGCTGCTGGGTGCTTCACTGACCAAGTTATGGTGATTTTAAGTTATTTTGGCGGCCATTTTGAAAAACGCCCTCTAGCGAGAGTTCCCCACATATTTCGATGGGTCAGACCCCTCTCATTGTATTTTTCACCCTCAAATCCATAAGAAAACACCTTGAAAACTTCTGGTAAAGACATCGAGAACGGGACTTCCATTCTGGACCCTACTACATAGGTAATTTCCGAAATTAGGGGTCCAAAAGTGTGAGACATGCTTTTTAAGATTTCCAAGTGTTTTTAATGATTGAAAATGGTTTCCCAGTAGAAAATCATAATTTTTATTTGAACAAATGCCACTCAAATTTAATGTTGTAGATATGGCACCAAGGTTAATGCAAACACATTCTACCGCCAATTTTCATTGGCGTAGGTAACCCGGGACACCAAACTCCTTTTTTTGTCAATGGTTGCCATGGCAACAGCCGTTTTGGACAAAAAACACAATTTTTGGTAATAAAACTAAGAATTAATATCAAAGGATTCATATGGAATATTGGAGTACTTCCAACGGCAAACCCATTATCGGATACCCATGCACAAACATTTTTAGAATTAAAAGTTAGTCTGGTAACGTTCCTCTGTCTGTATGTTTCGTAATAGTGGATGCGAAGTAATAGCGTTCTTTCGTTTCAAACGGCTTGTCGTACGTGTTGGGCGGTGCGTAATGTTCTTGTCCAATGAGAATCCCATACACACAGTACTGCTGACCCACTGTGGCCTCATCCAATCACAAAAGCGTCCACGACCGTCTGTTTTACATGTTATAAATAATGAACGAGCCACTGCACAATGCTTAGTGTTAAAGCCTCAGAATCAGCGCCGCCGCGCTGTCCGCTGTAATTTGTCAATTCCTGGGAATTCCTGAAATGCTCCGTATACAATAGAAGGCCCCGTGCCGTGTTCACTGATTTCTAAACAAAATTGAAGCAGGTGCCAAAATCATTTTGATATAACCGCCAAATGAAAAGGACAGTGTTGGGGTGGCGCATCCGGTGGATTCATTTGTCTATTACCGAATGACGTTTATTTACTTTTCTCAAGTTGCTGTATGAACGGACATGAATACAAAAAATAAGTCGTAATTCTGAGTTAGCACAACAATTAAGACTTAGTTGTATTCATGTCCCTTCTACGCTTCGGTACGAATTCATTAAAACTGTGGATAAAACTCACAAATTCCCGCATATTTTAAAACTTTTTAAATCAAATCCGTAACCTGTAACTTCAATTTCGTCCCAAGACGAGTGAGACGCGTAAATGCTTCAATTGAATTGGTCTTTGTTCTTTCCAAATGATCAGTGGTCAACCAATTTCAATATTTGTCCATTCAATGTCGTGAGATTTTATTCAAACTAGTCTCACCTGAAAATCATCTGCATCATGTAAAGATTGAATTCGTCTTTGTTCAACCGACTTATGATAATGTGTCGATCAAATTTGTCGGATGGTCAGTGTCACAAAACTAGCTGACTGTCAATTTCTTGTGTGTTGGTTTATTGTTAAAAGTGAACAAAAGAACGAACTTACAGGTGTAACTATTTTGGGAATGTGGGTTATGCAGGGTAAGCGAAGCGTGCAAGCAGACTGCGGGTTATAAAAGGGCCTATTCGATGGGTGCACGGTAGAGGACTTCTTCTTGACATTATTGGATTGGACTCGACTGCTTCGATACAGCTTCGATGCGCAGCGTTTGTACAGGGAGTTGTGTTCGATTGATTTTTGAGGGGAATGGAGTTGGTGTTTTGTCGGCACAGGGTCGTTTCTTGGCTTCCAGCGAGGTTTCTGTCGTAAGTGTACAGTTGGTAGACCAGTTATCTGAGCATTAATTAATTGTAGTGTAGGCCTATACTTAATTTAGAGTATTATATTAATTCGTGTATAGTAGTGTATTTATCTGCCAGGCGCACTTTTGTAAATATATAATTCAAAGTAGGCGCGGGCCAGGTGCATAGTTTGCACAAGATGGCCACGTCCTACACGATGGAAAGTGATGATAATTTATCGGGTGAATGTAATGACCAATCTGACACAGATCACGAAAATCCGGTTAAAACAAGATCGTCCTTTGAAAAACTAATGAGCCAAGCTCAAAGCACATCTCCGAAACCGCAACGAAAACAGAAAAACCGAAAAAGACCAAAAGAAAGTGACGAAGACCAATGCACAGAAGAAAATGACGAAGACTTTGTACAATGGAAACCCAAAAGAAATACCAAAAAACAAGCTCGCTCTGACTACAGCCAATCCACTCTATATTGCGATCAGAAACTGAACCCCGCCACTGTGATATTCAAATCACCTGACACGACTCTCGCAAATATTAACCCACTCCGTCTAGCAAAAGCCCTAAACGAAATAGGCAAAGATTATATCATCAAGATAACAAAAATCCGTGATGGTGGCATTGCTATCAAATGCCGCACACCGGCCCAAGCTGCTAAACTAAAAGGCATGTCTCAGTTGGGCCCGTGGGCGATAACCACAGAATACCCCAAAAACGAAACACAATGCCGTGGTGTAATCTCTGGCATTCCTGTTGACATAACAGAAGACGAAATTGCTGAAGCCCTGAAAGACCAAAATGTTACATATGCAAAACGACTTATGCGTAAAATCAATGGGGATTTGGAAAAGTCTATGTCTGTCTGTCTGACCTTCAGCCTTCGAACACTCCCAAAAGATGTCCAAATGGGATACGAAATCCATTCTGTTCGAACATATTTCCCACCAATAACCAGATGTTTCAAATGCCAGAGATTTGGCCACACTGCACCTAATTGTAAGAGTCATGTCAGGTGTGTCCGATGCGGCGAACAACATGAGTTTGAAGAGTGCCCTAACAAAGACAACCCCAAATGCCTCAGATGCGGGGGCTCGCACTCGGCAGCTTACGCAGGCTGCAGTGAAATGAAGAAACAAAAGCAAATTCAGTATGCAAAAATCACGCTCAACGTCACTTATGCTGAAGCCGCGAAATCGGTACAATCAAAAACGCAGAACAGCTACCACACACCTATATATGAAGAAATAAGACCAAAACCTACAGTATATGCAACAAAACAACAGAGAGAAAACACAAAGAAAGAAATAGAACAAGATGCCTCGACACAAACCGAAACCACACAACAAACCCAAACAGAAAACACACATGACAAACAAATTGAAGTCGGCCCTCAATTGGCCAAACTAATGCTTGGCACAATTCAAATATGCCGCAGTGACAAAATCAAAACAAAGGGTGAGGTGGAATATGCCATGAAGGATTTGTTCAGACAGGTGTTCGGTAGAGAACTATCGGGTGAAATTTACAAGAAACACGACAGTCCTCTGGCATCATCCACCCAATCAAAACAAGAGAAATCGGAAAGTAAATCGGGGAAAAGAAACTCAAAGAAATCTACTCAACCGGATGGATCAGCAAAAACACAGAAGGAATCCCAATCTAAGCCAATGGGTGACACAAATGGGCAGAGTATGGAGATAACACAATAAAATGGATCTCAAAATAATTCTCTCCTGCTTAGTCTTTATTTTTCAAATCATGCATATTCTCCAATGGAATGCCCAATCTCTCAGAGCACATGGATCGGAATTGAAAAATGCTATTTTTACTTCTAAAAATAAACCGGACATTATTTGTATTCAAGAGACCTGGTTGACCAAAAAACACAAATTCACCTTTAAAGGTTATGAAATAATACGTAAGGACAGAAATGCTACCAACCATAACGGCATTGGAGGTGGCTGCGCTATTCTAATTAAAAAAGGTATCTCTTTCAAAGTAATTAATATTCCTAATTTGGAAGCTATTGGTATTGACTTTTTCAGCGGTCCTAATGCTCATGCCCACTCGGTTATCAACTTTTATAATCCCTGCCTACCTTTGGATAAAGACACGTTAGATACAATTATTCCCAGTACCTCCAAATCGATTTTTATATGTGGCGATTTTAACAGCCATAATACACTCTGGGGATCTGACCATAATGACAGTAATGGTAATGTGGTTGAAGATTTTATTGATAATTATGATCTTGTCTGTTTAAATGATGGTACCGGGACACGGATTGATACAAGATCGGGAAAACGATCTTGTATTGATCTTACCCTCGTTACTAAAAATAATGCAGCTAATTATACCTGGCAAGTATGGGATGATAACTGCGGTAGTGATCATTTTCCAATAAGCGTTTTTTCAGATACTACTCCTGTTTCTTCTAAATTAAATCTTACCCCCAAATGGTCTCTTAAAAGAGCCGACTGGGATATGTTTCAAGAAGAATGTATTAGTACCATTTCATCACCTGACTCTTCCCAACCTGTTGATGACATTTATAACACCTTTATTACTCAACTTACCTCCTGTATTGATAAAACTGTTCCTAAAACTGTACCTAAAAAAGGGAAACCACAAATTCCTTGGTGGAGTAAAGAATGCGACAAAGCTGTTAAAGATAAGAAAAAGGCTCTCAATATTCTTAAAAGAACTAAACTCCCCAGTGATCTTATTCAATACAAGAAACAAAATGCCATTGTTAAAAGAACTATCAATAAGGCCAAGCGTGAGGGTTGGAGACAATTTTGCGAAGATATAACGCCTCAAACGTCGCCAAAGAAGGTTTGGGGTAAAATAAAAAGCATATCTAACATAAATACCTGTAATATACCATGCCTAAACAAAGACAACCAAACGGCGATTGGTGATATAGATAAAGCTAATATGTTAGCTTAAAACTTTGCCAAAGTTAGTAGCACGGCTAATTATGATGAAAGTTTTCAGAAAATTAAATTGAATACCGAAGAGGCTTTTTCATTTAAACATTACAATATTGATTCTTCTATAAATGACGACTTCACCTCGGAGGAACTCGATTACGCTATTGACAAAGCGAAATGTACCACACCCGGGGAAGACAATATTAATATGAGTATTATCAAAAAATTACCCAAAGTTACTAGGCAAACCCTTCTGACTGTTATCAACATCATTTGGTCTACAGCCCTATGTCCATCACAATGGAAGAGGGCTATTCTCGTTCCCATTTTAAAGCCAAGCAAAGATCCGAATGACCCTTCATCCTACAGACCCATTGCTTTAACCTCCACAATATGCAAATTATTGGAACGTATGGTTAACAAAAGGCTTAACTGGTTCCTGGAACTAAAAAACCTCATTCTAGTCTACACCCTTATGGCGTAAAAATGTCATTTGTGTGCAACTTCGGGTACAATCTTTGATTTTTTTCATGGATTACTCCTTGGTTAGTGGGAAACCCAAATCCGCTTGTTGCCTAATTTTGCTGACCCCGAAAAGGTGCTTTTTCGAGGTTTTTTGGTAATAAAAATGCAGACGACGCGACGTGGAATTTAGCGCACGGAGAAATATTACCCAATCACGAAGATGCCCAACTAGGAATCTTTCTGTATTAAGAACTGTACACACTGCGTTCGAATTTGGGTTCAATTCGCAAAGTGATCAGGTGATGGTATCGCACACTACAGACAAGGCTAGCTTCTACTAACAGTTTATGCAGTCACAAGATACGTGTTAATTTTGGCCGTGCCGTATCGCCATATGTGAAATCACGTCTGTGAAGTTGTCAGTGTCACTATATCAGGTTTGTTTATGCTTGTATAATCATGGAGGTAGGAATGTCAATGTTTCCCAAACTTAACAACATTGCGACAACCATCGACTGTCCATTTCGTGGGGCAGTTTCTTCAGTTTGTTCCTTGAGGACATGCACTGGTTGCGCTTTGCACATATCGTGCTTCTATTGTTAAACGGTTTAAGTAACAAAAGGTGTCCCACGAAATGGCGGCTATTCGATACGGTCTATACGGAAACAGGATAAAGCTGTCATTCATTTTAATAGCACTTTGGTTTTTACGTTCGTTTCTGGTTCATAAAGTTTTTTTTTTTCAATCGTTACATAGTTTCAAAATTTGTCCAGGACAGTTTTATCAATGGGCTTCTAGTAGAAATAGGCCTAACCCCCTTTTAACAATTTACCAATCATCTGTTCTGCCTTTAAAACCCAGTGTTGTTTAGTTTTCTAATCCGGTCAAAATTTCGTATATGTCATCGCACATTTAAAAGGACCATATTTTCAGATTATTAAAGTTCACATAGTTTGAGTAACGTCGACTGCACTTATCATTTTTTTTCCGAAATATTTGGACTAGTAGATGATATTATGGCAAAATAAAAGCCTAATAAGCCCGAACAAAATACCGTTCTGAATTTTTCTGGTACACAAATCATGCACAAGTGACTCCAGTCTCTACAGGCAGGCTACCATCATATCTTTCCGACCTAGTCCAACGGCATCATTCAAATCGTGAATCCATGAGATCCAACAACAAACTCCTCCCAGCGAAAGTTTATTCCAAGAGATCGTGGGGTGAAAGGTCCTTTGCCTCAGCAGCTTCATCCTTGTGGAACAAGTTACCAGAACACATCAAGCTATCGCCATCACTTGCAACTTTTAAAACATCACTTAAAACACATTTGATGAAATCTCATTAACTGACTGAACTCCATGATTGTGATATTAGATTTTTAATGTGTCTCGCTGCGCCATGAGCATATTTTTGTATGGATACCGGCGCATTATGAATTTTCATTATTATTATTATTATTATTATTATAGGGAGCATGCTGTTTTAGTATGATTAAGTGATTACTTTTAGGGATTATTACCCAGGGACCGCCGGGGTGAATGAATTCGATACAAATGTGGACAAATCCATATGAGTTTGGGAAATCTGAATGCAGTGAAAAGCAACTTGGCTCCACCGGGATTCGAACCGCATTTCTTCTGCTTAACGTGCAGACGCCCTACCAATTGAGCTATGAAGCCAACTGGTGGTCTCGAATCACGGTAGTACAGTTGTTCCTCACTGATTGGGATTGGCTATTACGTGAGCTTAGCAAGGCATACAGAGAAATAACCACCCCTCCCAGAGATTAAGTTTTGTTAGTTTTGTTTTCATAAAAATCGTCTATAAAACACTAATTTATTACAGAAAAACAACTCTAACAAGCCTGAAATTATTCATACCCTTACCATATTTTGAATCGTTTAAATTTTGAGGAATGGGAGTCTTTTGGCTTAAGTTACAAGAGTGTGACAGGCAGCTGCATGAAGGAATGACTGCAAAGAGACATTTCCAGAAATACATGTACATCATTTTGGGGGTATTTTATTGACAGATTTGCAGAAAATATATCTAGCCTCCTTATATAGATCAGTTCAAAGTCCTTTTTACAATCAATGGAAAATGCCTTCTGGTACTGCTCACAACGTATCTGCGTGGAATTTGGCCCACTCCACTAAAGTCTCCAGGTCTTTGAGGTTGAAAGGGTCTCCCCCATCTCGATTGAGTTGAGGTCCGGACTTTGGCCTGGCCGCTCTACGCCTGCAGCATTATCCCGGAACCATTTCGTGACTGACTTGGCAGTGTGTTTTGGGTCGTTGTCCTGCTGATATGTCAAAATGCTCGCTGAGTTTCTCTGCGGACTGCTTGATGTTTTTCTCCAGGATCTTGATGTTCTCAGTCACACACTTTGGCGGGCTTTAATGTTAAATATCTTCATTACGAGTTAATTGAAAAGCTCATTACAAGTTCTGCTAGACAGTTGTCCGCTAGTTGTTGGGCCGCGACAGGTTGTGGCACTTGTGCTCTTGAGAAAGGCACTTAATCACACTTTCTCCATCCTTCGGAAGGGATGTAAAGCCGTTGGTCCGGTGTGTTAGGTAAGGTAACACGCACTTTAAAGATCCCAGAGCGTTTCTTCGTGAAGAGAAGGGGAGGGATTCCCCGGTGTCTCTGGCCATATCTAATTCATCATGGGTTTCCTCACGCTTGCCGCGCGAGCGACAGTGTAATGGGCACTATTGAGGAATCCTTGGTTTCAGTACCAGAAATAAATAATAATAATAATAATAATAATATGCGTTAGCCGTCATAGTTATGAAGAATATAGTTTTCGAAGTTCCACGTATATTATTAATCTTGATCACATGAATCCAAAATTTATTCATCTTAAGACTTTCAAAAATAAATCAACTTGGCATCCTCAAAACCTTGAAAAAACCTCTCCCCTCCCATCAAACATTATGCTAATGGAGCCCAGTACGATCTAAGATAACCTTGACCTTATTCACACGACCCTGACTTGTCTTTAGATATTCACTTGGCATTCTCAAAATCCGAGAAAGAAATCACCAAAATTACCCAAAGTGTGCCAGTGAGGCCCAACAAATGCAATACACAATTTCCATCGACCTCAGCCAGGTAAGTCCGATGTCTAAATTGACCTTGACCACTGACCTTAGTCACATGACCCTGACATATAAACATCCTGGAATCTTCATAAATAAACTCTACATCACCATACACCTTGCAAAAAAACGTTCTTAACATCTAAATGGATCAACCGAGACTGAAATTATACAAATTCCATCACTCCATGGGGAGCCATGGGTCATATTAAAGTGGCCTTGACCCTGGCCCTAGTTAAATGAACGTAGCATCCTGTAAATCGTAGTACAGACAACATGATTTTTGAAATTGACCAAACAGGGACCGACAAAGTACATTTTGTTATGATTAGTGACCCCCTGTAACCTTTAAATTAACCTTTGACCTTGAAGATGTCCTTAAACATCTTGGAGACTTTAATAAATAAACTCAGCATCCTGTAAATCCTACAACGGACACCACGATTCTTAAAATTGACCAACGAGGGGCAGCCAAAGTGCAATTTTAAGATTTTTTACCCTAGTTGTGACCTTTAAATTGACCTTTAAATTGACCTTTAAATTGACTTTTGACCTTGAAGATGACCATACAAATATTAAAGACTTTAATAAATGAACTCAGCATCCTGTAAATCCTAGAATGGACACCACGATTGTTGAAATTGACCAGGGAAAGGGCCGTCAGAGTGCAATTTTGTGATTGCTGACCCTCTGTGACCTTTAAATAGACTTTTGACCTTGAAGATGACCTTAAAATCTTGGAGACTATAATAAATTAACTCGGCATCCTGTAAATCTTAGAATGGGCGCCACGATTGTTGAAATTGACCAACGAGGGGCCGCCAAAGTGCAATTTTAAGATTTTTGACCCTAGTTATGGCCTTTAAAATGACCTTTAAAATGACTTTTGACCTTGACGATGACCATAAAAATATTAAAGACTTTAATAAATGAACTCGGCATCCTGTAAATCATAGAATGGACACCACGATTGTTAAAATTGACCTGGGAAAGGGCCGTCAGAGTGAAATTTTGTGATTTTTGACCCTCTGTGACCTTCAAATTGACTTTTGACCTTGAAGATGACCTTAACAATCTTGGAGACTATAAAAAATGAACTTAGCATCCTGTAAATCCTAGAATGGGTGCCACGATTGTTGAAATTGACCACCGAGGGGCCGCCAAAGTGCAATTTTATGGTTTTGACCCTTTGTGACCTTTAAATTGACCTTTGACCTTGAAGATGACCTCTTAAAATTTGGCAACAACCGGATTTGAATTCCTTGATATGAAATTAACATATCCTCAAATTTGCCAAGATTGTACCCGAAAATGCATATGGGGCCCCTTAGTGCTGTAGACTATTCCTTCAGCACAAAGTGGTTTTCGGGAAGGTCGAAGAACTACTGACCACTTAACGCACCTTGAATCTTCAGTCAATGAAGGGTTTGCTAATAAAGAAAGTACACTCGCTGTCTTCTTAGACCTGCAAAAAGCTTACGATATGGTTTGGAGGAAAGGGGTTATTATTAAATTGCAGAACATGGGTCTAGGTGGTCGCATTGTCAAATGGATCGACAACTTCCTTAATAATAGATATGTCCGAGTTAGAATTAATGGGACTTTGTCGGATCCTGTACATATTGAAAATGGAGTTCCTCAGGGAAGCGTCATTAGTCCAACGATTTTTAATATTGCTGTAAGTGATTTGACCAGTCATATTAATGGAATTCAAGTCACCCAATATGCGGATGATATAGCAATTTGGAAGACCAATAGAAACGTTAAATTTCTCATAAGTAAAATTCAGAACGAACTTAATAATGTCCATAAATGGTGTTCAAAATGGGGATTTAAACTGTCTCCTCCCAAATCAATAGCTGTTCTTTTTACCCGGAAAACTAAAATCCCAGAAGTTGTCTTACACATTGCTAATATCAATATTAGTATTGATAAGCATGCCAAGTTCCTAGGTATTACCTTTGACTCTAAACTCACTTGGAAGAAACACATCGACAGTATTATAGACAGGTGTAAAACTAGAATAAACCTCCTTCGCTGTGTAGCGGGCAGTAAATGGGGTGCCCATTGCAAGTCCTTACTTAATATCTATAAAGCACTTGTTCGGCCTCTCTTTGAATACGGTTGTGAGGCATATGACTCCGCATGTAATACAACAAAAGAGAAACTAGACAGTATCCAATATAAAGCTTTGAAAATTTGCAGCGGAGCACTAAGTCGCACTTCTCTCACTACTCTGCAAGTTGAATGCGGAGAACCACCTCTTCAATCTAGAAGATCATTTCTGAATAAAATATTCTATGCTCAAATCCATAACAATAAAAAACACCCGGGACATTCCATGACAAAGGACAGGTGGCAAAAACACTATTTTAGAGATAAGTGGGAAAGCAAGGGACATATTCCATTTGCTGCCCGCACCAGCGAACCGACAGAAGTTTTACTTGACAACAAATACTCTCCTTTCCCATACTGGTACTATAATAACGCAAATGTTCATTACACCGTCCTTGATGAGGTTAAAACAACAGATAATACCAACTTTAAGAAGGAAATAGCTGTTGCTAATATCCACACCAAATGGTTTACTGCATTACATATTTACACGGACGGTTCGGTTAACATAAAACATAACAGAACTGGATGTGGCATATGCATTCCAGAATTTAAGTATACAAGAGGTTACCGACTTGCCAATAATATTTCCATTTTTACCGCTGAGTTAACGGCAATTTTTGTAGCTCTTCTATGGGTTGATGATGTTAAACCCCTTAACATATGTATTTTTAGCGACTCAATAAGTGCCTTAATGGCAATTAATAATCTTATCCCCTCGCATAAAATTATTTATGATATTAAACATACTTTAGTTTCGTTATATTACCAGGGTATTAACGTGAGCTTTGACTGGATCCCCAGTCACTGTGGCATTTGGGGAAATGAAACTGCCGACGCTGAAGCTAAACGAGGCACTAACAAAAGTAACATTGACATACCAATTAGCCTATCTAAAAGTGAACTTAAACGAGTCTTTAGAGTAGAAATGAAAAATAATTGGCAAACCTCGTGGAATAACAAGCAGGATTATCTCAAATGGATTAAACCTGATGTTAATTTTATTATGAATAGTTGGAGTAACAATAGAATAGATGATGTTGATTTTCATCGTCTACGGATGGGGATGGGCAAAAACCTGAATAGTTATCTTCATCTCATAAACAAACATGATGATGGCTTATGTTCTCAATGCGGTGTACCTGACACAGTAATGCATTTTCTTTTAGCATGTACAAAATATAACCAACAACGAGCTTGGCTTAAAAGAAAATTGCAACGCGACAACTTAAACTTAAAATGTCTTCTTGGTGGTCCTAATCCACCTTCTAAACTAGTCATACAATTTACTAAACTTTGCAAGGTGGACATCTGATTTTTATAACCTTTCCATATGAACGAGCTGAGTTCGGGTGGCGCTGTTTTGATCGGATTGGTATGCAATATCATCTCCTCACTCCCGGAGATGAGGCATGCGGACCGGTGTTTGCTGGACCCATGCTTGTTGCATATCTTGATGATCACTACAGCGCCTTCCAACACTCCTTCACTACACCTTATGAGAGATTTCATTTACCTTTAATGTATAAATAATATATTCGAAGATGTTTCTTTAGCTATCATTTATTGTATTTTTTTATCACCTTTCCTTATAAATGAGCAGAGTTCGGGCGGCGCTGTTTTGATCGGATGGGTATGCAATATCATCTCCTCACTCCCGGAGATGAGCCATGCGGACCGGTGTTTGCTGGACCCATGCGTGTTGTATATCTTGATGATCACTACAGCGCCTTCCAACACTCTTTCACTATACCTTATGAACGATTTCAGTTACCTTTAATGTATAGATAATATATTCGAAGATATATCTTTAGTTAACATTTCTTGTATAATACTGTACTTATAATGCTCAGATAACGTGTTTGACCTGCTGTACCTTCGACATCCCGTTATGACTGGCGTGAATGGCCTTAGCTGCCGATAAACGCCATCTTAAATTAAACAAACAAACAAACAAACAAACGTGCACGGTAGAGTACCGCCTGTCATCGTGGTGTGTGCGAGGTTTGCACATGGACGGCATTCACTACGCTGAGGACTGCAGCAAGACGTCTGCCAATCTTGTGATGGCTTTGAGACGGCTGATGAACTCGCTATACGTTGAATTGGGGTCGTCGCAACTTCTGCAGCACCACTGTGACAGTATGCCCTCCGTGTCACCTGTCGTGAAATTGGAGTCGGTCTGAGGCCTGTTTTAGCCAGCGGAAGTACGGCTTGGTACTCTCACTTCTGTCTGTGAGTGTTATTGTTTCATTTAAATACCCATACATGATTTTATTTGAAAGGGATACGGATGATTTATTTCCCTTTGTTTTGCATGTGCTTGTTTGCAGGGCTTTTGGAGCCAGGGGTTTCCGTTTTTGCCGCTATGACTGATGCCGTGCATGCTAGCTTCGCTTTCCCTTACTAATTTGCATGTTTAAGTTTGAATGAAATGCATGTAGTTACTTATACAGTTCGCATGCATATTGATAATATTTTTGCTTTATTGCTTGGACTTTGTTGCTATTAATTTGCCAGAGATTGCTTTAATTGAGTTGCAAGTTGCTTATGCCAGTTTGGCTATTAATTTTGCTTTGTTTATACGGTATTGCCGTTTTGCCGTGTAAAAGGTTGCTTAGTCGTAATTTAATTGGTTATTGATTTGCCCAATATTGTTTATGCCAGTTTGGCTATTTTTAAATAAAATATTGGTGATGGTATAAATTGATTGCGTTATGGTTCCTTTCGACTCTTGACCGTTGGCATTTTTAACGGGGGTCCCGGGATATGTGACAGTCAGACGTACTGTATAAACGCGTCAGGGACAAATTAAATAGGGCCTACATGTGAAATTGATTTCCAATTTTTGCCGACGGATATGATAGTTTAGAGCCACTTGCCATGGCAACACGTCACACTTGGGCTGTCTATAGCGAACCGTGACCTTGTGACCCCATGTACAAGCACCCTATAGACAACCGAAGTGTGACGTGCGTTGCCATGGCAATTGGCTCTAAACTAACGTGGCCGTCGAAAAAGGTACCATTGCAAAAGCACATGAACACGGTTCAGTGATTTGTTTTTAGTTTAAAGATGACGTACTCACTTAGGCAGTCTATTGCAATAGACTGCCGAAGTAATACGTCATATTTTGTTGGTTGCCTAGGCAATTGGCTATTATCTGTTTTATTTAACCAGGGTAGCCTTCTCAGTTATAAAAAGAACTGCTTTTCTTAAAGGCCCTGGATGCTAAAATTGAATTTTAAAACAAAATATAACACTGATATTATCAATAATAAAAAAAGTTAAAAGATACAAATGAGACATGTACATTCCTAGGATAACATAAAAAGAAACCAATAAAATCTAGTAAGAAATAATAAAATAATTAGGATAGAAACGACCAAGATCTTTATAATTAAATAATGACAGAAACAAAGAGTAATCAAAGTTGATTTAAATATATATATATATATAAAAATAAATAAATAAATATAAAACAATTTACAAGTAAATGTATATTTCTAAAGTTAATTAATACAATTTAACGTAACAAGACACAGCAGGAAAGATCAGTACAAATAAAGTATACAACGAAAGTCTAAAAAGGGGGAAAGATGAAACCGGGAAAAACATATCCAAAGAACGGTTAACAAAACATACGACAGTATAACATAAATGAAAAAGAAAAAGAAATAACCACTTGAACTTAGAAAGTATCTCGGTCTGTGTATGAGAGAAGTTAATTCGTTCAATCCCAAGGTCTCTAGTTAACCGAACAGAATGCAGTTAAAGTAAGGTGTTAGAAAAACTATATTAAAATAAAACCGAAAGAAAAATATAAAAACACATTACTATGCATGTACACGTTAAAAAATAAACGAATGAACACAAGCAATAAATAGAGCTGCTGCGTGGCAAACTTAAACAATTTAAACTTGGATAGTGTCTCGGCCTGCCTGTTAGTCAGGGAATATTTCCGAAATCTAGGAACTAAATCCTTACCAAATTATTTCTTCACCAAATTGTTATTCAAGGTGTCTAGTAACATCTCCTAAAAAGTTGAAATTCAACTCCCCTAGGAAAACCCGTGATAGCTCTTTAAAGTTGGGGTACCAGGAACTATTAATCCGAAAATATTGAACAATTCAAATACTATATCAACCATCTTGTGGGGACAATTGAGAGGTTTTTCGTGATTCTGAATCAATTGTAAACATTTATTTTGCATCAGATCGACTTTTTGGATGACAAACTGTGATGCTTAGCTCTTTTTTTGATTAAACGTGTATATATATATATATAAACATACATATGACTGCGCATTCAATTCAAAGGTATAGTAGTCCATGGGCCAGAGGGACCCACCGTGCACCTCCCCCTCGAATTGACGAAAATGTAGGTCTTGGTGAGTTCTGCACAGTGGTACATGAGTTATGTCTTTTAATTTAGTAAGTAGGTCAACAGAGGTCAAAAAGTCAATTTTAAAGGGAGTTTCGCTAAATTCGGTAATCCTCGCCATCAAACAAAACAGACTGTACGTGTAAATTAATAAAGTTTTACTATAACATGATATTATTCTGTCTCAACGTATTTTATTCGCCATATAAATACAGGTTAATTTGATTGTATTGGTAGAAAGGCTTTCTGCCACACCGTGGGAAATATGTGGGTCAATATAGCACCAAAATACCCCAACATAAAAAAACCTTACAGGCATGGAAGGGGTGGAGACAATGACTTCTCTAATATAACTGCTGATGTCAGATATAGCTAATTTTATTATTCATTAATGTGTATAACATGATACTGTGGCAAGACTGGCTGCACCAGTCACCATATGAGCCGCTAAGGCAGGGTGGGCCACTCTGCCAGAATTGCCTCCCTGACAACCTGCACTTCTAGGGCTGTTTTTGAGACATGGGGTTCAAAAAGTCTGGTCAGGCCCATGCATGTTTAATCAGGATAAAAAACCTAACAAACTTGGCCATCTCGGTTCAGCCCGAAGCCATCCCGGTTCAGCCCGAAGCCATCCAAGCCAAGCTCAATTTCCTCCCAGCTACGCCCAAACTCCAAAACCCCAGCCCGAAGCCATCCCGGCCCAGCCCGAAGTCATTCAGCCCCAGCCCAATGCCCTAGCTCCCAGCAGAAAACCTGAAGGCCTAAAGCCCCAAAGCCCAGCCTGAAGCCACCCCAGCCCAGCACGAAGCAACCCCGGCCCAGCCCAAAGCTACCCCGGCTCAGCCCAAAGCCCTCATGAGGCCCAGTCTGAAGGCCACCCTGGTCTAGCCTGAGGCTGTGGGATGACTTCGGGCTGGGCCAGGATGGCTTTGGGCTGAACTTAACTGGGATGGCTTCGGGCAGAGCTGAGAATTAAGGCTTTGGACAAGGTTGGGAGGGTTCCGGGCTGCACTGGGAAGTCTTTAGGTTGGGTCAGGGTGCAGTGGCTTCGGGCTGGGCCTGGAGTGGCTTTAGGCTGGGCCGGAATGGCTTCGGGCTGGGCTCGGGTACCTTCGGTTTGGGCTGGAATTAATTTGGGCTGGGCCGGGATGGCTTCGGGCTGGGCTGGGATGGCATATAACTGGGGTTTTGGGGTTTGGGCTGAGCTGGGAGGGCATTAGACTTGGCTGAGATGGCTTCGGGCTTGGCTGGAATGGCTTCAGACTGGGCCGAGATGGCTTCGGGCTGGGGTTTTGGGGTTTGGGCTTAGCTGGGAAGGCATTAGGCTTGGCTGAGATGGCTTCGGGCTTGGCTGGAATGGCTTCAGGTTGGGACGGGATGGCTTCAGACTGGGCCGGGATGGCTTCGGGCTGGGGTTTTGGGGGTTTTGGCTGAGCTGGGAGGGCATTGGGCTTGGCTGAGATGGCTTCAGGTTGGGTCGGATGGCTTCAGACTGGGTCGGGATGGCTTCAGACTGGGCCGGGATGGCTTCGGGCTGGGCTGGCATGGTTTCGGGCTAAACAGGGATGGCTTAGAGCTAGCTGGGCTGGGATGGCTTCGGGCTGGGCTAGAATGGCTTCACGTTGGGCCGGGATGGCTTCAGACTGGGCCAGGATGGCTTGGGGATGTGGTTTTGGGGTTGGGCCGAGCTGGGAGAGCATTGGGCGTGACTGAGATGTCTTCGGGCTGGGCCAGGATGGCTTCAGGTTGGGCCGGGATGGCTTCAGACTGGGCTGGGATGGCTTCGGGCTGGGTCAGAATGGCTTAAGGTTGGCCGGGCCGGGATGGCTTTAGACTGGGCCGGGATGGCTTCGGGCGGTGCTGGTATGGTTTCTAGCTAGACAGGGATAGCTTCGGGCTGGGTCGGGATGGCTTATAGCTGAGCTGGGATGGTGTCGGGCTGGGGGTTTGGGCGTAGCTGGGAGGCATTGGGCTTGGCTGGGATGGTTTCGGGCTGAGCCAAGATGGCTTCGGGTTGGGCCAGGATGGCTTCGGCCTGGGCGGAATGGTTTCGGGCTGGGCCGGGATGGTTTCGAGCTCGGCTAGTATGGCTTCGGGCTGAAACGGGATGGCTTTGGGCTAGGCTTTGATGGCTCCAGGCTTGCCTGGCATGGCTTCGGGCTGGGCTGGGATGGGATGGCGTAGAGCTGGGCTGGGATGTCTTTATAGGCTGGGGTTTTGGGGTTTGGGCACAGCTGGCAGGGCATTGAGCTTGGCTGGGATGGCTTCGAGCTGGGCCGGGATGGCTTCGAGCTGGGCCGGGATGGCTTTGGGCTAAAACGGGATGGCTTCGGGCTAAAACGGGATGGCTTCGGGCTGGGCTTGGATGGCTTAGAGCTGGGCTGGGATGGCTTCATGCTGAAGTTTGTCAGGTTTTATCCTGATTAAACATGCATGGGCCTGACCAGACCTTTTGAATCACATGTCTCAAAAACAGCCCTAGAAGTGCAGGTTAACAGGGAGGCAATTCTGGCAGGGTGGCCCACCCTGCCTTAGCGGCTCATATGGTGGGTGGTGCAGCCAGTCTTGCCACAGTATCATGTTACACACATTACTGAACAATAAAATTAGCTACATCTGACATCAGCAGTTATATTAGATAAGTCATTGTCTCCAGCCCTTCCATGCCTGTACGGTTTTTTTTTATGTTGGGGTATTTTTGGTGCTAAATTTACCCCGCCTAAATTGGTGCTAAATTGACCCACGTTGTGGCAGTAAGCCTTTCTTCCAATATAATCACATTAACCTGTATTGATATGGCGAATAAAATACGTTGAGACAGAATAATATCATGTTATAGTAAAACTTTATTAATTTACACGTACAGTTTTGTTTGATGGCGAGGATTACCAAATTTAGCGAAACTCCCTTTAACATTGACCTTTTGACCTCTGTTGACCTACTTACTAAATTAAAAGACATAACTCATGTACCACTGTGTAGAACTCACCAAGACCTACATTTTAAGGGGTAACTTGTATCGTCAATTCGAGGGGGAGGTGCACGGTGGGTCCCTCTGGCCCATGGACTACTACCTTTGAATTGAATGCGCAGTCATATATATATACACACATATACACGTTTAATCAACAGAAGAGCTAAGTATCACAGTTTGTCATCTAAAAGTCGATCTGATGCAAAATAAATGTTTACAATTGATTCAGAATCACGAAAAACCTCTCATTTGACCCTCACAAGATGGTTGATATAGTATTTGAATTTTTCAATATTTTCGGATTAATAGTTCCTGGTACCCCAACTTTAAAGAGCTGTCACGGGTTTTCCTAGGGGAGTTGAATTTTAACTTTTTAGGAGATGTTACTAGACACCTTGAATAACAATTTGGTGAAGAAATAATTTGGTAAGGATTTAGTTCCCAGATTTGCCAAATATCGGATAATATTCCCTGACTATGTGTGAAGTTGTTAATTTATTCCATCCCGAGGTCCCCAGATATTGAAAAGTTCGTTTACCTGCGTTTGTCTTAGGAAGAATTGATATGCTCAGTGAGCCGTTATAATGTGACCTGGTGCCAATTTTGTGAGTGGGAACCTCGAAACGAGACCAGAGATACTTGGGATTTAGTCTATTAACGCATTTGTAAACTTCACACATTCTATGATTGTGCCAGCGTTGAGGAAGGGCAATCCATGATAACGCCTCGTGTAGTTCTGCAATGTGCGTTCTTGGACTAGCATCGAGTATCATTCTCGCGAGGTGGTTATGCAGCTTAATGAGTTTGTCACTTGTTGTACTTGGACAGCCAGACCAAACAACGCTACAATAATCGAATAAAGGCAAGACTTATAACTCTAAATGTGGATGCAGGGATGCACGGTTTAGCGGAACGTCTTAAAAATCCAATTTTATTGGAGATTTTCTTAGCTATGTTACTGTAGTCGATGTGATCAGACCAGGACAGGTTTTCATCAAGCATGACACCAATATACTTATAAGCCTTGACGCGTTCAATCATCTCGCCTTTCAGTGAGATAGTAATATCTTCTAGACGAGACAACCGATATCTAGTTCCAAATATCATGAAATTTGTTTTTGCTCACATTCAAGGTTAATGTGTGCTCTTGTAACCACTTGCTCACGTGATCCAGGCCTGTCTCCATTTCTTGGACGATCATAGAAGACGTTCCGATAAACAGCATAACGGTATCTTCTGCATACATATTTACTTTGGAGCCAGGGATTTGTATGATGTTCGGAAGAGAGTTAATAAAAACAGTAAAAAGTAAAGGTCCTAGGATCGAGCCCTGTGGGACGCCAACTGTGACGCTAGCAAGCTTTGATAAGACGCCGTCCAATTGCGTGGTTTGCATTCTACCATTCAAGTATGATTTAAACCATTTTAGTTCAAGTCCCGTGATACCGTTATTCCGCAGTTTTGACAGGATAATTTTATGATTTTACGATAACAATGGTGTGTGCCCAATTTCCATAGTGTCAACGGTATCAAAAGCCTTTTTTTTCAGATCTAGGAAAATGGCACCCGTTACATCGCTATCATCTATGTTACGTAAAATAAAATCAGAAACATCAAGAATAGTGGTTTGAGTTGAATGTTGTGCTCTGAATCCTGATTGTTGCTAACAAATCATTCTTCGCCAGGAAATCACGCAATTGGTTATAATGTTTATTGGATTTTCTTGCCCATGAAATTTCATATTTCGCCCACCGTGTTTTACCTTCTATTAAACGGGCCCGTTTTCGCTACCATAACCAGGACCATGTTTTGACGTAATTACAAAATAACCCAATGGTTGGCTTTGGGCGTCGGCAACCGAAGCCGTGCATTTGGTTTAATCAGTCAGAAAAAATGCTGTCGGTATACATGTTCGTACATGTGTGCGTGTGTTAAATTGTTAAATAATTTGTGTGGTAAGAATTATTGAGACGTTGACCATTTTCCCTTAATTTAAGTTCAAGACGACCTATTAGGTATATTAGGTATCAGTAATATTGTGCGGCCACAGTGCGGGAAATAATCCACATTATAGGTCGACTTGGTAAGATAAATGATCTCGGTAATTAAACAAGTAGGATACCACTTTAAATAAGTGAATTGCGATATTTATGTCACGAATGTAAAAAATACCCCCCTTTAAAAAATGTAATCGACTGGCTTCTATATTTGCCAGTCCCTCCCCTTTTTCCCATTTAAGGCAATGTCTTTATTATTTAAATTAGTCACGTGTTAATTCACTACGTCATCGGAACGATAGCGCGTTGTCGGATGATTCAGCTTGTAACCGAAGACGAGAGCTGACGTTCCGTACTGTCTTTCTTGTATTTTTCACAGATTAAACGTCTCTCAATCCAAGAGTTGTTTGTCCTCTTCCCAATTTATTTGACTCTAAAGCAAAGGGTCACATTGGTGAAAGATCCGGGTAAGAGGACACCAAGACGACACTGACAGATACAGCCAGCAGTTTGGCCCTTGTCGAGTCTTGCCCGTCGACCGAGGCCCTGTGACGCCCTGTCCTGTGGACCGGAGCCCCGTCGAGTCCTGCCCCGTGGCCTGAGCCCCGTCGAACTCTGCCCCGTGGCCTGGTCCCCGTCGAGCCCTGCCCCGTGGACTGAGCCCGGTCGAGCCGGCCTACTTCCAAATAATGAAAGGCACCCATGCCTGTTTCTTTGCTGATATATGCTTCTGCTTGGCGGCATGGGTGACTTTCAAGATCAGCACTTTTTCCCCATCAAAATCGTTGCTCAAAATGGAATCTTTAAACAAGTATTTTTACAGGAAATTGCAATTTTTGTTAAAATACAAATCTCTACACGTTCTACATACCTCCCTGGCCGTAATATCCTCAACAGTGGCGTACATTCGTCCTTAAAACCCAAATATTCCAAGAAAAATATCGGACCTCGTGTTGCACGATCAACTCTACGTTTCAAAATGGCGGACTGTGCGCGTCACGGAGACAGAGGGCGCTATTCAATTGAGTCGGTATGGCAAGCCAAAAGTCATATAACGTATTGCGGCAACGCGTTGCGAAAATATCACAACGGGTTGTGCTATCATCCAATCATACATTACCCCCGTCAGACTGGACGCGTGACGGCGACCATCAGAAAATGTACAAGGTCGCCGGAAAACGTGAACACAATGCGAACAAAACTTCCAACAAATTACAAACTTGAAAAAAGCTGAGCTCTTACCGCGACCTGTGCGATCATACCGCATTCTCACGACCCGGTCGACACGACCTCTCCGCTCCGCGCTTATGGCGTTTCTATTGAGATCTATGGACTTGGCAACGGCGATCACCGGCGATCCCGCGGCGCTCTCACCACGCTCATAGGTTTATTACCACGCGTCTTCTACTTTAGTACGTGTGTCGCTACTGCACGGCGACCTCGGGGCGTTTTTACCACGTTCTGGATAACTTCTGCCATGATTATTACAGCGATGAAGACGACAGACACACAGATATATAAGCTTTGAAACGCCAGTTTTTATAGCAGCCAGCTTAAGGTTGTGCCTGAAAAGCATGGTCGCCATAGGAGCGTAGTGCAAGTTTAGTAGACCACGCCGTGGTCGTATTAAGAACTCAATTAACGCATATTGGGAACCCTATAAGAACGCCATAGGCGCAGCCGGAGCCCCATGAGGACGTGGTGCAATCGCGCAACGTGAAATCATCGTACATGTAATATCGCCCTGACAATGTCATACGGGACTCCGAATGCCTAGTGGGGTCGTTGCAGACACGCGAGGGTCGTGGCGAGGACACCACGAAGTCGCCATTGCAAATGTGTTACCATTTTCGAAGCGTCTTTGCGCTTGCCACGCGTGTACTACGTTCATGTGGATGTTACGACGCTTGTCTACGGTGTCACACCGTCAGACCAGGGTGGCGTCCTTACTGGGCTGGTACGGCGACGAAAAATGGGCACAGAGCGCGTCAAAGTCGCCATAAGCGTGGTACATTTTATAAGCGTGTTGGAAACGCCATACATCGTGCTGTGGTCGCCAATGATCGCCGACGTCGCCGAGTCCCGGCGTTTGTTTTGAGCATGTTCAAAACATACGCCAAGGTTCTGCGATCTGACCTGAGAACGCGGTAGGGTCCGGGTGGGTACGGGTCGCGAAGGTCGTGAGACAAGCGTCGAAACATCCACATGAACGTAGTAAGCGCTTAGTACACGCGTGGCAAGCGCAAAGACGCTTCGAAAATGGTAACACATTTGCAATGGCGACTTCGTGGTGTCCTTGCCACGACCCTCGCGTGTCTGCAACGACCCCACTAGGCATTCGGAGTCCCGTATGACGTTGTCAGGGCGATATTACATGTACGATGATTTCACGTTGCGCGATTGCACCACGTCTTCACGGGGCTCCGGCTGCGCCTATGGCGTTCTTATAGGGTTCCCAATATGCGTTAATTGAGTTCTTAATACGACCACGGCGTGGTTTACTAAGCTTGCACTACGCTCCTAGGGCGACCATGCTTTTCAGGTGCAACCTTAAGCTAGCTGCTATAAAAACTGGCGTTTCAAAGCTTATATATCAGTGTGTCTGTCGTCTTCATCGCTGTAATAATCATGGCAGAAGTTATCCAGAACGTGGTAAAAACGCCCCGAGGTCGCCGTGCAGTAGCGACACACGTACTAAAGTAGAAAACGCGTGGTAATAAACCTATGAGCGTGGTGAGAGCGCCGCGGTATCGCCGGTGATCGCCGTTGCCAAGTCCATAGATCTCAATAAAAACGCCATAAGCGCGGAGCGGAGAGGTCGTGTCGACCGGGTCGTGAGAATGCGGTATGATCGCACAGGTCGCGGTAAGAGCTCAGCTTTTTTCAAGTTTGTAATTTGTTGGAATTTTTTTTCGCATTGTGTTCACGTTTTCCGGCGAGCTTGTACATTTTCTGATGGTCGCCGTCACGCGTCCAGTCTGACGGGGGTAATGTATGATTGGATGATAGCAAAACCCGTTGTGATATTTTCGCAACGCGTTGCCGCAATACGTTATATGACTTTTGGCTTGCCATACCGACTCAATTGAATACTCACATATTACGGACTCGTTTTGGTCTTGCTGAGATTGTTAATCACGGTGTTTCCAACCGATATGGCCCAAGCCAGACCTCCACCTGACAATGGCGTGCCAAGCCCTACCACCAAGAGATGACCAAAGAAATGTGACTAACTTACCTCGGCAGTTTTTGTCTCAGCTAGGGGATCTTGAAAACCTCATGCCAGATACGCTGGGTCGTAGCGTAGCTGAACACCATAGATTATACCCTAACATAGAGCCTCGCCAAACCTCTTCGTCACAGCCAAGACGGTCTGAGCACACGGTTAGTCCAGACCCACCCATCCTACTCCGCACGGGAGACAGTCGTTTGGCGGCATGGACTTTCCCGCTCCGTCACCACAGTATCATCAAGTGAAGAATGTACCAGTTTTCACAGGAAGAGAAGGATCGGCTCTAAGTGTTGATGACTGGGTAAGAGATATGAAGTATATTATAGAGACAACATCGATGCCTCCTCGCCATCAGTTTTCTACTATTGTGCGATACCTCGGCGGTCCTGCAAGGAAACTTGTACTCAACGTTCCACCTGAGTTACAGACCCCAAGCCATGCATTTGCCGAACTTCGTGACCAATTTGGTGATGTTTCCCTTCTTGGCGATCCACTTGCCGATTTTTACGAACGATTCAGGCTCCCAAACGAATCGTCAACAATCTACGCTTTGGAGCTGGAAGCCACTTTGCGCACGATTGAGGAACGAATAAACAGAGGTCAGCCCTTACCGACTCGCAACCGCATGCTTACCCAGCAGTTCATGCGAGGTGTAAGAGATGAAAAGGTAATTCAGTGACTGGCACCCATGAAACCGAGAGACATGACCTTCCGAGAACTCCAGATGGAACTGAGGCAACTTGAAAGAGAAGCAAAAGCGTATGCCACCTTTAAACCAGCCCAGTCTCAACAAGCGCGGTGCCAAAATTCTCCTTCACAGAATCAGCCAGCCAAGCCTAAGCCGTCAGCTACTCAAACAGAAAAGACTGAACCAAAACTGCACACCAGCGAGGTCCTTCGTAATCTCATCGCAACAGTCCAGCAGTTGGCAGACAAAGTGGATCGGATGTCCGTTCAATCTACAAGACCTCCTCGACACCAGAGACCTAATTTTCCTTCCGATGGTGTCTTTGTGTGTCACCGCTGTGGACAAGAGGGTCAAATTGCCAGAGGATGTCGAAGCAAGCCGTTAAACCCTCAGGGCCCGCGGCCGCAGGGCAAGCCATCGGAGCCTACAACGCCGAGAGCCCTGTAGTTTCCTTCAAATCAATGAGTCACTCCGATTTTTCCTCTCCGGAGTACCAGCAGATGATTGGTCCAAACAATGAGGACACTGTTGAGATTAACGGCCAGCCGTTCCTAGCACTGATTGACTCAGGATCACAGATTACATCCGTAACAGAAGACATGTGGAAATCGCACCCGCAGTTACAATAATTCGAGCCTACTCCAGTGGATGTCTTCATCGAAGGTGCCTGTGGACAGAAAGTACCACATCAGGGTGTCATCGCGATATCATTGACCATACTGGGTGTTGTTTACGACGACGTACCTGCATTTGTGGTACCATCGGATACTTACCGAAGTCGTGTCCCTGTCCTCATTGGAACCAATGTGATACGTGCTGCAAGAAGAGATCAGGATGCAACCAAAGGAGACCGATTCCTGTCCTCCTTGGAAACGGAGAACAAAGCCTGGTACGCGGCCTTCGCTAATACAGCAGTAGCCGAACCTGGTGATAAACAGGGACGAATAGGTTTTGCAAATTACGTTGATGGCTTTCCACGGATTATACCGCCCGGTACAGAGATGGACGTCATGTGCCAAGCTCCTCGTGGTCCATACGGTCATACATACACTGCTGTTGTCGAAGAGTTCCCTCCAAATTCGCTACAGTTGAAAGTTGGAAGCATTCTTACTGACGTCGGTCCAAATAGACGCGTGCCTGTCCGTCTCTGTAATATTTCTGCCAGACCCGTGAAGATTACCAGAAACACAAACCTTGCACGTTTCTCCTCCATTCTCCGTGTTGGAGACACACATCCCGATCACAGTGATGATGCCCCTGTTAATTCCTTAACCAGTGGAATGGTGAACAGCCAACATGTACTAGAGGTAGCCAGTCAAATACCATCACTTGATCTGTCTGAGGCAGCCATAGAAGACGATACGCAGAGAAAGGATATCGATGGTCTCCTTCAGAAGTATTCAGATGTATTCTCGACTGGTCCACTCGATTTTGGCTGTACAAATACCGTCAAACACAATATCCCACTGATTGATGACCAACCTTTTCGCCTTCCGTACAGAAGAATACCCCCATCTCAATTTCAGGCCATCAAGGAACATAATTATCCATGCAATGGAAGAAACTGGTGCTATCAGAAGAAGTTGCAGCCCTTACGCATCTCCAATAGTCATCGTGCATAAGAAAGATGGATCATTGCGGATCTGCGTCGATTATCGACGACTTAATAACAAGACGGTTCGTGATGCTTACCCTCTCCCTCGAATTGAAGATGCTTTAGACGCACTTGGTAATGCATCTTTATTCAGCACACTAGATCTCACATCTGGATATTGGCAGGTGGAAGTTGAAGCAGATAAAGCCAAGACCGCCTTTACTACACCCATGGGCCTCTTTGAGTGCAACCGCATGCCCTCTGGACTACAAAACGCACTTGCAACCTTTCAGCGACTTATGCAAACGTGCCTGGGCGAGCAAAACTACTCCTCCGTCTTGTTGTATCTAGATGACGTGATTGTCTTTTCTGCGTCATTTGAAGAACACCTCGAACGTCTTGAGAAAGTTCTAGTACCTCGGCCATATCGTGTCTTCTCAGGGTATTGCAACAGACCCGGAAAAGATAGCCAAGGTGAAAGACTGGCCTGTCCCTACCAATCGGAAAGAGCTGCAGAAGTTCCTTGGTTTTACTGGCTACTGTAGGCGGTTCGTGAAAGGGTACTCGGCCATTGTATCGCCCCTCTACAAGTTGACATCGGGAGATCCGAAAAGAAAGAAGGGTAAAAAGAGGCAGACCTGTCAGTACACCACCACCACCTTACGTCTGGAATGAAGAGAGTCAGAAATCCTTTGAAATTCTCAAGGACTGCTTAAGAGTGAGGGACTGTAAATATCGAGAATCGGGTGGCCACGGCCAAAAATAGATTTTGTTCATACTTTCATATTTGACGGACCTTTGCCCCAAACTAACAAATTTGGTAAAATTTTGGAAAACAATTAATTTGTTGCCATGGCAACAGCCAAATTACGATTTTAGGCTAGTTTTGCATTTTTTTCACTTTTTGAAGAGTGAAATTTGCATATTTTCAAAACTGCTTCACCATTAAACAAGATATAGAAAATTATTTTCTTTAACAGTTATGGATAGGTGGGTCCTTGGAGGCTGCACTGGATGTATATAAATAATCACCAGGTATGTCGGTGGGTTATACCATTTATTTCAAATAGGGGTGTTTTTTTACTTTTTCAAAGTATGAAAATATACCATTTTTTGACAGCTCATAACCCATATGGTAGTGCTCCAATTTGAATATCGGCCACATATTGCTGAGATGAGACATTGGTCTTGTGGAATATTTAAAAAACAGCTGGGGGAAACATACTTTATTGTTTGCAGTGTTGCCAGACATTTTCCCATTTTTTCAAATGTTGGTGGAAGGCTAAGTAGAATAGGCGACATTTCAAAAAGGTGGCAGAAAGAGGAATTTTTTTGTAGAAGGTTGTAACATGTTGATTTGACCTAATTTTGAGGTGGTGAATCCAAAAATGATGGTTACGAAGCTGTATTTTACGTTAAAGGGGTATTTTTGGCAAAACAGTAAAAAAAAAATGTTGAAAAACAAGGCTTTTTTTGACAGGAAAACCCTTTTCCTCAAATAGAACATGGTAACATGACACTCGTACTTAATTTGGAGTGGTGAATCCAAAAATGACTGTTACGAAGCTGTATGTTAAGTTAAAGGGGCAATTTCGACAAAAAAGTCAACAAATTGGTTGAAAAACAATTAATAAGTGTTTTTAGTACAGGACAACCCCGTTTTCTCAAACAGAACATGGTAATAACAAGCCACTCTTACTTCATTTGGGGTGCTGAATCCAAAAGTAGCGGTGTCCAAGATGTATTTCGAGGGCAAAGGTTCTTTTGGGGAAACAAAATCTAAATGATGTTATAATTAAACACATTTTAAAAGCCTGGAGTAAAAACAACAACGAATATACAGTGATCATCGTTGTTCTCTTAATCCATCATGGCGGACTTACACTGCAAAAACTGTGGTGTTAAATTAACACCAGTGGTGTTGTCTTATATAGCTACCAAGCCTGGTATCTACATAGGTGTTAATTTTAATACCACACTTGGAATAAATGCATTATTTTTAACACCCTTGGTGTTAAAACTAATACTTGTGGTGTTAAAATTTAACACCAGGCTTGGTATCTATATAAGACAACACCCACTGGTGTTATTTAACACCACAGTTTTTGTAGTGTAGAGCCGCCCAGATCAAACACGATGCAGACTGTCACAGCTGTTGTACTCGTGTCCGGTGGTCAGCTTCCAGGTAGCACACCCAGGTGGTGCTTGGGCGGCCACTGGGTCTCATACAGGCAACGTCAGGATATGGAGTCCCGGTCCCCCTTTAATGTTGATGCGCAGCTTAGTTAAGGGTGCCATTAGCTGGCATGTCATCTGGTAGCAGTCAATGTGGCCAAGGAGAGGGTGACGTCTTCGTAAGATGGTTGCACGGATATCTTCGAGACCGGTGGTTCCATTATGCACATATCATTCGTTCCCCTCCCTCCCTCTCCCGCCCCCTCCCACCCTTCCACCACCCCCCTCCCACCCCCTCCCCCCACCCTCCCACCCCCTCCCCCCACCCTCCCACCCCCTCCCACTCCCTCCCCCACTAGGTGGGGATTTTGCCAAATTGTTCATGCCCCAAGGGTGGGGATTTTGTCTCGCAAGAAAAGTGACAATCCCCACCTCTTATGTGGGCAGGCCAGGGGCGGGGCGGGGGAAACAATTGATAGGTGCATTATTGTGGTGTTGGTAACCAGACAAATGTCTTGTCGAAGCTGAATCCAACCAAATGTTTGTATTTGTTTTAAGGAGAAGTGTATCCGAGAAACAAACAGCAAAACAAACCAAAAACATAAAAAAGTTGCAAGCAAAGACATAATTTTCGACCACTTTGTTTTAGGACGAAATGGATGAAAAGGTAGGATTGGCATGTTCCCGTTTTATCTTTAAAATATTTGTTTTGTACTAAAACAAGCATCTCTAATCCAAGAAATGTTCTCACTGTTTAATTATAATGTACAGGTTTGCAACTAAATTCACCCCATCCTTCTCTTATTACCACTTTTAAATGATAGGCCGTTGTCTTATATTACCTGGAGCAAAAGAGATGTTAACACTCCTAGTAATGTGTATTTTGCACACTTCAAGTTCAATATATTCATATTCCACTGTAAAACTAATATGATAAGATTATTTTCTTTTCATGCACTGGTTAATTTTCATTATGGAAATACATGCTTTGTACTACATGTGTAATCATTTTGAACCATGTTATGTGGTTGTGGTTCTATAGGATCGCTTCAATACCAAACAACAGCTTTATAGTAACAGTATTGTTTGGATTTAGGAATAAAAAAATTGCTTTTATGCTTTTTGTCAAAACAAAAACCTTTGACCATCAAAATACAGCTTGCTGGTAAAGTCATGTGGATTCAGCACCCCAAATTAAGTAAGAGTGGCATGTTACCATGCATTCTATTATACGCAGATATTTGTTTGTTTTTTTAACAAAAAACTGAACGTTTTCAAAAAGATTTTCAGTATTTTTTGCCAAAACCCCTTTAACTTGAAATACAGCTTGGCAATCATTTTTGGATTCAGCACTCCAAAATTAGGTAAAAGTAACGAGTAACGACCTTCTACTAAAACAAAGCCTCTTCTTGTCAATTAGGCTATATCTCTTTTCTCCTCTTTTTGTTTTTACCAAAAACTAGTGTTTATAAACTTTTTTATGTTTTACCCTAAAGAAGCCCTTTTCCCCTCAAAATACAGCTTGGACACTGTCATTTATGGATTTAGAAAGAGTGGCATGTTATGGCATGTAACCATGTTCTATTTGAAAAAAACAGTGGATTTTTTTGCACAAAAACTCGTGTTTTTTAACCAATTTCTGGCATTTTTGGGCCACAAATACCCCTTTAACTTAAAATATAACTTCATAACTGTCATTTTTGGATTCAGCACCCCAAAATTAGATTAAATCGACATGTTACGACCTTCTACTTAACAATGCCTTTTTTTGTCACTTTTTTAAAATGTCGCCTATTACTTAGCCTTGCACTAAAATTTGAAAAAATGGGAAAATGTCTGGCAACACTGCGAACAATAAAGTATGTTTCCCCCAGCTGTTTTTTAAATATTCCACAAGACCAATGTCTCATCTCAAAAATATGTGGTCGATGTTGAAATTGGAGCACTACCATATGGATTATGAGCTGTCAAAAAATGGTATATTTTCATACTAAAAAAAAGTAAAAAAACACCCCTATTTGAAAAAAATGGTATAACCCACCCAAATACCTGGTGACTATTTTTATACATGCAATGCAGTCTCCAAGGACCCACCTATCATAACTTTTAAAGAAAATTAATTTCTATATCTTGTTTAATGGTGACGCAGTTTTGAAAATATGCAAATTTCACTCTTAAAAAAGTGAGAAAATGGCACAAATCTAAATTTGGCTGTTGCCATAGCAACAAAGGTATTTTTTCAAAACTGTTACCACATTTGTTAGTTTGGGGCAAATGTCCATCAAATATAAAAGTATAAAGGAAATCCATTTTCTGGCCATGGCCAACATTTTCAAAAAATTCTTGATATTTACAGTCTCTCACTCTTAACCTCTCCTCCTGTTCTTGCCTATGCAGATTACACACTCCCATTCATCCTGCAGACCGACGCGTCTGGTACGGGACTTGGAGCTGTTCTCGGTCAAATGCAACAAGGGAAAGAAAGAGTTATTGCCTACGCTAGCAGATGATTGACGCCAGCAGAGTCTCGGTATGCCGCACATAAGCTAGAGTTTCTCTCTCTCAAGTGGGCAGCCACGGACAAGTTTCGTGACTATCTTCTGGGACACAAGTTCACCGTCTTGACCGACAATAACCCCCTGCTGTATGTCACCACCACGGCAAAGCTAGATGCAACAGGACAAAGATGGGTTGCCGCTCTCTCACAATTCGATTTCACCGTGAAATACCGTCCAGCAAAGAGCAACGCCGCATCAGACGCACTGTCAAGAAGACAACACCCAGAAACAACTAGAACATTACTTGCATTCCAGACAGAAGCCGTCACTATTTCTCCAGAAGCAGTCCACGCCATATGCTCTTCTCAACCAGCTACTAGTCTACTTTTCTTTGAGAGACCAGCGGCTCAGTGTTAACTGTCCATACATCAGTCGAGAGATCCTGCCGATACCGAGATGCCGAGTCTGTCAAAGCAGGACCTCGGCGTTTCTCAGCGAGAGGATCCAGACATAGCTCGAGCTATCTTGTATCTTGAACAAAACAAGAAACCAAGTAGTAGCGACAGGTTGTCGGAATCTAAAACGTGTCTACTCTACCTTTGTCAATGGGATAAACTCCAGCTTAGAGACGATGTTCTCTACCGAGTCCGAAAGACGCCATCGGGAGAACCGTGCTACCAGCTTGTACTACCAAAGGAGCACAGAGCCACAGTTCTGACTGCCCTCAACGACGACTTCGGTCATCTTGGGTACGAAAGGACTGTGGAAATAGTGAGACAGCGTTTCTTCTGGCCGAAAATGGCAGATGAAGTGAATGAATGGTGCGACAGATGCAATAGATGCTGCCTGCGTAAAACACCTACGGCGACCACTATAGTACCTCTCGTCGGTATTAGATCATCTGAGCCGCTGGAGCTTATTGGCATTGATTTCCTCAAACTCGAGCGCTGTAAGGGTGGCTACGAAAACATACTCGTGGTTACTGATCACTTCACCAAGTATGCTCAGGCATATCCCACAAGAGACCAGAAAGCTCACACTGTCGCTAAAATTCTATGGCAAAATTTCATCATCCACTACGGTTTTCCAGTCAGACTGCATTCCGACCAAGGGCGAAACTTTGAGGGACTACTCATCAGAGAACTTTGCAAGATTTGTGGTATGAAAAAGAGCAGAAGCACGCCCTATCACCCCCAAGGAAATGGTCTAACGGAGAGATTTAATCACACTCTTATGAATATGCTGGGAACACTGAACGAAGAACAGAAAAACGACTGGAAACAGCACGTGAGCACCATGACACACGCATACAACTGCACGCGGCATGATTCTACAGGATACGCACCATTCTTCCTGATGTTTGGTCGCCACCCAAATCTACCAGTAGACTTAATGTTTGGCCTCACACCAGACAAAAGCGAGACACAACCCTGTTACGACGACTTCGTCGATAATTTGAGAATAAATCTCCAAGCGTCGTACAAAACAGCCCAAGAGTCTGCTTCAAAGGCTAAAGCCAAGCAAAAAAAGGCTTTACGACAGACGTACGCGAGAAGCTCCTCTTCGTCAAGGAGATCGAGTCCTCATACAAAAGAAGCACTTCATTGGAATGCAAAAAATCGCCGATAGATGGTAACCCCAGCCCAACGTCATTGTGTCAAAGCATCCGGACGTTCCCGTGTACGTCGTAGTCAATCCCGACACAGGAAAGGAACGTACTCTTCATCGAAACTTACTTACCCCATGTATGTTCTTTCCTGTAGGCGAAGACGTACTTCAAGAAGATGATCCCGACGAAATCACTATACCCGCCTCACTTCCCGAAGATGATGATAAAGTCGACAAAGATACGAGCGACCAGGCACTATACCGAAACGAGGATACCCCGACTGACGACTCCGATGAAGACTGTCTGGCATTTATCCCAGTTCGACGAGACGTTTATCGGGCTAAGTCAGATAACCAGCCAGTCTTTTCTGATCAACAACGAGCGCCAAGTTTGAAGGACGCGGAACCTTCCTTAGACGAACCTTCAGTAATTCCGTCTGTCGACAGATCAACACCAACGAACGCTACCCCAGACTATTCCAGCGCGAGGTCACCTGTTGCTGCTACTATTTCTCCGTCAGAGCCACCGGAAACTACAAAATCAGCAGATGAATTCCTAGAACCAGACCAACCCCCGCAAAGACCAAAACGAGTCCGAAAACCCCCCGACAGGTTATCGTATGATTACTTGGGCCAGACTAGGCAGCATAGAGCTAGTTGCAAATTAAAATTAGGTCGAAAGCTGTGGGCGCGGTGGAAGAGTCCAAAGATGGCAGAAGCTAGAAAAGAAGCAGGGAACAGATTCTTGTCCGAACAGTTCGAAAATTAAAGTTAAGCAAGGTTTCGGTCGCACATGGTTAGGCAAAGCGTTTAGTGCATTTTATATCATCGGTAGGCCTATGTTTATATTTGTAGTGTTTTTCAATTCAATAATGTAATTTTGTCGTCGGCACTTTATATTATCAACGCTTTTTCACCTTAGTAAAAAGGAAAAAAGGACGGTGTAAAGATTTTAGGGTGTTGGCTAAACATAGCCATGATCACTAACCATACGGTACACTGCGAAACCTTCCTAAGGTCACAGGTTTTCAAGCCTTTTTTTGAATTTTTTAATTTTCAAACAAAAGCCAGATTTTTATACCAATTCCACCGACTGTCGACTGACAATTTCCCGGACCACCTACGCGTTCATAGGCTGTCTGCCAGCAGGTGTTCATTCTGTCTCCCGACAGTCCTCCTCAATGTATTTATAGTTTGAAAGTATTGCGTAACCAGCAAGAAAACCATTTTTCTTTGTATTTCTAGTAACTAAAAAGATAGTATTTTGAGTGTATTAGTATATGAATTTAACCTATACATCCTATTTCTGAAAAAGACGCCAAAAACCAATACCATGTACAGTGTATACATCTTTAACTTTCAACGGTCAAACAAGCCGATTTGAAAATATTTAATACGTAGTTTATTAACATCCAAGTGAACTTTACATGATATGTTATTGAAGTTATATTCGAGCTTGATTAGTTGTATAATTAATCATACTGAACACGAGGTAGTCATAATTAATTGAGAATTCTATATTTAAAAGAATAAGCTCTTTAAGCCCTTTGAATTGTATTATTAAGCCAGGCGCCGGTTAGTAATACAATAATTTGGAGTCCTTAAAGTAATGTTTCACAACATTATTTTATGCATGATTACCAGTGTTTTTTTTTTTTAAATGGTCTCGTACATTGAAATATTTTCCTACAATAACTGCAAGAGAATATTTTCGAAGCAGTTATTATTGAAATGAGTGAAAATAGTTGTAATTAAGTGTATTTTCGTAAAATGTCGAGGACGACATTTTTCTCTAACAGAGGGGAGAATGTCACGAGTGTAAAAAATACCCCCCTTTAAAAAATGTAATCGACTGGCTTCGATATTCGCCAGTCCCTCCCCTTTTTCCCATTTAAGGCAATGTCTTTATTATTTAAATTAGTCACGTGTTAATTCACTACGTCATCGGAACGAAAGCGCGTTGTCGGATGATTCAGCTTGTAACCGAAGACGAGAGCTGACGTTCCGTACTGTCTTTCTTGTATTTTTCACAGATTAAACGTCTCTCAATCCAAGAGTTGTCTGTCCTCTTCCCAATTTATTTGACTCTAAAGCAAATGGTCACATTTACGTACGTCAGAATGTTCTCTAAGATGGTTGAATGAAAATGAAAGAAAACAAGAATCTGGAATCTAGTTCAATTTTGTTAAAGAAGTAAACCAACCCCCATTTTGCACCTAAATTTCACGACAATGGTGCTCAGTTTTAACACTAGGAAAGTAACCAATGTACCATTGGAAAGCACATACACTCTGCTTTAAGACGGTATGGTACTTTTGAATGACTGTTAAGTTGTCCTATAAGTTTAGTGCTGAAGAACTTATGTGACGTCCGACTTGTAAATTATGTACATTTCGAATTTGGATTATCTTTGTTAAAACACTTATATACCCAGCACGATATGTGGCACAGGGACTCTCCCCCTAACGCCCCTATACCTCAACACACTCTTCCCTTTTGTTAACGCACCAATGCACCCTAAAAACTGAAAGGAATTCCTTGGAAATTCTCTGCCACATATCGTGCTGCATATGTACACTTAGTAGTAAGTGAGCACTATGGCAATAATAGTTTACCGCGCAACATTGCAATGCATTCCGCATTGAAAAGACCGCTGCGGGTCCAGAAATCACATTTGAATTTTATGAATGCACACGCTTCATGAATAATAATAATTGTAGCAGCAGGTGGTCGATGGCGACTCGTACGACTGATTGGCATGATGTAGGCGGGACTTTTAACCGGTAATACATGTACATGTATGATGTATAGAGCTCAGATATACAGATTCAACCTACTACATATCTGTTAATATATTACATGTATATACCAGGGTCTAGGGGGCGGGGGAGGGGTGGGGGGGAATGTCTTGATTTGTTGCACGGCACAGTAGTCCATGGGCCAAGACACTTGTCGGTACCATTTTGGGGGACAACGGCTCATCATATTTTTTTGAAAGATGACCACCTTGGGAACATTTTGTTGGTATGATGGACATTCTCTAGTGGTAGTTTTATACCATTTTGGTGAAAAAGCATGGTTGTTGGGAAAAAATCACGTTTTTTAATATTTTCCTTATAAAAAGAGTTTGCAGGCTTAAATGAAAAATCTAAAATGTGGATATTGTGAGCAGTGGAAGCGTTGAATTTTTTAAATTGTTTTTTTCATCTTTTTCTCAATGGTTGCCATGGCAACAGCCGTTTTGGGGCAAAACAACACAATTGTTGGTACTAAAACATTAAACATTCATATTACAGCGGGATTCATATGGAATGTTGGGCTACTTCCAACGGCAAACTCATTATGAGATACCCAGGCAGTTTGTAGGTACCTTGGAGTATAGTGCATGTACATGTAGGCATAATGGTACATTTTGGGCCAATTTTAGAATTGGGTAAAATCAGGTTTTTTTAGATTTTCCTTTTAAAAAGAGTTTGCGGGCTTATGAACAATCCCCAAAAATGGATATTGTGAGCAGTGCCAGCGTTGATTTTTTTTAAATGGTTTGTTTCATCTTTTTGTCAATGGTTGCCATGGCAACAGCCGTTTTTTGTATTAAAACATTTGTTTTTTTACAATGTTCCTTATAAAAAGGTATGCATTCTCATGCATCTCATTTTCGAAAAGCGACTTTTGCTTGCAATTTATCCACTTAAAACCGACAATTAAAAAATAATAGAAATCCACGTCGGCAAGAGGGACGTTTGGACTATCTAAAAAAGCCTAAATGCTGGATTTTCGTCAAGGGGGATTCTTCCTCTTTAATGCATCTACTATGGGTTTACACAGTCAGTCCTTAAAAAGGGCTTTATCACTGCATATGTGGGATATTGTAGTGAAACTCGTGAGAGTCGGGTTCCGGGGTAGACCAAGTTCTGGTTTATTCGTTGTTCATTACTTCGTTTATACCAAAAAAACCTAGTTCCAAAATAAGAAAGATAACATAAGTTCTGTGGACTGACTTGTCCCGACGAAAATAAATCTGACCACTCAAAATACAATCAATGTGTTTACAAAATAAATACAAATTGTTGCTAGCCCATGTACTGAATAGGTGAACTTTCACCTAGTTAAACTAGCAAGAAGTGCTCGGTTTGCCATCAACAAAATGGGACAATATCAGTAAATTTTACAGGAGATAACCCTTACCAGCCAGTGCCTTGGGTTACAGGGTTGTCTCTCCGGCTCTCAGTCCCCTCTACAGGCGCATTTCTACCAGGTTTGTGGACCAAACACTCCAAAAATTTCAAAAAATGTGGGACTCGGCGTTGCAGGGAGCTTAGCAACCAGTGCCTAGAGATGCAACCCCGCGAAACCATTTTACATAAACACTTGTTTATTATTACAGCGCACAACTTATACACAACTAAAAACTAGTAAAATCCACTATCCCCATTTCTGTTGTGTCATCATACCCTAAAATGAGGCTATCATCCGCCATTACCTGGTCAAAACTCTCTGTTTTGGGCCTTATTTCCAAAAAAATGGAACATCTAACTATGCACGAACTAAGTTTTGGACAGTTAACCCCCAAAAACCTCCTGGCGTAGGATTGACCAGTAAACTTGCATAGCGCCCTCACTTGACTGAATATGTACATTCAAAAGGAACATAGCATTACCGTGCAGTACTTTATAACTTGATTTGTTCCGACCACTACAATATTATAATTTTATAGTGACTGATTGGGTGAAATGAAATTTTCAGAATGTTTTGGCTGTGTTTATTTACCATTGATGAACTTCCAATAAACTTCCAGATGAACGAGTACATACTGTATGTTGTGTCTTGTGAAACGTTTTTTTTATGGAAATTAAGGAACAATTTGTTTTAGTCAAAAACAAGGGGCCAACTCCAGCTGGAAGAAAAACAAAAGCGTTGCTGTGAAAATTGGCCATTTCATATCGGAGGATGAAACGATTTTTATACTAGGTTAAACACTTGTTGTTGTTTTTTAATGTACATGTGCATGAAAAACATTTAGTGTGGGTCATATAACCTTGAGCGGTGGGCATAATATTCCTTTTTGGGGACCGTTTAGAGAATTTAGGGGCCGTCCAAAGTTCTCAACATTTTCACGAGAGCCGCGGACGATTACATGCAGTGTAAAATGTTATTTTACAGCAGTGATAACAAATGTTAATGAGATATAATTGGGGCCGGGGCGGTTGAAAAATACAAAGCTTGAACTGTGAAAATGTCGACAACTGAACGGCCTTGTCTCGCAGGTTAGGCGGCTTCGCAGGTAGGACTACATACGTACGATTTTCCGTTCATGTGTGTACGTACAGCTGCCGTGCGTGTTGCACATCTTTTGCTGCATGTAGTTCACTATTTGCACCACTCCTAAACGTTAGAGGGCGACGGCAACTATCAGTCAGAGATTTTAACTGGAACGCGGAGGACGTCTCTCTGTAGGTTTCCGGGAATATGGAACAGCAGCCACCGGGAAATCCAAAGGGCGTAACCGATAAGTTTTAGTATAGTAATGGTGGTGGTGGTTTAAAAAAAAAAAAAATTCTGGATAATATTAGTGAGATATTTTGGAAATTGTGTGAGGTTTTATGGAATGCATAGTTCCGAGATTGCCCAGTTAACCCCGCCCCTTAGATATTGTTGCCATGTGCTCACAAGCCATCGAAAAAAATGGCGACATGTACGTACAAAGCAACGGGACTCGGCATGGAAAGCACAGATTCATTGGAGAAAACTCAAAGGTATTTATGTTTTAGGGTCGACAGTTGCCGTAGCACACACTGAGCGAAAGGCTAGTAATGCAGGGATGACATATATTTATAAAAATGCGCTTTCCTACCTTTGAATAGCGAATCGCCCGACATTGAAACCAAAATTCACCCGGTCACTGGCGCATACAACATACAAACTGTATGGGCAAAAACATTGCGTGATTGTGATCGATGATTGCATCACTTTGACCTTTGTGGGCGCCGTCTGCTAGCTCTGTTGTGATTGGTCGCGGGTTCGGCTTGATTGACAGGTCGGAACTATGCATTTTCGGTGCCGATATCGGTTTTGTACAACGTTGGTGAGGGTCGCTTAGCACCAAACCACGGTCTCTACCCTTTTGTTTTATTTCCCGGTCTTGATTTCGCTACGGGAAAATGTTGGTTAATCGCGTGGATTTTCATGCGGCTTTGGGTATTATTATGCACGTTATTGGTTTGAAAATTGCATGCAATTCGTGCAGGTCTGTTGGGAATGCACCCCCTTTGTTCTTCGCGTTGTTTTCCAGCATTCCGCTCTAAAAAAATTGCATACCAATGGGGTGCACAATTGCGGTGCATTCGAAATCGTGGCACGTACGTAGCGCTTACAGATCATGGCTTTGACGAACTCGGCACTACACGGCAAGTGAGAGAATTGTCAATGGTGGTGAGTACGGTAAAAATGAGGAGTTTGCCCTGTCAATACTATTTTTGTAAAGGGGTCCCTTTCAGTGCTGAAACCTCTGTTCCGCACCAATTTTGCCTTGTTATGGGGTTTCCTCTTTTCTGCGTAATGGGAAAATTAGTGTTGGCTTTGGAGTAAAATCTTACCATGTTGCAGTTATATTTGCAGTTGTTTTTCAGTTTGTTTGTATCTCGGGAAGAATTTTTCACTTGACCGCGGCATGTTTTAACATGCGGTCGTAACAAGGCAGATTCGAGGCGGTCACGTGTAAAATAATTTCCCCTGTTTCATCCGCTGATTTGATTTCTAGACACCAATTAATGATACAAGTAATTGGGCAAGAATTGAGAAGTTGACCATGGCCTCAGGCCCTGTGAACAGACATTTGGGACAGGCTGAAATGTCTAGGTGTTTTATCCAAAATCAAATGTTCCCTCTCGAACATTGACCTTTCTTTCAATCCTTCACTTTCAAAATAATAAATGCTTGATGAGTCATTTTAAAGAAATGTCTGAGCAACTTCTCAAACTCTTACTGTGAGTTTGCTCAATTAAATGCTTGTCCATACTCGGCTCGTCGCATGTTTACATTTGACTGAGACTTCCCTTGCCTCTCAAAGGTTTGGCTTTCGCCATATTAACTGGAGGCGGTCATTCGTTACGCATCAAATGTTCCTCTTCTCAAAATTCAGTTTTAAAAGGGAATTGCGAAATGGCCAAAGGCCTCGTTAAATGTTTCAAACTGAAAAATCACCGTATTTGTCCTAACTAGGTATGGACATTTCACGGAAAGTGCCGTTAATATATATATTCTGCAGCAGAGTCTGTCAAAACAATTTTCATCGCGTTGTGAGATTACATGTAGTTGGAAGGATTTCCTTTTAAAATAGGCCTATATATGGCGATATATAAGGTTATGTTAACGCAGATGTATTGGGCCCGTTCTTGGGGTACAAGTGAGTTTAAGGAGGTGACTAATGGGTGGCCAATAGTTAATTCAATTTTAGTAGACGTGTGCAATTGTGAGTGGTCCTATGCGATGTAGGTTAAAACAGAGCATAAATGAAATGAGAAGCCCTATTTCAGTTGAAATAGTATCAAGCCGTAGACCGTACATACGTAACCCCGACAACATACCGTAAGGGGTAATTAGTGAGTACGATGGGGACAGTTCGTGAAATACTGCAGTGGAATAATGTAAACATTTTGCGGATTTCCTGTAAATGCATTTACACGCAATCGTTAATTGCGGCAGAAGCGTGGCAACTTTCGGCTATTTATTTACATAGCAGGATTAGTGTCGTATTTTGGGCGAAATAGGCCTAAATAGTTTGAGCCGATTATGTAAGTAGTTTCAGCCGAAGCAGTAATTTGAGGCAAGTTGATGTATGATTTCATGCAAGTTTTCTACTTTACCGATGCAGATTCCCATATTCGGAGTCTCGCCCTACCCATGACACTGGATTCTACGTCCATCACCCTGCATGAAGAGACAAGATAGAGGGCTTCTTTTCGAGCGGTGACACAGGGTGACAATTAGGCGTCAAAGTGTGGCAGGTCCAGAACATACTGGGTGCTTACTCGGCCTTAGCTGTCGAAAAGAAAATACAAAGTGTTTTGTGTGGGTGTGTTGAGTTATTCCACAGTGGTTTTTTGCGCAACGTACCTTAGCGCAGGTTCCTTAGCAGGGGTATGTCCCAAGTCCCCGTGGTCATGCCTTTTGGTTTAGTTTGGGTATTTGGTACCAAGGAAAGGCCCCGAAATACGGTTAATTCATATAAATGTGTTTTAGACAATATATTGAGCCCCATTGATTTTAAGTGCCAAATTAAAGTGACCTACCTGGTTATCGAATTATTGTGTTTTGATTTTAAACGGAGAATATCTTGGGATTTGTATTTAAAAAAAAAAAAAAAACACATTTAAACTTACAGGATAATTACCGTGTGGTACACATGCATTTTGATATCATCGCAAAATGTTCAGCCCGCAAGGAAGCATGTTTCAGATAAGTACTATCGAGGACGGGGGTCTCGGTTTTCTTTTTGGTGGTGAAATTTGCAAAGTGGCGCGTGACAGTTGGTGTCAGCTGCCAGGGAGAGAGATCTGCTACGGTACCTGACAGTGTAGTGGTGTTTTAAGGTTGAATATCAGGCGGTGTTCGTATTCGCGCGTCAATCGTGGAGGACGGCGACAAGTTAGCGTTTCAGCTCGTCAACCGCCCCTATGGCCATGCATTACCAGAGCGTGTTTTCACATCCTAAGGTGTCTAGTAGCTATGTAATATGTTTGCGAGGCAATATTCATAATTCGTTTACATCATGGCTAGGAACGTTGTTGCCTTGGCGAGAGCTGGTCACGGTGATCGGCGCACCGCGCTCGTTTAGTGGTAGCGTACATTTTGTTTTACCAGGGATCTGTTTTGAAGAACAGTCGCAGCATTTTCATATTGAATATCCTTGATCGGATGAGCTGCGGTTGATTTTTGTGAAATGTAGTGGTCGCGAACACTTGTACTGCGTATATAAGTGTTCTCCCATAGGAATTGTGGGAGTTTTCAGCTGCGATTTAAAATAAATCTTTTGATAAATTTCGGACCAACGGAGAGGTTAGTGTTATTGTATGTGTGTCCCATTTAGAAATTGAGTTATACTGGTAGGATTTACTGCTTGAGGCAATCTATTCGCAGGGGCAATTTCATGAAAATGTGACAAGGGTTGGTGAGGCCCCGTATCTCAGATATCCGCGTCCGGTTCTGGTGTCGGGCTCCGTAGCCAGTGGTGTACATGTAAGTAACCAACAGGACGTCGGCGAGGCTAATTGTTTCCGGTCCGTTCCCGGCTGCCTCTGACTGTGACGGTTTGTGAACCGACCAGTCTTGTTACCGACGTGAGATAAAGTCACTGACTCGCAATACTCGGGTGAAAACTTGGGGTTGCAGGTTCGAGAACCGTCTGGGGACCTGTGTCTTAGAACAGGGCGCTTTAGCGCGTGTGCTCCATCCTTCGGATGGGATGCGCAGCCGTTGGTCTTGTGTGTTAAGAAACGCACTTTGGTGATCCCAGAGCATTATTTGGCGAATTCAAGTGGCGGACGCTTGTATGGCACATGTCTGCACTGGGATGCTCCTGGTGCTGTTGCCTTTAGCGTTGTCGCTGCCATCAGGAGATCACCGGTACCATTTCGCTTCAGCCAGGGCCCAGTTTCATGGAGCTGTTTGAGCGCTGGCTGAGGGCGTGTGCTTGCTGTGGCAGAAAGTTTGTGCTAACGTGGGGCCCTTTTTGCAACCGCGGCGTGCTTGAGTGTGCGCGCGCTGGGGAACCGTCAAAGTCTTTTGTTGCGTTGATAGTTTTAGCGCGGATTTCAAATAGGGGAAGAAACCTTAAGATTCCCAAATGGTGAGACTGACACCCGAGTGGTTATCTGGAATATGTATGGAAAACCCCAAATTTGAAAAGCAACAGATGGTTTCACATGTCGTATACATGTAATTGATGTTTTAGGCACAACCGTCGCGCAGCACGGTGGCATCTCATGGCCTAGGTCTAAGGCCTTAAGAATTCGTCCCTTTTAGCATTGCGCGGTACACCTATTCCCGCCCTTTTGTAATAATTCGGGCTGGTTACCGGATATTTCGCAAGGGGATATCTCGTTACCAGGGCCAGTGAGTAAGAGCCGCATGTTTGGCCGTGTCGAGGATAGAGACCCAGCTTTTGCCATGTGAGGGGAAGAGCCCAAGGGTTTGCCGTGTGTCCGAGGGGAAAAGCCCCAGGTTTATAGACAGATGGATGGATTGATTAAGCATTATTTTCCCACCCAGGGAAATCCAGTCGGCCTGTACCACAGATTTGAAATATTACACTATGTATTTGTAATACACACTATCATAAAGAAAAATTACTCAAATTGCTTAATAGGCTATGGTTGGCCGTGTGAGGGAGAAAAGCCCCATGTTTGGCCGTGTGAGGGAAAAAGCCCAAGGCTATGGTTGGCCGTGTGAGGGAAAAAAGCCCCATTGTTGGCCGTGTGAGGGGAAAAAGCCCCATGTTTGGCCGTGTGAGGGAAAAAGCCCCATGTTTAGCCGTGTGAGGGGAAAAGCCCCATGTTTGGCCGTGTGAGGGAAAAAGCCCAAGGCTATGGTTGGCCGTGTGAGGGAACAAAGCCCCATTGTTGGCCGTGTGAGAGAAAAAGCCCCAATTTTGGCCGTGTGAGGGAAAAAGCCCCATGTTTGGCCGTGTGAGGGGGAAAACCACATTTTGGCCAGTGAGAGTAAGACCTCCATGTTTAACTCGTGTTTGACGCGAGAGGAAGATCCCCGAATGGGACACGTGAGGGAAGAGCCCCAGGTTTGCCATTACGACAGAAAGCTCCAAGGGTACACAGGAATAAATTTCTGAATCCCAAATAGTCTGACGATTTCACAAGCTTACCGGTTCATACGACCGGAGTTAATCCCCGAGTGTCCATATATAGGGTCAAGTAGTTGCTGCCCTTCCTGGAGTACAGGTCAGCCCATCCCAAGTCCTTCCTTCAACGGTGCTTACAGTCGCCCCAAATATTCACCGGTGCACTTTTTACACCTTGGTGGGGTGAATTATTTTCCAGGGACACGATGCGACGGGATGACAGTGACCAGATCGATAGGAAGAGCCCCGGCCGTATGTCGTAACATGACAAATGCAGTCACCAGGTGGTGGTATTAGACAAGCTGAAGAGCCTCAAAACTGAAGTATAAGGTACAGGCTCCGGATTGTCGCAAAGAGGGAAAAGCCCAAAGTGATACATCGGTTCAGCATAACAAACATAGGGATATACACCCAGTAATTTTGAGAACACTTAGCTAACTCCGTCACCAAGTGATAGCGGGTTTAATATAAAAGTGTGAGCCAAATTTGCATTGCGAATAACCTGCGTTTTGTAGAATCCCAGCGCAACGCGTGCAATTACCCTGGGGTTTTGACCAACGGTCTCGCAGGCGAAACCGATCGGTGGCGTTGATTTCGGCAATGACGGGCTCCGCATTGGAATTAAATATACAAATACCATAATATTGCATACAAAGCGGGAACCCCAATATAGGGGGCAGGCGTAAGAGGAAAGGCGCTGCCACTAAGCAGTGCCCAGGCGAAAAACCAAGTAGCCGCGAGGGTTCGAGGTGGAAGTAGATCCCTGAATTAAGGGTTCAGAGAATTGTCTCGGCATGAAAGGGAAAACCCTGCAACATGTTTGAGTGACTTGACTATGCAGTTATCGAGTGGTAACATTAGTTGGGTTGGGGCTTGCAAGTACAAGCACCGCAGTCAAGCAGAATCGAGCCTCGTTCCCTCTCGCGTCGCTCATTATGTTCGTGGCAATTGGAGATATAATGGTAAAAGATAGGTGAAGTATGGAACAAAAAAGAAAACAAAACGAAAAAAAAAACCATTCGCTAGCAAGAACATAACGGAGTTGCTTTGCATGTCATTTGCGGCATTTGTAGCAAATTGTGTTTGAGTCAAGGGCTAGCGTCACTGTTTAACATGTAATGTTCTCTTTTTGTTTTAAACTATAGGTTCCTTCTACGCCGGAACAGCGCCCTCTTCTGTCAGCAGAATGTTCAAGCAGAAGAGACAATTTCTTTCTCAAGAAAATATTGAGCCTGCCCTTTGCGACAATTTAATCTTTTTGTTCATATTTAGAACCAAGTGGGTTTTAGTTTCCTTTAACAAAACCTTGATCCAAGAAATGGTGGATTCACGAGGCATAAGCCTTCGGTTACGGTTCTCTCAGGGGTATATAAAACTATCGTAGTGAATTAGTCGCTCCTGTCTTTGTTGCCCAGACTATAATTCTGCACCATCTTGTAACGACCCTCGACAACTCGCGGTTCGCATAGCAATTTCAATGTCCCGGGGGGTTGGGGTAGTACTGGCGTTGCAGATGCAGGTCAACCTGACCTATATCAGGTCAACTGAGAGCATCTTGTGCGTTTTAATCCACCTCCGATGTTTATATTCAATGTCTGTGGAAGATTCGAGTTCTTTGATTACACAAGTAGTGGTGTTTGTAGCTCGAAATAAACCATTCATGAAAATGTTTTGTATTGAAATTTCAATAAGTTCCAAGTGTCATCTCAGTAAAGCAGGGTCGAAAATAGCATGTGCTTTTGTACATGTATAACGTAGCGGATTTGTAAGCAGAACGGCAGGCATACGGCATGATGCGTATCCTCATCATTCCCAGTCAATCACGGTTAATCCGTTCGTTTAGCGGCAAATCCCTCGAAGGACCATTCATAGAACATGTTTTATTTGTCACACACCCCCTTTCCGCATCACCCTATTGCGCCCAGTTTTGCTGTTTGCGTATACATGTAGGCTAATTAACGTGATCGGGCTTTTAGGCTTGGCCAATGGATGCGAAATATGTAGTCACGGTTCAACGGTATAACAGGCGGGAGCGCATCCCTTTTTCACAGGGCTCGAAGCTGCAAACCTCATTTGAGTTTAGTTTTAAATGCCCTTTACCGCTTTGTTTGGTTGTGCAAGTTTTGAGATCGTCTCACGTTTCAAATTGCAGATTTTAGTTTTCTAAGTACATGATTTCGGCCACTGCCTCTGGTTCGGCTGCCGCTGATCAATCTACAAGCTGTGTTGACTGCCAGCCCTCTTCCACCCTGCCTTTCCATCAATTTACCGCATACATGCACGCATCACAATTTTGGGGAAGATACATAAGCCCTACACATAAAGTATGTAAGTTTTATTGTGATAGCAGAAAAGCAAACTTTACTTATTTTTTGTTACTCCCATTGGAGTGTGATACCCTGCATCTGCTGGAAGGAAGGCGGTAGAAAGGTGCACATGCATACCCTATGGGAGTCAACGTTGTCATCATCTTCGCAAACCCGATGAGCTTTGGGGTCAAGTATGTGTTTCGAGTTGATCGAGTATGGGTTTCGAGTTGATCGAGATGCGGGTGGAGGCGATATAAAATGCTATGTCATCCATGTTCTGATGTGACATCATGCATGTGACAGCATGCTTCGGCAGGTGCATGTTGTTAAGCTGGCGTCGAAATTCTTCGGGGGAAAAATTCTCACATTTTAGTAAACGGTATCTGACTTCGCCATCTATTCATTTAAGGATCGGGGTGAGGTATGGGATGAGATATGGGGTGAGTTTTAGGGTGGGGTTTAGGTCCGTGGTCTACGACTCTGGGTAGGGTAGCGGGAGCAGAAGCTTTTCTTACCCAGTCCTAAATCATAGGGACTGGAGCCCGAGACGTGAATGGAGTGATGCAGATAGTATACTATCTGCACCACTCCTAAACGTTAGAGGGCGACGGCAACTATCAGTCAGAGATTTTAACTGAGAAGAATGTGTAAGGAGCGTAAGTATGGTGCAGGTATACGTGTAAGAAAAATAAAGGAGGTAAGTTGGACTCCCTTTTTTTTCTCCCCGCCCGCCCACCCCTTCATTTTGCACTAATTACGTACTCGGGCTCCAGTCTATACTCGCAAAGCTTTTCTTACCCAGTCCTAAATCATAGGGACTGGAGCCCGAGACGTGAATGGAGTGATGCAGATAGTATACTATCTTCAAAGCTTGACCTCGTCGGCTCAGAAAAGGTCGTGAATTTTTCCATTTCGATTGTCTTATTTTTGAATATATACCCCACTTCATCAATTGGAATGCATGCTTCTATTTAGAGATACGCGTTTTGGGCCGTCTGAGTTTACAAAAACCTGCGTAAACAAAATAATCCAAGAATTTCGCTCGCTATGTGCGTTGAAGAGATAGGGTCTTGTGCCCGGAAATAACAGTGGTCTCGCGCGGTCTCGTACGTTCTCGAGGTCAACTGGTATAGTCTATACAAGGACATGCACACGCCGAGCAATAACCACGCGTGATTGGTCGTTGTATAACCACGCGTAATTGGTCGTTGTATAACCACGCGTAATTGGTCGTTGTATAACCACGCGTAATTGGTCGTTGTATAACCACGCGTAATCGGTCGTTGTATTAAATATTACACTCCTTTAGCAGTGTTTTGCGCGCGCCACTTTAGTTTGCCCGCTCCAACTACTGCTAAACTTCGCAACGTATCCCGGAGGCCAATCAGCACACCGCTTACAAACTCGTTAGGGTTGTTGCACGGATAGCCAATCACAATCGGGTATCGCGCCGGGCCTCCCAACGTCACGCATATGCATATACAGCCAGTGCACAGTATGCAACAAGATGCAATCGTGACCACAGCCAGTCGCACATATCTAATAAGAATTTCTCGTTCTTTTCTAGAGATCGGACCAACAAGACTATAATTTTCGGAAATAGGAGAAACCTGTCTGTCGTAGAGTATCACTATTTTATGTTTTTATTTTGAGTTGTGAAATATTCTAAAAAGACGACAAAACACACCCCAAAACAATTTATAGGTGCATTACTAAAGAAAACCTTTCGCTTTCAGTTTCAGCCATTGCACTGTCACAGGTTTTGCACACCTAATACATGGGTCATGTCCCACTAGTAAATTCTTTCCTGGGGATTTTGTCGCCTCAATTTTGTCCCATGCAGGGTGGCTTGATTAGGGACTTCGAACAAAAAAAAGTTCGATTTTGATTGAAAATGTCACTTCACATTTCCTGTAAATTCCAAAACTACATTCATCGCGTAAATTGAGCAACCGGTAGCCGAGAAATCTTATAAATCAGCCTTTTTCACGCGAAATCAGTACGTAAAATAGCTTCAAAAATGCGATTTCCCACCTTATAGTCTAGGACCTGTGACAGTTTTGTATGCACTTCACTTAGGAAAGGATTTCTCAACTGATCTAGGCTAATTTGACCCCAAGGAACAACTTGGGATGTTGGGACGAAATACCCGAAAACGAGTACGCCCTTTTTAAGATGGCCACGCCCCTTTCTTCATCAGAAGTGCTGCTTCCAACACAGTTGTATCTACTGAATTCAACTGATATTAGGTAATATGACCTCTAGGAACAACTTGGGATGTGTCCCAAAATCGTTACATGGGGTGAAGTACCCAAAAATGACCACGCCCGTTTAAATTACCATTCCCCTTCTTATCAGAAGTGCTACTTCCGACATAACTGTACGTGTATCTACTGAACTCGACTGATATAAGCTAATTTGACCCCGGGGAACAACTTGGGATTTGTGCCAAATTCACTATCCATGGAAAAGTACCCGGATATGACCACACCCTTTTAAACGACCACTTGTTTTCGGTACCAAATTTAAAAAAATGCGCACGCGCAAAGACGACCAATCACAGATCAAGATGAAGCGCCTTTACCTGTCCTTATATTCTCCTATGTGGAATATGTGGACGGGAACCAGTCTAGTGTCATCCAGGCTTGGTTTTAAGTGACGTCATGCCCACGGGCTTCGCAGGATACGTTGCAAAGTTTAGTGGTTGGAGCGGGCAAACGGGTGGGCCGTGCGCGCAAAGCACTACTTAAAGGAGTGTTACAGTAATTAAATATATGCATGATCTATTTTTAGAGTTAGCAGTAGGGTCTCTGGGCGTGTTCGCTAGTACGTTCGTGTGGCTGCGTGTCGCGTATTTTGCATTATAAAAGTTGAAATAAGCCGCCCCGGTAGAAACATTGCCCTTAACTGTATTCCCCAATCATGAGCGATGGGATTGTTTCGTTTTCCTCCTGCTTTTAGCCGCAATTGCGAGGGAAACATCGTTCTTTAGGGTGACGTACGTGAAAAATAGTTTCGCATCACTTATGTCTATTTCTTTATTTTGGGGAAAATCGTGTATTTGACCATCGGCTCCAACCTAGCTTTTTTTTTTGAATGTTTGTTCTAATAAAACTGCATTGTTTCCATTTCCTATAATCAGTCAAGGACAACAAGCCTCAAGACAAACAGAACTGTTCGATTCCCCGATATAAAAATTGTGTTTATTAATTACTGTGAGTCGGAATATTGGCTGACACATTCAAACAGGCTTGTATAATAACAAACAGGGGGTTCAACTTACTTATGCTTCATTTTCTGTGAAAATTGTATTTAAATAAACTTAATAAAAAAAACAGAGTGAGTAGTATTTTCTGAAAATAATATTTCTACTGGGGCTTTATTTTGCTCACCAAATATATTACATTTGTTTTACTTGTTTGCACATCTGATCAATACAGCTTAAAAAATCCGATTTTCCTTTCAGTGTTTTTCCAATATCTACAATGGTTTATTTCTCATGCATAAATCAAACGGCTGGAATTGTAAGGCAAAAAACTATGAATTGTAGGATAGGGCGACAAATCGTGTGTAAAAAAGCTATATTAGGGCGACCTGCTCAATAGGGCGACATTTTGGTGTCGCCCTAATATTTTTGAGTTTAAAAATCATTTTTTTAGGTCAAAAACAATTTTTTTAAAATCGAGAACCATTTTTATTATGTCTTGAACTGTTTCTCTTAGGTCTGGAAGCATCTCTGGAAGCTTTGGGTAAAAAAATAAGGTGTCATTTTGAGTGACTCTTGCCGAAATTTCGGTGGTCTCCGGGGAGAGTCTTCCCGAAATGTCGCCCTATTGCAGCATTCAGGGTTATTTAAATAAGTAAGATTATCAATCATGCAACTCAACGTTCACTTTATAATAAATTTCAGAACAGAGGGGGCGTATACAATGCTACGAGAATAGCCAGAAAATGATCACACACCAGATTTTGCAGTATGCCCTAAAATTGTCGGAATAAAATCAGAGACCGGCTATTGCACATTCAGAATGGCGGCAGTATGAGCATATGCTCATAGTCTAGCCTTTCTGAATGTACATAAGAATAGCCGGTCTATGCTCATACTCCGGCCATTCTGAATGTACATAAGAATAGCCGGTCTATGCTCATACTCCGGTCATTCTGAATGGACAAGAATAGCCGGTCTATGCTCATACTCCGGTCATTCTGAATGTACATAAGAACAGCCGATCTATGCTCATACTCCGGTCATTCTGGATGTACATAAGAATAGCCGGTCTATGCTCATACTCCGGCCATTCTGAATGTACATAAGAATAGCCGGTCTATGCTCATACTCCGGCCATTCTGAATGTGCATAATAATAGCCGGTCTATGCTCATACTCCGGTAATTCTGAATGTACATAAGAATAGCCGGTCTATGCTCATACTCCGGTCATTCTGAATGTACAAAAGAATAGCCGGTCTATGCTCATACTCCGGCCATTCTGAATGTACATAATAATAGCCGGTCTATGCTCATACTCCGGCCATTATGAATGTACATAATAATAGCCGGTCTATGCTCATACTCCGGCCATTCTGAATGTACAAAAGAATAGCCGGTCTATGCTCATACTCCGGCCATTCTGAATGTACATAATAATAGCCGGTCTATGCTCATACTCCGGCCATTCTGAATGTACATAATAATAGCCGGTCTATGCTCATACTCCGGCCATTATGAATGTACATGAGAATAGCCGGTCTATGCACATACTCCGGCCATTCTGAATGGACATAAGAATAACCGGTCTATGCTCATTCTCCGGTCATTCTGAATGGACATGAGAATAGCCGGTCTGTGCTCATACTCCGGCCATTCTGAATGGACATAAGAATAGCCGGTCTATATGCTCATACTCCGGCCATTCTGAATGTACATAATAGCCGGTCTATGCTCATACTCTGGCCATTCTGAATAGACATAAGAATAGCCGGTCTATTCTCATACTCCGGCCATTCTGAATGGATTCAGAATGACCGGAGAATGAGCATAGACCGGCTATTCTTATGTACCTTCAGAATGGCAGGAGTATGAGCATATATAGACCGGATATTCTTATGTACATTCAGAATGGCCGGAGTATGAGCATAGACCGGCTTTTGTTATGTACCTTCAGAATGGCCGGAGTATGAGCATAGACCGGCTATTCTTATGTACATTCAGAATGGCCGGATAGATAAATAGACCCGAAAATCATAGTAGTAAACCATTAGTGCAAGGAACAGTATCAAAACCAAGTTCAATAACTTGTTTTATATGCCATCGAGTGGGACATGTAGCAAAGGATTGTCGATTTTCAACATCTTTGAAAGGTACCGCCCCTCCTACATGATACAGATGCCAAAAGACTGGTCATTTAGCTCGAAACTGTAGACAAGATGTGTACAAATGTGCAGGATTAATCCAAGCATTGCTTATGCTCAATCTAATGACCAAGCAAACCAGACCATAGACTCTACTACAGAATCTCAACAAAACTTTGAGACTATTGCATGTATGGTTACCAGAAAAGTGGAATTGCCAGGTGCTTGTTGTATTAGTGGGGAATCTAACCCATGTTTCTCTTAAATGTGGGCATTTTCTTCCTATCATAAGTGCAGCTTGCAGTGAAGTCTTCACACAGAAAATGCCTGTTTCTTCTGGCATAGTTTGCGCCAATAAAGTTTCTGTGCTACGTGATAGTGGCTGTAGTGGCGTCGTGGTCAGGCGAAAACTAGTTTCTCATGATGAACTCACTGGTAAGGAACAAAAGTGTGTTTTGATAGATGAAACTGTTAGGAACTTCCCTGTTGCTCAAATAATGGTTAGCACTCCATACTTCACAGGCTTTACTAAAGCACTGTGCATGGACAATCCTATATATGACTTAATATTAGGTAACATTGTAGGAGTTAGAAATCCAGATGACCCGGATAAATCCTGGACAGTTTCAAACACTCCAGCATGTGCAGTGAAAACCAGATTACAGGTGAAAAATCAAGACAAGAAATTCCGTTCACTCAAGATCCCTGAACCCATGAGTGAAGTTGTGACAGTTAAAAAGCTCAGGACCAGTCAACAACAAGATGATACACTTCGACGAGCTAGAGAGATAGCGGACAACAAGACGGAAAGGGTGAGTAGGTATCAAGCAGTAACAGGGTTCTTTTACAAGAACGATCTCTTGTACCGAAAATTTACTTCGCCTTCAGTTGAACATGAAAATGTCTTTAACCAACTTGTTGTTCCTAAGCAGTATCGTAAACATGTATTGCGACAAGCACATGAGACGTTGTTAGGTGGACACCAGGATGCTAAAAAGACAACCGAAAAAGTACTTACCAACTTCTTTTGGCCGGGTATAATGGCTGACATCACTCGGTATTGTCGCTCCTGTCATGTGTGTCAGCGAACGGTACAAAAGGGTAGAGTCACAAGGGTCCCTTTAGGCACTATGCCCTTGATTGAAACACCATTTGAGCGTATCGCTGTCGATATTGTTGGACCAATTTATCCTATGTCAAGTAATCCAAATCGATATATACTTACCATTGTAGATTTCGCCACCAGATACCCAGAAGCTGTACCGTTACCAAGTATTGAGGCAGAACGAGTAGCAGAAGCTCTTGTCGGCGTCTTCCGTAGAATTGGGATTCCAAAGGAAATGTTGACTGATCAGGGATCCCAGTTTACTTCTGAAGTTATGAGACAGGTAAGTAAACTTCTGTCACTGAAACAATTGACGACATCTCCTTACCATCCGGCTTGCAATGGCCTTGTTGAAAGATTTAATGGATCTCTAAAACAAATGCTCAAAAGAATGTGCGCAGAAAGACCGTCAGATTGGGATAGGTATTTAGATCCACTTATCTTTGCTATCCGAGAATCTCCGCAGGAAAGTCTTGGATTTGCACCTTTTGAGCTTCTTTACGGTCGTAAGGTTCGAGGTCCAATGTCAATTTTACATGAACTATATGGACTGGAGAGGTTGACACAGCTGCAACCAAAACAACATATCAGTATGTTATGGATCTGAAAGAGAGACTGAACGAAACATGTCAAGTAGCACAGAAGGAGTTGAAAAAGGCTCGGGATAGATACAAGTTTCAGTATGATAAGAAAAGTAAGTTACGACAATTCAGTGTTGGGGATAAGGTTTTGTTGTTGCTGCCAACAGACAAGAATAAGCTTTTACTTCAGTGGAAGGGACCCTTCTCTGTTGTTGATAAAGTAGGAAACCTTGATTATCGTATCGATATAAATGGAAAACTCAAGGTGTTTCATGCAAATATTCTCAAGAGATACTACGAAAGACCAACGGAAACAGCCGCAGCGGTAGTTGGTCTGTCTTCGACTTCTAACTGTATTCTTGATCTAGCTTGTGCTTCTGTCATTGAGTCAGATCAGGATGAATCTCAAGTCTTAGTAAATTCTCTTATGTCTAATGATAATCTCTTACAGCTTCATCCTCTTCAGGCAAAAGAGACCATTGTAGATATCCATATCAGCGACAATCTTGATGAATCTCAAAGGGTTGACGTTAGCAGACTGGTTGGCAACTACAAAGATGTTCTTACAGATTTACCGGGGAGAACTACACTAGGCCAGCACGAAATCAAGTTGAAGAAAGATGAACCAGTTCGAACTAAGCCGTACCCATTGCCTCATGCACTCAGGGATACTGTGAAGGAAGAGGTAGGTACTATGCTAAAAAATTGGTGTTATTGAACAATCAAATGCTCCTTATGCTTCACCTATAGTTTTGGTTAAAAAGCCGGACGGATCAAACAGGTTTTGTGTTGATTTTCGTAAGATTAATCATGCTACAATCTTTGATGCAGAACCAATCCCGGACCAAGAAGAACAAAGGTGGACCTCAGTAAGGGATACTGGCAGGTTCCTATGGAGGAGTCGTCAAAACCTTTCACATCTTTCATAACTCCAGGTGGTTTATTTCAGTTTAACGTCATGCCGTTTGGTCTTGTGAACGCTCCTGCCACATTCAGTAGAATTATGAGGAAACTGATTCATGGAATGGATAGTGTCATAAACTATATTGATGACATACTCGTTCATACCATTTCATGGGAACAACACTTAAAGGAACTGTTTCAACGATTGCGTGTTGCCAAGTTGACAGCGAGACCAAGTAAGTGTTTCATAGGATATGAAACTATTGAGTTTCTGGGGCATGTTATTGGGCAAGGTTATTTGCAACCCCGACCACAGAAAGTGGAAACAATCTTGCAGGCCAAAAGACCGGAAACTAAGAAACAACTACGTTCGTTCCTAGGTATGACAAATTATTATCGCCGATTTATTCCAAACTACTCGAGTATTGCATCTCCATTGACCGACAAGACAAAAAACAAAGAACCCAACAAGATTTGTTGGCAGGAAAACCAGGAGAAAGCTTTTAATACACTCAAAGTGAAGCTCGAAAGTACCCCAATCCTCTGTCTTCCTGACTTAAATAAGCCATTCATTTTAAGAACGGATGCATCCGAAACTGGTTTAGGTGCTGTTCTCCTTCAGAGTTACGAGGACGAGACATTTCCAGTGGCGTATGCTAGTAAGAAACTACTACCTCGGGAAACAGCATATTCGACCATGGAAAAGGAATGTTTTGCCATTGTGTGGGGTGTGCGTAAGTTTGAATCATTTTTGTATGGGAGAGAATTTACTCTTCAAACAGACCATCAACCTCTCATTTTTCTCCAAAGAGCCAAAGTGGCAAATGGCAGAATAATGCGATGGGCACTTACTCTTCAGCCTTACAGGTTCCGCATTGAAGCCATACGAGGGAGAGACAACATTGGTGCTGATTACTTGAGCCGTTTGTAAGTATGGGTTTAAATCATAAATCATCAAAAGAAAAATGTATGAATACATTTTTTTTTAAAAGGGAGTTAAAATGTCACAAATAACATTTTTGTTGTTTCTTGGAGAGTATTGTGTGACTCATTGGTTAACAGTTTGTAGTGATGAATATAAAATGCCATGCTAGTGCTTTGTTATTGAGGTGCATATAAAGGGTGGAATGTGCCATGGTTAGATATAATAGGTTTATAAAGAAATTCCAGGAGTGCCTTGATGCATTGTGTTTAAGTGAGTGTAGTGAACAATGCCATGGATATTTGCTTGAGTTTAACAATTCTTGCCACATTCTTTCCATGGGGTTGGTTTAGTACTTGCTATTGGGGTGTGGTTATTATTGGCAGTTGCCACTAGCCACACACTCTAGGATGAATACATGTTGTGGGTGTTATGAACAAACCGATGTAAAGTCATTGATTGACATAATGATATACTTGTAAGCTTGTTACAGCCAATAACCCAGAAACTAGCTTCAAGTTTCAGCTTTGAATCTTCTAACCGTAAGTCTAAAATCTTGTTTTGTTTTTATTTTGTTTTTGTAATTATTAATTTCTAAAATTCATTACAGAAAGAGTTTGTTAAAAGATAAGGGATTTTTAAATTTTACAATTTTTGGATTTTAAAATTTATTATAGATGGCACTTGGGTTCGACACACACTTTGTTGAAGATGGATCGTGGTCCTTGTGAGATGTCGACCCCTTCTTCGTCCTTGTAAACTGAACCAAAGAAAACTATCAGTGAATTTCGTTCTTGAAACCGGTTGGGACAGAACTGTCTCCATAAGGGAGGCTTGCTTTACGCTGCAAATAAACTTTGGGTTGAAGGACTACATGTAGCTCCGTCTGGGTCCATCGAGCCAGGACTTTGGAGTAGTTTGCGGTGTCCGAGAGTGAGATACTACTTTTTGATGTGTGGTGGCTTAAAATTGTACATGTTTTAAGATTTAATATTGATATAAGGAATTAGTAATTAAAAATGATTTTGGTGAAGATAAATTTATTTGAATTTGTATTTAATTGATCAAACTCGGAAAAAGAATTATATTTGGTGAAGGGTCAGATCGATTATACTCTGCAGATAGTTATATAGTTGGATTCGCAAAGGAGCTTGATGATTTGTAGAAATTTGGGATTTTAAGTGTAATTGTATTCGGGTCAAATTTGATTTGATGTATGTTTTTTGTACTTGGAAAGAAGTTTTGATATATGCAGATACACGTAGATGTATGAGATTTTAAAAGAAATTTGGATTTTAAGTGTAATCGTATAACTATTGAAGAATTAGAAATTAAATTGACAAACTTGTAGAATTTTGGTAGAAGTTTTGAATTTGAAAATATCGAGATTTGAAAAGTGTTTGGAATATTGAAAGAATTTGGATTGGAGAAAACGACAAGTCTTAAGAGTTTAAAATTATAAATTTGGATGTTGGGATTTATGTAGATGTTGAAATCTTTGAATGTAAATAAGTTGGAGTTTGTTGGTAAATTAAAGGGTTTAGTTTAATTTATGTAGACACAATTGTTTTGCCTTGTTTTAATTTGTGTTCCCGGTGATAGTATGTTCATCAAGCCAAAAATGTCCATAATGAACCTCGGCGCACAATTCGTTCATCTCGAAATTGCACACGTTTGCGTATGTGGAATGTAGCAGTGGTTTATTTCACGATTTCAAATGTTATCTTGGCTGAAATGTGGTTGAAGAAATGATAATTAGCAATAAAACTGTCCCCACTCAAACTACATGTGGCATGTACTGTGTACACTTAATAAAACTCTAAGGAATTCATGCATGGGATTGTTTTTATGTGCTATACATTTAAATGTTGTTGTAAAAATATAATATTTTGTATACGAACCTTTACGATTTTGAGTCGTGAGCATTCAAAAGGGCATTCGTAAAAAAATCGTAAAAACGTTTTAAAACGATCATAAGGATTCGTTTTGCTCGCAAAACCTTTTTGGAATGTTCAGAAATTTCGTTAATTTCGTTCCAATCAATACAACATGCTGCTTGTACTGAGGAACCTCTTGGGCTCCTTTTCTTTAATCGGCATTTATTTTATTTCTGATAATACATAACAAGGTTCCTTTTATAACGAGGTAATCTGTTAACGAGGCTCAACTATCAGTTTCTGGGATCTTCCACCTGCAAAATTCAAAGTACTGTCACAAGTGATTTTAATAACCGATTGAAATTATCTGTCAGAAAATGGAATCCTAGTAAATAATTTTCAGATAAAATCATTCCACGGAGATTCCACTCTCATGAGAGAGATGGGCCCAATTTTGTACTCGATTCACTTTAGGATAATATCCCCCAAAACACTCCCAGGAGGGATATCCCAAGTTGTACCAAATTCACTTATAAATGTTATCCCCCAGATAGACAAAAAAAAACCACTCGCTTGAGAAATAACATTTTCCAAAGTTGTGCCGAATTTAATTCAGGATAACATTTTCCAAAAGAAACCCCACTCTCTTGAGAGATAACGTTTTCCAAAGTGGTGCCGAATTCACTTCAGGATAACATTTTCCAAAAGAAACCCCACTCTCTTGAGAGATACATTTTCCAAAGTTGTGCCGAATTCATTTCAGGATAACATTTTCCAAAAGAAACCCCACTCTCTTGAGAGATAACATTTTCCAAAGTTGTGCCGAATTCAATTCAGGATAACATTTTCCAAAAGAAACCCCACTTTCTTAAGAGATAACATTTTCCAAAGTTGTGCCGAATTCAATTCAGGATAACATAAAGTGTTACTCGATAGTGGTTGTGAAAAGGCTTCATCTCTACGAGACTTCGAGACTACAACAAAAATTGCTTAATGAGGTCTCGGCTAAAATAGATTATCATTTCCACTGACTGATAAAGTGTTGCTCGCAAACATGAACAGAGCTATTGTCTGCAAGACGTGCGTGATTGAACTTAAGAATACAAATTATCAAAAAAGAAATATAAACATGTCCGATGCCATCTTCTTAATAATACTTTCGAATGACCCAAACACATCAGCCGGGCTTTGAGAATCGACCGGCACCCTGCTGCAACATGCTGCTTGTACTGAGGAACCTCTTGGGCTCCTTTCCTTTAATCGGCATTTATTTTATTTCTGATAATACATAACAAGGTTCCTTTTATAACGAGGTAATCTGTTAACGAGGCTCAACTATCAGTTTCTGGGATCTTCCACCTGCAAAATTCAAAGTACTGTCACAAGTGATTTTAATAACCGATTAAAATTATCTGTCAGAAAAAGGAATCCTATAGTAAATAATTTTCAGATAAAATCATTCCACGGAGATTCCACTCTCATGAGAGAGATAGGCCCAATTTTGTACTAAATTCACTTTAGGATAATATCCCCCAAAACACTCCCAGGAGGGATATCCCAAGTTGTACCAAATTCACTTATAAATGTTATCCCCATATAGACACTACAATGTGAGATAATATCCAAAGCTGTACCACATTCTTTTCCGGATAATATCCCAAAGAAACCCAACTACCCAAGTTGTGCCGAAATCACTTCAGGATAACATTTTCCAAAAGAAAACCCACTCTCTTCAAAGATAACATTTTCCAAAGTGGTGCCGAATTCACTTCAGGAACAAATTTTCCAAAAGAAACCCCACTCTCTTGAGAGATAACGTTTTCCAAAGTGGTGCCGAATTCACTTCAGGATAACATTTTCTAAAATAAACCCCACTCACTTGAGAGATAAAGTTGTGCCGAATTAAATTCAGGATAACATTTTCTAAAAGAAACCCTACTCTCTTGAGAAATAACATTTTCCAAAGTTGTGCCGAATTCAATTCAGGATAACATTTTCCAAAAGAAACCCCACTCTCTTGAGAGATAACGTTTTCCAAAGTGGTGCCGAATTCACTTCAGGATAACATTTTCTAAAATAAACCCCACTCTCTTGAGGGATAACATTTTCCAAAAGAAACCCCACTCTCTTGAGAGATAACATTTTCCAAAGTTGTGCCGAATTCATTTCAGGATAACATTTTCCAAAAGAAACCCCACTCTCTTGAAAGATAACATTTTCCAAAGTTGTACCGAATTCAATTCAGGATAACATTTTCCAAAAGAAACCCCACCTCTTGAGAGATAACATTTTCCAAAGTTGTGCCGAATTCAATTCAGGATAACATAAAGTAATACTCGATAGTGGTTGTGAAAAGGCTTCATCTTTACGAGACTTCGAGACTACAACAAAAATTGCTTAATGAGGTCTCGGCTAAAATAGGCTAACAGAGCTGTTGTCTGCAAGACGTGCGTGATTGAACTTAAGAGTACAAATTATCAAAAAAGAAATATAAACATGTCCGATGCCATCTTCTTAATAATACTTTCGAATGACCCAAACACATCAGCCGGGCTGTGAGAATCGACCGGCACCCTGCCGGATGCCGCAGGGGCCTCCCGGGACACCGCCAGGCATCTGACAGGTGCCTACCGGACACCGACCGATAAACGGGCCAACAATTTCGCATATTTTCTACGAAAGCCGCCCAAATGCCCGCCGGCAAATATACATTCTGAATGTGGAGCTCGGTGTCCCCCCGACTTCAGAGCCCGGCCGGGGCCTAGATCGGCTACACACCCCCGGCACCCCTTGGAAATGTGACTTAGCCATAACCAGACGTGCCGCCGTGTCCTGTATGCGTTGTAAATGTGAAAGTTGAACCTGTGGAATGCCAAATAAAAGCGAGATGCCCATGTCTAATCTGGATGTTATGAAAGAGTGAACAATTTGTTCTGTTGAGTCACGTGTCAAATATTTCCGAATTCTGCCAATATTATGCACCTATCAATTGTCACCCCCCACTCCCCCGCCCCCGCCCCCGGGCTACCCCAAATAAGAGGTGGGGAATGTCCCTTTTTTGTGACAAAATCCCCACCCCTGGGGCAACATTTAGGTGACAAAAATCCCCATCCTCGGGTGCAAAACATGCGAGTCGTTTATACAAATACACGGGTCAAATGCCCCACCCTGGGGCATGAAAAACGTGATCAAACTCCCATTTAGGGGGTGGGGCAGCGCAGGGGGGAGGGAGGGGTGGGGGAAACAATTGATAGGTGCATTACGAACATGGAATGATGCAGAACGAACTGTGTGAGAAACATGATCTGTGAAAGACATTGCCGAATCAAAGATAATGCCAAGGTTACGAACATGATCAATGGGAAAGACGTACGAGAGTCGCCCACTGTGATGAAGGGAATTGTAACGTTATACAACTGGTGTGAAGAACCAATTTCCATGAATTATGGTTTGTCGTCATTAAGTTTCAAGAAAATGTTTCGCATCCAATTGCGTATTTCACAAAGACAAGACTCAAGGCGCGAAAGACATGATTCAGCAGCTTGTTGATTGGGCACGAAAGAACAAAGTGTTATGGATCGGCTTTCCACAAGTGGCTTCATTCCTGTTCTCGGACAAAAACTGATCCAATTCAACCAGCTTAAGCGAGAGTCTTAGATTTCCTTACACAACAATGTATGTTGGGCAACGAGTATAGCAGCGTGAACACTGCCAGAAGTGCCCTGTCGGCCATCGTCTCGCCGATTGAGGGCGTCCCTTTGGGGTACATCCTCTAGTCTCAAGACTCATGCAATGTATCTTCAACTTGAGACCACCAAGAGCTAGCTACTCGCACATTTGGGATGTGAATATTCTTTTGGATTACCTCAAGACTCTTGGGCCAAATGAACAACTCTCACTCAAAGACTTAACTTTGAAGCTGGTAGTTATTTTAGCTCTTACGACAGGGCAGCGGTGTGCGTGTTTTTATGTTTACACCGCAGCGTGGGGTACACCCTAATTGTTCAACCCGAATATAGTCTACTAAGTTTCCAATGACTGATACTTCTCAAGTGACAATCTTGGAAATAGCCAGAACTCTTACTCTAACTATTAGAGAAAAGAAGCAACCGAGAAATTTCGAAAATCCCCAAACAACACCGAGATTCGAACCAAGGACCCTATGATTGCAAGTCGAGCTCTTTTCTAACCAGACCACGAAGCCGGTTGCAAACCGATCGCATTCAAAACCCTAAATTCCTTAAAAATAACCAACCCTAAACCCTAACCCTCAACCCAAACCCTCAAAAGGCGTCCGTGGCGAGGTTTGTTTCGTGCACGGTTTTGCTAGCGCTTGCGGAAAGACTAACATTCATACTGCAGACTGTTCGCCACGAACGCCTTTACCATCTCGTCGTTGTGACATCTGTGCTGAATAATTCAACAGCAACGGAGGTGATGAATTATTCATAAATTGTAACCAACCAGCGGCGGCGAGCTTCTGGAAGCGTCCATATAAATATAGGTAACATTTACGAAAAAAACGATCGTTATTATTCGTACCAGGAAAAAAAAATACAAGAAACATTATTAGTCAAAGTTTTATGGATAAGTCCACATAAATTGACTAACCATTTTTCAAGTTATAAACTCGCTAACAATACTTTTCGTGTGAAAAAAAACCCATCTCGCTACACACATGTAGTACGTAGTCGTCCCCAGTCAACTCGCCCCCTAGTCTTTCGGAAAGACTGCCTTTTTGCGCGCAATACACGATGTACATAGACTATTCACCATTGGCCGCCAGAGGGCGCACCTGAAATACAGTCGAAAAGACAGTCTTTCATATTCCGACAGTCTTTCGTTAGACCCGTGAACGGGTCTACGGTCGGGTGTGATGATTGTACGGCCAGTGAAGACGAAGCATTTCGTTCCAAGTTGGGAATCGAAAAGTTCAAAGGCTATCAAAGACTGGCATTTAGAGATTTTCTTAGGGCATTTTCTGCTTGGTCACGATTTTTTTTCATCGCTTACGCATGGAGGAAGAAAACGACTGGGATTGTTTTCTTAGCTCCTCTATACTATGGCATGCTTTTCATATTATTGGCTTCGGTAAAAAAAAAAGGGCTAAACGATTTCAGAGAAGTTATCCACTACTATTTTTCCCTAAAATGACTTGCAAGCATCAGTTAGTTCAGATATGATAGACAAAAACCGAAATTTAGGAATGAATTAATCTGAGTGAAGAACCACCCACTTTCTTAAAAATTACTAATTTCACTCACTATCACATGCTTTGTACACAATGTTTGAAGTATTATAAATTGTTGGGCAGATTTTAAAAAATTTCAAAATGCCCTTATTAAATTTTTGTAAGTTTAATGTTGAAAGGAGTCTCTCAAAGCCACATGGTTTTACAAAAGTAATTGTACATTTTCTAAAGTCAAATATGACCCATTTGATTTTCATTTAGGCCAACAAAAAATAAGGCAAATTGTTGTGACCCAAGGATCGACCTTTTACGGCCTATTTAAAACAATATTTTTTTTCTGATTCTTCGTGCATGTTTTTGTTTTTACAGCAAGCATAATTGCAGAAAATTAATTAGAGCAACTTGCTTGCATAAGCCTCCGAAAATATACTGGAATAACGTTTAATGGAACAAATTTAAATTTGATGTTTATTAGTTTACTAAATGTTTAAAATTTCACACTTTTCAGTGCTTTGAGGAGAATGCTTTGAGAAGGCCCATTAATTTTGTGGATATGAAGCTGTTTTTACGAATTCCAGGGAACAACAGCAAACTACTTTGTAGATAGGACAGAAGCCCTTGAATGAAATTTGCACAGTTTGGTTAACTAAAAAAAAATGGAAATGTTCGTCAACATTGTCTGATTCAATATTTGATTCAATATCTGATTCAATATTTGACCACTATAAACGTCTTTATTCTGACAAAATGTCAAAACTCAGCAAAACCAAGAGAAGCAAGCCCAAGCAAGAACAACTGCCGTCATCACCACCGAGCCCAACGCCATCCGTTTCAAGCATCCCCTGCGGACAAGGAAACCTGGACGACTCGATCTTCGACGAGGATCTCCTCCAGCTAACCTGCGAGTCTGACAACTCTCCAGGCCCATCAACCTCCAGCACACAACCGCGACACCGTCTATCAGAAGAGAGTTTCAAACTAGTAAAATTTTTGGCGGAGGACGTATCCAACATAAAAACCGCCAAAACACATATCACTAAACAAATCAGATTCTTCTCAAAGGGTAAATCAGACGGACAAGCACCACCCTATCTGACAATCAAAATAAAGCCACCGAAACAACCAAAACCCCTCATATCAGAAACCTACAAAGAACGTTTCGAGAACCTACAGAGGAAAGCATCACTACGGTTGGCAGAACTAACACTCAGGGAATATCAAAAACAACTGGAGAATATCGACAACCAAGTCACCGCAGCACACCGAACAGCTCAAGAAACGATCGCCAACTTCCCAGACTCAGACCACAAAACGGCACAACAGCTTTACACCTTCTTCACGAGTGGACCAACCAGAGGCAAACAAAGAAAGCACAGTGATCAGTAACAACTAAAACAAAACCAACGGTCCTTTTCAGGACCACCACAATTTCCAAAAAGAGATTTCTGTATGCCTATACACCTAAATAAATAAAACGTTATACTACCACCCGAAATATAACGTCACCAAATAAAACAAAGGTCATGGCCAAAAGGAAATTAGACAAAAATGTAAAAAAACAAAAGAGATCACTATCCCAATCAAAACGGTTTTCATATGGATGCAGAACCAAAGAAATAAACGCCCAAGGGGTACACAAACGATCCTTAGCAGAAAATTGCGAACAATTCATAACCAACCTGTCCAAAACCAAACTTTCAGAAATTGAAAAAATAGCATTGGGCAAAAGAATTGAATTTCGTACCTACACCTGCTAAACCAACACGAAAATCCATACTGAGCGATTTCAAAACTTTCACCCGAAGAATGAGAGTGTCATTTCTAATGCACAAAAAACAATCCCGACCACACTCATTTAAACCACCATCAAAATGGCAACCAACAACTACCCCCAGCACAACGCTGGAATCCTACCTGGAAGCCACAAAATATGAAACTGCCCATATCCGACTACAAAATCGGTCAACAAACATGACCAAACCAGAACTAGCCGCAATAACGAACCTTAAGAAAAACGAAGAAATCGTGATCAAACCCTATGACAAGGGAAGAGGTATCTGCATTATGAACCGAACCGACTACCTAAAAGTGGGAAACAAACACCTTGAGTCCATACATTACTCTAAATTGGACCATGACATAACTCCCCAAACAATAACCCTGGTTCAAAACGTACTGACAGAAATGAGAAACAACAATTACATAGACGAACCCACGCTCGAATACCTAAAACCACTACCACAAAATTGCGAATGCCCAACCATGTACTTCCTCCCGAAAATACATAAAATCCCACCCGCGGAGGAACCTTTTGTTGGAAGACCAATAATCAGTGGTTGTAAAAGCCCCACAACCAGGATATCTGAATATATCGACTATTTCCTTCTCCCAATCGTAACTACGCAACCAACATATGTCCGCGTCACAGCAGACATTTTGCGTAAATTAACCAGTATCGACGTGATATCTATGTACACAAACGTCAGACAAACAGAAGCAATAAACTGCGTCTGCAATACCTTGAACCGATCCAACCACAAATATGCCGTTACCAAACCACCAACCACATACATCCGGAGACTTCTGGAATTAATCCTTTCCAATTTGGGAACAAATTCTACCTCCAAAAAAATCGGTTGCGCAATGGGCTCCATTTTAAGCCCCGAAATCTGCGACATAACCCTACATGAACTGGAGAAAACAATCCTAAAAGATGCCAAAAATATCCTAACATGGTGGCGCTACAGAGATGACATACTCGTTATCTATGACGGAAAAATTAACGATTTCCAAAAACTCATCGAAACAATGAACCAAATGCACCCAACCCTCAAATTCACATACGAGGCTTCAGAAACCTCAATCAACTACCTGGACTTAACCATCTTCAAAGGAGAACGCTTCCGTAAATCAGGCATCCTAGACACAAAAGTCTATACGAAACCTACGGAAACATACCAATATCTCCACAAAACATCATCCCACCCAACCCACGTGTTCAAAGCATTCATATACGGAGAAACCCTCCGATACGCAAGGAACACAAACAACGAAAACAACTACCTAAACAAAGTCCAAAACTTCTCAGAGAAACTTACTCCTAGAGGATACACACCCGAAGAAATCCAAGCGGCAACATCAAAGGTACAACATACCGGAAGGGCCAACCTTATCAACAAACAAAGGGAAAACGAAACAAAGCAAATCCCACTCATTTTCTCCACAACCTACAATCCAGCAATAAACAACTACAAACTGAAAAAAGCAATAAACAAACACTGGCACCTAATCGAAAGCTCTGAACCACTAAAGGAAATATTTCCTAAACCACCCTAAAAAAGCGGAAAACCTGAAACAAAAACTGATCCGAGCCAAATTACCCAACAACAGAAAACGGCTCCCCCCACCACTATCAGATTCAGGTTACGCCGAAAACAGCCAGGAACCGGATGAAACCTTAAACATCCTTATCTCACTGCTTGAAGAACAAATAACCTCATAAATAAAGCTGGATCTTTCCGCTCAAGGAAACAAAAAGCGAGTCACCCGGATTCTCCAGAATCCAACCCGCAGCTGATGAAGGGCATACGGAAGCCTAGAAAGCTAGCTCCTGCTTAATCCAAAGGAACTGAAAAACGTTCTTTTACTCGCAAAAACCCACCCACACCCCATTCCCATACCAACAATGACAAACAAAACCCAGTATAACGGTACAAACTGGATACAAATAAAACTGTGAAATAAAAAAATATTATTTAATATATTTTATTTCAAACAATCAAAACAAGTCAACCGGAACGCATGTGTCTCTGAATGGGAGAACGCCACCACCCCCTCTTAACAATGCATGTTAGAACAAGTTTGATGATAAAAATGAGAAATAAAATTATGACATGTCTGATTTTAGGCCCCCAGCCTGGATTTCCATTGTTATAAAACCATGTAAAATGTTAGTTTAGTTGTAAAAACCATGGTGTAAAAACTAAGAGAGAGAAATTTTCATGATTTTTAAATTTTTTCCCACTGCTGTCCAACATTGTCCAAGGAAATGTTCGTCAACATTGCCTGATTCATTAGTTCAATATTTCACTTCAAGTGCATAAATAATTTGAATTTTTGGGTTGAATTCCATATCCGACCACTATAAACGTCTTTATTTTGTATTAAATAAAAAATAAACAATGCATGTTAGAACAAGTTTGATGATAAAAATGAGAAATACAATTCTGTTATGTCTGATTTTAGGCCCCCAGCCTGGATTTCCATTGCTATAAAACCATGTAAAATGTTAGTTTGGTTGTAACAAAAACCATGGTGTAAAAAAAATAATAGAGAAATTTTCATGATTTTTAAATTTTTCCCACTTCTGTCTAACATTGTCCAAAGAAATGTTCGTCAACATTGTATGATTCATTAGTTCAATATTTCACTTCAAGTACAGAAATAATTTGAATTTTTAAGTTGAATTCCATATCCGACCACTATAAACGTCTTTATTTTGTATTAAATGAAAAATAAACAATGCATGTTAGAACAAGTTTGATGATAACAACGAGAAATAAAATTATGACATGTCTGATTTTAGGCCCCCAAATGCAGCCTTGATTTCCATTGTTATAAAACCATGTAAAATGTTAGTTTGGTTGTAAAAACCATGGTGTAAAAACTAAAAGAGAAATTTTCATGATTTTTAGATTTTTTCCCACTGTTGTCCAACATTGTTCATTGTTTTGGCCATGGCATTGGGTCTTAATCTACACGGACAGGCACCCCCGGCCGGGGACAGGAAGTCACCGGGCTGGGCTGGGCGCGCACTCGTACCGAGAAATGCCGCTTCTCGGCAGGCCATGCACCACGGTCACTGCACGAAAACGGCCCGATATCATTTTCGCGCGGCACGGTGAATCACTGCACACGTACAAATGTACACGGCAAGTTACCATCCCACATGACCTATTTATGGAGGCATCGCTTTCTCTTCTACGCAGGCGCCCATAATTTTTGACCTTGCTGTTTAATTATTCATGTGCTTCCATAAAGGTTATCGAACTTTTTTCTTACGGAGTAATCAAGACCGAGTTTTCGAGTTCACGTTGTAAGTGTAGGTACGCCCTCTGGCGGCTAAAATGAACAATGTGGGGATCGCGAACTCTAACAGTAAATTCGGTCTTGCATCAAGACTACTCGCCCTCTTCAATTAACACCTAGGTCGAAGTCGTCCCCACGTCAAGTCGTCCTTGCACCCCGTGTACAAAACCTATAGCCAATATGACAATTTAAACAAAATCTGACTTTTCTCCTAGGTTTTTCTCAAGTTGCAAGGATAATCGGTTTGGGCCTGTCGACTACCATATCTTGTATTTCAATTTGGAAGGAAACATTTCAAGATCACAAAATCACTGCAATTTTGCTGAGATTACCTGCAACTTTTTACGATTGTCGCAAAGTGGGAGGGTTTCTAGTAAACACAGCTTTTCGAAGGTTGACACGGAGTATCATGAGTGGAGTTGTGGCTTGTCGCAGATGTTGTAGAATTGTACTGTCATCTGAAAGAACTAAATCTTAAGGAATCGTAATGAATCGCATAATATGCGTAATCATGATCGCAGTCTTCGTATGTTTCTGAACAAGTCGCAGATGTCGTAGATTCATAATGTCATCGTAAGGAATCGTAAGGAATCGCAGACATTCGTATACTGAAAATGCATATCGTAACAATACAATAAGCACTATAGCATTACAATTTTTAAAGATTTGTAACAAAATGACTGTCTGAACAACCCGCAGATGTCGTCACAGTAGATTTGTACTGTGTCATCGTAAGAAATAGTAAGGTATCGTAATGAATCGCACAATGTGTGATCATGATCGCAGACATTTATATGTGTCTGAACAAGTCGCAGATGTCGTAGATTTATACTGTCATCGTAAGGAATCGTAAAGAATCGCAGACATTCGTATGTATCCATATCGCAACAATACAATAAGCGCTTAGCATTACGATTTTTAAAGATTTGTTACGTATCTTGTTGTAGAGTTTCGTAAGTTGTGGCTTGTCATGGACATTTGAACAGGATACAAAATGTTCCTGATCGTACCGTGTCATTTCTTAAGAAACTGTTAATTGGAAGATATCACTATATTAAGAAAATAAATGCAAACATATTTGTATGTTTTCGGAATAAATTGCACATTAATTTTGTAACCATATCGTAAGCATTATAATTTACAAATTAAAAGATATGTCGTGAAGTGGCTGAGAATTCTTACGAAACCATACAATACTTCATACTATTGCACATGTCGCAGTCGCAACAAATTGTGGCAAATCATGCAGTGGGTGACGAAAAACTGTGCAAAAGTCTGTGACAACCTGCGAGACGCTACGAAATTGTACATGTATCATATCTTAAGATAATTGCGACGTACTAGTCGTAAGAAAATATTGCACAGCAGAATACCGGCTTAGCTCTCACTGTGCGATTTAGCTTTGAAATTCCCAAATGTATGATTTATTAAGATCACCAGAGCCAGTACAATTGTCACACAGTGGCAGAGTTTTTCGTAAGTAATCGTAACTTGTCATAGAGTTGTCGTAAGTTGTTGTAAGTTGTCGTGGCTTGTCGGAGGTTGTTCATCGTAACAAATACTAAAGAACTGTTTATTTAGGGTATATAAATATCACTAATAAAGTCTTCTAAATATGACATGATAAATGCCCCAGAAAGTTTAAATTTGGTGACAAGGAAGCAATTTTAGCAGTAAGAAAATTTTCTTTAGCAGTAAGATCATGGAGGAAGGAAAAGAGTTTCTTCCTCCATGGTAAGATTTTGTTGAAAACAATTGTTATGCCATGCTTCATTGACTTAGTACATCATACGAGTCTTAACTGGCGAATGTGTATAGAATGTTTTCCTTTTGCCATAGCCTTTGTCTGTGCATAAATTCACCACGTGCAAAACAACCGTGCGGCTAGCGGCGCGGTCGCCGCAGACGCCCGGCGGCAAATACTGGCACGGTGTACAGTGTGGCCGGCTTGTTGGGGAGTAGGCCTTGGTGAATTGAATATTCCCCTGTTCACGAATAAATCGCGATCATCTAGAGCATTTTCTTGGCCTGAATATGTTGCGGCTTTGTTTTCTTCGGAGATTGTCGTACAACTGGCATGCCTAATTTTATATGCGTATGACGTCATGCAGTTTAACAGTTCACCTTATCATTGGTCAATGGGGAATCCTGACCTCATGCATTATGCACGTAACCCCTCTACCAAAACGGTAGACAGAAATAAAGAAAAACATAAGCCCTAAAAACGATATGGTAAAGGCTGTCGGGGCGGACAGTCCGTGCGTGCGAGTCTTTCCTCAAGCGTTGGTAAAACTGACTGCACGCGAATATATAACTCGCCACGGCAGCCTTGACTAAAGGCTACCAAAACCCTAAACCCTAACCTAATATAGTCTCCTCTCAAGACGCTAAAAAGGTACAAAACCCCTCATTTTCCCCTTGCAGTGGTGTAAAAAAAACCTGACGCCAGCGGTGTCAGGCAATTGCCTAGATTGGTTCCTGATCCTATCACCTATTGCGAAAATATAAGGATCGGTAAAGGGCAGCCATCGTCGCATTTTTCGCATAGTGGCGAATCAGCAAAATTCCACTTTCGAGTTATACGGCTTTTTAGTAATGCATATTCTGGTTCTTGGATTTCGTTTTCTTTTCGTAAAAAAATTCAATTTTTGTTAGAAAAATATTATTAGCGAAGAGTTTTACTAAACTTATGTTGGGTTTTTGGCATAAGTAAGGGTAATCTCGGAGGGATATTGGTTCCACGAACTACGCGAAAAACCAACACCACGTGCGTCTTATTCACCGCTCGTAACGCTATGGACTTTTTCACGATTCATCACTATGCAAAAAATGCAAGCCGGCTGTGGTACTTATTCGCCGCGCCTATTCTTTTGCACGTGTCTGTGAAAATCTGAACTGTCGCCTTCATAGTCTACAGCACTAAGGGGCCCCATATGCATTTTCGGGTACAATCTTGGCAAATTTGAGGATATGTTAATTTCATATCAAGGAATTCAAATCCGGTTGTTGCCAAATTTTAAGAGGTCATCTTCAAGGTCAAAGGTCAATTTAAAGGTCACAAAGGGTCAAAACCATAAAATTGCACTTTGGCGGCCCCTCGGTGGTCAATTTCAACAATCGTGGCACCCATTCTAGGATTTACAGGATGCTAAGTTCATTTTTTATAGTCTCCAAGATTGTTAAGGTCATCTTCAAGGTCAAAAGTCAATTTGAAGGTCACAGAGGGTCAAAAATCACAAAATTTCACTCTGACGGCCCTTTCCCAGGTCAATTTTAACAATCGTGGTGTCCATTCTATGATTTACAGGATGCCGAGTTCATTTATTAAAGTCTTTAATATTTTTATGGTCATCGTCAAGGTCAAAAGTCATTTTAAAGGTCATTTTAAAGGCCATAACTAGGGTCAAAAATCTTAAAATTGCACTTTGGCGGCCCCTCGTTGGTCAATTTCAACAATCGTGGCGCCCATTCTAAGATTTACAGGATGCCGAGTTAATTTATTATAGTCTCCAAGATTTTAAGGTCATCTTCAAGGTCAAAAGTCTATTTAAAGGTCACAGAGGGTCAGCAATCACAAAATTGCACTCTGACGGCCCTTTCCCTGGTCAATTTCAACAATCGTGGTGTCCATTCTAGGATTTACAGGATGCTGAGTTCATTTATTAAAGTCTTTAATATTTGTATGGTCATCTTCAAGGTCAAAAGTCAATTTAAAGGTCAATTTAAAGGTCAATTTAAAGGTCACAACTAGGGTAAAAAATCTTAAAATTGCACTTTGGCTGCCCCTCGTTGGTCAATTTTAAGAATCGTGGTGTCCGTTGTAGGATTTACAGGATGCTGAGTTTATTTATTAAAGTCTCCAAGATGTTTAAGGACATCTTCAAGGTCAAAGGTTAATTTAAAGGTTACAGGGGGTCACTAATCATAACAAAATGTACTTTGTCGGTCCCTGTTTGGTCAATTTCAAAAATCATGTTGTCTGTACTACGATTTACAGGATGCTACGTTCATTTAACTAGGGCCAGGGTCAAGGCCACTTTAATATGACCCATGGCTCCCCATGGAGTGATGGAATTTGTATAATTTCAGTCTCGGTTGATCCATTTAGATGTTAAGAACGTTTTTTTGCAAGGTGTATGGTGATGTAGAGTTTATTTATGAAGATTCCAGGATGTTTATATGTCAGGGTCATGTGACTAAGGTCAGTGGTCAAGGTCAATTTAGACATCGGACTTACCTGGCTGAGGTCGATGGAAATTGTGTATTGCATTTGTTGGGCCTCACTGGCACACTTTGGGTAATTTTGGTGATTTCTTTCTCGGATTTTGAGAATGCCAAGTGAATATCTAAAGACAAGTCAGGGTCGTGTGAATAAGGTCAAGGTTATCTTAGATCGTACTGGGCTCCATTAGCATAATGTTTGATGGGAGGGGAGAGGTTTTTTCAAGGTTTTGAGGATGCCAAGTTGATTTATTTTTGAAAGTCTTAAGATGAATAAATTTTGGATTCATGTGATCAAGATTAATAATATACGTGGAACTTCGAAAACTATATTCTTCATAACTATGACGGCTAACGCATATTATTATTATTATTATTATTATTTATTTCTGGTACTGAAACCAAGGATTCCTCAATAGTGCCCATTACACTGTCGCTCGCGCGGCAAGCGTGAGGAAACCCATGATGAATTAGATATGGCCAGAGACACCGGGGAATCCCTCCCCTTCTCTTCACGAAGAAACGCTCTGGGATCTTTAAAGTGCGTGTTACCTTACCTAACACACCGGACCAACGGCTTTACATCCCTTCCGAAGGATGGAGAAAGTGTGATTAAGTGCCTTTCTCAAGAGCACAAGTGCCACAACCTGTCGCGGCCCAACAACTAGCGGACAACTGTCTAGCAGAACTTGTAATGAGCTTTTCAATTAACTCGTAATGAAGATATTTAACATTAAAGCCCGCCAAAGTGTGTGACTGAGAACATCAAGATCCTGGAGAAAAACATCAAGCAGTCCGCAGAGAAACTCAGCGAGCATTTTGACATATCAGCAGGACAACGACCCAAAACACACTGCCAAGTCAGTCACGAAATGGTTCCGGGATAATGCTGCAGGCGTAGAGCGGCCAGGCCAAAGTCCGGACCTCAACTCAATCGAGATGGGGGAGACCCTTTCAACCTCAAAGACCTGGAGACTTTAGTGGAGTGGGCCAAATTCCACGCAGATACGTTGTGAGCAGTACCAGAAGGCATTTTCCATTGATTGTAAAAAGGACTTTGAACTGATCTATATAAGGAGGCTAGATATATTTTCTGCAAATCTGTCAATAAAATACCCCCAAAATGATGTACATGTATTTCTGGAAATGTCTCTTTGCAGTCATTCCTTCATGCAGCTGCCTGTCACACTCTTGTAACTTAAGCCAAAAGACTCCCATTCCTCAAAATTTAAACGATTCAAAATATGGTAAGGGTATGAATAATTTCAGGCTTGTTAGAGTTGTTTTTCTGTAATAAATTAGTGTTTTATAGACGATTTTTATGAAAACAAAACTAACAAAACTTAATCTCTGGGAGGGGTGGTTATTTCTCTGTATGCCTTGCTAAGCTCACGTAATAGCCAATCCCAATCAGTGAGGAACAACTGTACTACCGTGATTCGAGACCACCAGTTGGCTTCATAGCTCAATTGGTAGGGCGTCTGCACGTTAAGCAGAAGAAATGCGGTTCGAATCCCGGTGGAGCCAAGTTGCTTTTCACTGCATTCAGATTTCCCAAACTCATATGGATTTGTCCACATTTGTATCGAATTCATTCACCCCGGCGGTCCCTGGGTAATAATCCCTAAAAGTAATCACTTAATCATACTAAAACAGCATGCTCCCTATAATAATAATAATAATAATAATAATGAAAATTCATAATGCGCCGGTATCCATACAAAAATATGCTCATGGCGCAGCGAGACACATTAAAAATCTAATATCACAATCATGGAGTTCAGTCAGTTAATGAGATTTCATCAAATGTGTTTTAAGTGATGTTTTAAAAGTTGCAAGTGATGGCGATAGCTTGATGTGTTCTGGTAACTTGTTCCACAAGGATGAAGCTGCTGAGGCAAAGGACCTTTCACCCCACGATCTCTTGGAATAAACTTTCGCTGGGAGGAGTTTGTTGTTGGATCTCATGGATTCACGATTTGAATGATGCCGTTGGACTAGGTCGGAAAGATATGATGGTAGCCTGCCTGTAGAGACTGGAGTCACTTGTGCATGATTTGTGTACCAGAAAAATTCAGAACGGTATTTTGTTCGGGCTTATTAGGCTTTTATTTTGCCATAATATCATCTACTAGTCCAAATATTTCGGAAAAAAAATGATAAGTGCAGTCGACGTTACTCAAACTATGTGAACTTTAATAATCTGAAAATATGGTCCTTTTAAATGTGCGATGACATATACGAAATTTTGACCGGATTAGAAAACTAAACAACACTGGGTTTTAAAGGCAGAACAGATGATTGGTAAATTGTTAAAAGGGGGTTAGGCCTATTTCTACTAGAAGCCCATTGATAAAACTGTCCTGGACAAATTTTGAAACTATGTAACGATTGAAAAAAAAAAACTTTATGAACCAGAAACGAACGTAAAAACCAAAGTGCTATTAAAATGAATGACAGCTTTATCCTGTTTCCGTATAGACCGTATCGAATAGCCGCCATTTCGTGGGACACCTTTTGTTACTTAAACCGTTTAACAATAGAAGCACGATATGTGCAAAGCGCAACCAGTGCATGTCCTCAAGGAACAAACTGAAGAAACTGCCCCACGAAATGGACAGTCGATGGTTGTCGCAATGTTGTTAAGTTTGGGAAACATTGACATTCCTACCTCCATGATTATACAAGCATAAACAAACCTGATATAGTGACACTGACAACTTCACAGACGTGATTTCACATATGGCGATACGGCACGGCCAAAATTAACACGTATCTTGTGACTGCATAAACTGTTAGTAGAAGCTAGCCTTGTCTGTAGTGTGCGATACCATCACCTGATCACTTTGCGAATTGAACCCAAATTCGAACGCAGTGTGTACAGTTCTTAATACAGAAAGATTCCTAGTTGGGCATCTTCGTGATTGGGTAATATTTCTCCGTGCGCTAAATTCCACGTCGCGTCGTCTGCATTTTTATTACCAAAAAACCTCGAAAAAGCACCTTTTCGGGGTCAGCAAAATTAGGCAACAAGCGGATTTGGGTTTCCCACTAACCAAGGAGTAATCCATGAAAAAATCAAAGATTGTACCCGAAGTTGCACACAAATGACATTTTTACGCCATAAGGGTGTAGACTATCAGTTTCGTCATTGATATTATCCCATCTGGATTTCAGACAAGGCCGGTACTTACACAGATGGACACGTGGTTGATTTTTCCCCAAGTTAGGAGTGTTTGGTTCACGCAGTTTCTGTTGGTTCACGGCAGGAGGCGTTGCCTTGTAATGCGCAAGGAGCCATCGGTCACCAGCGTAATGTCGGTATTCGTCACTACGCAAAAAACGCTGGGCCAATCATGAGCCTATTCGCCATTCTGCATTTTTTAATAACTAAAAAACCACTCAAATTTTGATTTAAAACCTTCACAAATGAAAATTGGCATCTTTAGAACCCTAAATATGACAAAATCTCAATTTCGGAAAAATCGCTTATTCGCCACTATGCGAAAAATGCGACGCCATGACGGGCAGAATTCTGCCCGTGGTCACGTGGTTATTATTATTATTTTTTAGTAAGTGCGTATATTTTGCATTGACATTTGTAACCCGGCCGTGCGTGTCAAACATATATAAAATGTAAATAAAGTAACATTGCCTAAAGCAGAGAGCTTCGCAATTTTTTTAAATATGTGACCCGCTCTGCAAAAAAGGGTATTAAGTCGCGCTGGCTAGTATTCTTTTTGCGACCATAAGAAGAAATCTGTGGCATTTCTACGCTCATTAAAATACCTAAACACAAAAGAAATTCCAGGCGTAACGCAGACATTCCAGGGGGAACACAGACATTCCAGGCGGTATCTGGGCACCGCCAGGAATTTCCATTGTGTTTTGGTATTTTATTGAGCGTGGATTTGCCGCGGATTTCTTGTTATGGTCGCAAAAAGAATACTAGCCAGCGCGACTTAATACCCTTTTTTGCAGAGCGGGTCACATATAAAGCACACAATGCGCACTCGCAAAGACGATCAATCACAGATCAAGATGAAGCGCCCTTTACATGTCCTTATATTCATATATGTGGAATATGTGGACGGGAACCAGTCTAGCAATTGCCTTTATAAACCTAAATTCGGTTCAAGTTGTTGAAAATGGCCTTAATTTCATTATAGAATCTCCTACCAAGACTAATAAACCTAGTAGACCTCGTGTATAGAGTTAATAATTATATTAGCACGCATGTCAACGGCGCGCTCACATTTTCCTGGAACGCACACTATATAGCCCACAATTATACCAACTTCATGCCATTGTAAAAATAGGGATGTTATTGTGTAGACACCCGAAAATCAACATTTAATACATATTTGGTCCTTCATCCTTTGAAATGTGTTGACATTTCCGCTTTATCTTTAAAAAATAAAGTTTTACAAGAGGTTTTAAAATACCCCTTTTCCCGCTCGGCGGCAGAAGTCGCCATTTTTGGACCAGCGTGCGCTCAAATCTCGCCGATATAAAGCAATCTGACGTAAGTCCTTCAGTGCCAGTGGTCAATCAATATAATTATTATTAAACTTCAATTTCACTTCATTTCATTTCGATTAATTAGGTAATTTGCCAATAATCTATTTAACAAAATGTATAGGACCACCAATCGAGAATGTACTGACATCATTATCTCATTTTGGGGGTGATGTGGCGTTCATTGCGATTTGCGATGAAACTCTTCAATTGTAAAATTTGCATTGTACTTTTAGTTGTCTTTCAATTTGTTTTACTCTTCCTCTTTTTTTTTTATGACAAAGCCTATGTGCAGTACATACGTCATGGATAAGAGTAAATGTTTATTACCTGAATATGGAATAAAATCCTTTCGAGATTGTGTAGTACACTGCTGTAACGAATGTTCGGGTCGCAGTCTGCGCACTTTGAAGAAGAGAAAAAACCCGGCCATGTCAAAAACAGATATAGACCGTATCGAATAGCCGCCATTTCGTGGGCAGTTTCTTTGTTTCTTTGATCCGAACGGTTTAAGTAACAAAAGGTGCCCCATGAAATGGCGGCTATTCGATACGGTCTATACACGTGCATATTTTGTCCCTATATGACATATGTGGAATTTGTGGACTAGGAACCAGTCTAATTAGGTGTGCTCCAGACAAGTGAAAGTGCGCCCTCATTGCCGTCGACTTGGACATTTTAGCACGTCGGCCCCTTTACACAATATACTGCGGGGTGCGTGGGAGTATGGGGTAGCGATGCCGGTGACTAGAACTGCGCGTCATGTAGTTGCAAAATTGCGATTGAGTCTTTTTAAATCGAGGTGACCAATGTCACCAATCGCATTTTTAGGAAGCTTAAAAGCGTCTCAGTTTTTGTGATAGGCCCTATAAACCTCCAAAACAGAGAAGCATTTTGTTCATTCTGAAGAGCCACATTTTATGCGCACACTTAGTCTCTTTTTAAAGCAAAGATTTAACTGTGGAAACCGCACTCACAAAGTAATAACAGAACAGACTAGAATGAAGAAAGCTAGATTATGAGCAAAATGGGCAATTCCACCCCAAACTGTGGACATGACCGCAAAAATCGCAAAAATTATTGCACATTATCTTTTCACTAATTTGGGTGAGCAGGATACAAGATAGTTTAGTTGTTCGCTCAGATGTATGATTGCAAACAGCCGTTTCAGTTTCAAACACGTACTTTCATACATGCAATTATTATTATTTCTTTCTGGTACTGAAACCAAGGATTCCTCAAAAGCGCCCATTGCAAGCGTGAGGAAAAACCTGATAAATTAGAAACCGGGAAATCCCCTTGCTCTTTACAAAATAATGTTCTTGGATCTTTTAAATGCATTACCGATACCTACCGATACCAACCGTACGGATTTACATCCATTCTGAAGGATGAAGCAAGTGTGATTAAGTGCCTTGCTCAAAGGCACAGGTACCCCAGTCGGGGCGAGTTTCGAACCCGCAACCCCAAGTTTTTACCTGTGATTGGGAGTCAGTGACCCAAACCACTCGGCCACAGTGTAACGCCTGTAACAACATCAATTAAGGTAATTGGACACAATAAGATTGTTTTTTTTCAAAGTTGCTATTCATGTGCATATAGAAAGAAGTTAGTCCTACTTCAGTACGATAATTAAATTAGTTATGAAAACCTAAGGATTTGTAGTTTTACTGATATAATTATACCAGATGCCAATTGCAAGTAGCATCCACGTGTAACTTCCGTAACGGTGGAATTGCAGTACATTCCAAGAATTATGAAATAAATAGAAAACAGAATCAGCGGAATTCTAGTGATATTAGATTTGATGGGTGCTCAACGCGTAGGTTGGACCTTAAACCCAAAACACAGCTAACTGAGTATGTTAGCACAACCAATCGTTGCTCACAATAAATGACATTTACTTAGAGCAATGTATGAGAAAATAAATTGATCTTTATGTTCAGCAATTCGTCAATAAAATGCCAGCGCCAAATGAACCGTATAAAGGCTGATGACCACTTAGGTTTTCTTTTCTGTCCGATCTATTTTAAGCAAAGTGCTAATACATGTAAAATGTCTATTTTTTATTGGTGATGATTGAGGAGTGCTTTTACACAACAATTACATTATTCTGTTTGCATGGATTGAGAAAACATGGAAATCCATCTCCTAGCTCTACTTTTAGCTCAGCTAAATTGGCAATTTGCACTGCTGTGCGGCTGTCCTTTTACAAATAACAGCTTTCTACACTTAACCGGAATTCGGAATTTAGAGAAAACTTTTAGGGTCCTAAACAAACCTTACAGACAAACAGAAGGGTTTTTGTTTTTGTTTAACAATAGTAGGCATCCGTCAGTCTCTCTGTATAGTCCAAATCCGGGAATGGCAGTCCCTCTCGCAGTTAGTGCAGATGAAGGGTTTTGTTTACGTCATTAAATATTATATCAACAAAAGTAGTATTTTGTAAATCAAACGAGTTTGTTAAAATTACATACGAGCTTCAAGACAATGTGTTTGAAATCATGTACAGGTGGTATTGTTTAATGGTATTGACAAATGTTAAATTAGCACTGGCAGCCTTGTTTCTGATGCTCAGCCAATTTTCATTGTATTACGTCACGCGTTTTCATTTGCAAATGTTCTCACCAAAAAAAGCCGGTGACCCTTGTTTTCGATGTCAATTTCAAATTCTCTATAATATAACGTCCAAGATTTGGGAGTTTCGGGGTGGTTTAAAGCGCCTCGGAAATTTGGTGCAAAATACAAAAAGGTGATCCAAAATCAGAATGGATGATTTGCACAAGTGTTTCTTCAGAATGTCTAAAAATGTCAAAAAATGTCAGGCATTTTACCTTTTGAAATAACATTTTCTGTGTATTTGTATACAAGACGCGCATGTTTTGCACCCGAGGGTGGGGATCGTTGTCACCAAAATGTTGCCCCAGGGGTGGGGCTTTTTTTCAAAAAAAAGTGACAATCCCCACCTCTTAGGTGGGGTGGGTAGCCCGGGGGTGGGGGGTGGGGGTGGGGGGGGGGGGGGAGGGGGGTTAGGGGAAACAATTGATAGGTGCATAACTGCAATGATAGTATGTGCATTTTTGCTAAATATGGATTATTAATATAGTCTCGTGTATTAAACCAAATAATACGTACCAAAAGTTGTTTCTTAAAAACCTTTGGCTCCCTGGTGTTGCAGATTATTTTATTATTATTATTATTTTTTATTTATTTATTTATTTAGTGCGGACGTGTTTCTCTCGAGCTCCCGTGTAAAGCCATATATTTAGAGCTTCTGACTGGGTAAGGTCCATGTCTATGTATTATTATGTATTATTTTGTATTATTGTTGTATATAGATACCCCTGTATTTTCCCTGTATTTTGTGTGTATTTTTTACTTGTGTTTTGTAGGGTTTCGTTGCCGGGCTGACCGCCATGGCCAGTCAGGCAGGCCCCTCGAGCGCCACGGTGGGTCAGCCATGCGTGACCCCAGTGGCGTTCAATTCTTGCCTGGCTGACGAGCCTTTTGTTGGCATCACTAGGAAGAATGGTGTTTCTTTCTTTGTCGAGGACAATGTTTCCATTCATTCCTACGTACAAGAATTCACGAAATGCATACCCGACGTTCACATTCTATCTGCTAGTCGTATTTCAAAGAATCGAATCGCCGTGTACCTGGGTACCAGAGAGGAGGTGGCGGACGCCATTTCCCAAGGTTTTATACACGGCACCTCCTCTCTGGAACTCAGGCCACTCGTACAAACCACCACCAGCTTAACCTTGTCTATGTCTACCCTGAAATTCCCAACCACATTCTTCTGGAAAACATATCCTGTTTTTGTAAACCCGTTTCCTGGATAAAGCCCATACCCCTTGGATTTAAGGACCAGGAGCTTTCCCACATAATGTCTTTTCGTCGCCATGTTCAAGTCATCCTAAAACCCAACATCACGCTCCCCGACCACATTACTTTCTCATTCTCTGGTGTCACATATCGAGTCTTCCTGTCCACGGAGTCGGTGCGGTATTTCAACTGCGGTGAATTCGGTCACATCAGCCGCTCCTGTAAGAAGCCCCGCCCACCCTCCAACAACAGGAACGACAACGACAGCGACGACGATGCACCCCAACAACCCTTCAACCCCCCTCCAATCTTCGTTCATGGCAATAATAAGAAATCTGACCCAAAACACCCCCCTAAGAAATCCAACCCCTCTGCCGCCCCACCCCCTAATAATAAGAACGTTCCACCCACCACAGGACCCCTCAAGACTACCCCATCCACAGCATACCCCCGAAAACTGGCCTTCCCACCTCTAAATCTTACAGACCACCTGTTTACCCCGAACCCTGGCAGCGGAAATTCCAAAGCGGGATTCCGGCGGTGGGGCTGCTGGCCCGGCGGGGGTGGGGTCTGGTCCCGGAGCCTCGTCTGGAACCCCAGGGTTAGGGAAACCCAAGTCCCCTGCCCATGACACATCCATGTACATTTTTGGTACTCCCCCTCCCCTAACTAGACTGTTCACCGAGGCTGTGGCCAAACGTAAACTCTCCCCACCTCAACCCCAGGATGATGGACCCCACATGATCCCCCTTAAATCCCCTCAGCCCCAACGAAAGCAAAGGAAGAAGGACCAACCCCCCAAACCCACAACCCCTACCATCTCACAGGTCATTGATGATGCTGCCGATGATGCCACACCAACGCCAATGGATACCGCCAGCCAATCTCCTACTCCTGCCACCGACGTCCCACCCCACCCACGCCTACTCCCCCACCCCCTCCTACACCCACTCCCCCGCCCCCTTCCAATCCCATTCTCCCGCCGTCACCCACTCCCCCGCCCCTGCCACTCTCCTGCCCCCGCCCCTTCCAGTCCCCTGCCCCCGCCCCCTTCCACTCCCCTGCCCCCTCCCACTCCCATTCCCCCGCCCCCTCCCACTCCCCCGCCCCCTCCCACTCCCCCGCCCCCTCCTTTTCCCTCGCCGCATCCCATTTCCCCGCCCCCTCCCACTCCCACCTCTAGCTCCGCCCCCAAAGCCACCACACCACTGTCCGCAGTTGGAACATCGGACACCGTCTCCTCTATCTGGGATGGTTCACAAGCCACCTCTGATGATGAATCATCCCAGATAGCCCTCCCCATAATTCCTGGTCCCCTCAGCGAGTCACAAATGGTAGTCTTTCTATCCAAAGTCAAGTCACAAAGGAACCCCAAATCAGTCGCCCTAAAATTCACCCAAGACATTCCCGGCCTACTTCGCCAGCTCAGGCCTTTGAGGAAAAGCTTCCTGGTTCCACACAACATGCAGCACAGGATTCGCAAATTGGTGAAAAAACTCGAGTGAAAACTCTTCACCAATGATGTTTAGATTGTTTCCTCTTTTAATGGCGCTCTTACTGATTACTCTTAACACTGGAGGCTGCATCAACACCACTAAAAATGTCTCGTTTTTTAAATGTATATATAATATTTCGCCTAAACATGATGTCATTTTCCTTCAAGAAACATACTCTTTGAAATAACAATTTCCTGGTTGTTAACATCGTTGCCTCCAGTGTTATCCTCGCTGGCCACCTTATCTTTGTTAAAATTAAACATAATGATGTTGTTTATAACCTCTATAATTTTCTTGTTCCCCAAACTGATAATATTGCCCTCAACATTTTTGAAACGTTTTATACGCATTGTGGCCAGCTCAGTGAGGGCGCTATTTTGATCGGTGGTGATTTTAATTGTACGCTTGAACCTTCACTTGATCGTGTAGATATGCCAACCGAGCACCGTCCCCGAATCTCATCGGCTCTTAAAAATGCTACTACCAATTTAAACCTCTGTGATATCTGGCGTAGACTCAATCCAGGAGTAAAACAATTCACCTGGATGAGAAAAAATCCCTTTGCCTCTAATCGTTTCTCTCAAGCCAGACTCGATCGTTTTTATGTACCACCTTATCTAACCCCATCTGTCCGTTCTTGTCAAATATATCCCTGTCCGACCACTCTGCTGTTCAAATTTGTTTCAAACTGTCTTCCTCTCAATATAAAGGCAGTGCCTACTGGCATTCTAATAACTCCCTTTTAGAAGATCAAAACTATCGCGAAATAATTCACCTTTTTTTGGACTAATTGGAAAGATGAAAAACCTCTCTTTAATGACATACATGTATGCAAGTGGTGGGATCTGGGAAAAGCTCAAATAAAAACGTTGTCCCAGGACTATAGCTCCAACATTGCCAAAGAAAAACGATCCACTTTCTCCAGACTAAATGCCCATATCCAGGAGCTCCAATCTACGCCAGACATCACACCGGAAACACAGCTTACAACTTGATCAACGCAAGGCGTTTGACAATGTTGACCATGAGGTTCGGGGACAAGTTTTTATCGTATCTTAATCTTCTGTACAACAGCGCCGAGAGCCTCCTTAAGGTGTGCGGTTCCCTGACTGCACCCTTTGCCTTCCTGAAAGGAATTCGCCAAGGTTGCCCGCTCTCGGGACTGTTGTACACCATCGCAATTGAACCTTTTTTGAACTCATTAAGGAAAGCATTAGGTGGGCAGAGTTTTCTCCTGCCCAATACCTACACTTACTGCTCGGTTTCGGCCTATACGCTGACGATATTACTGTTTTCATCACCTCCGATTCGGGGTTCCAAACCCTTGAAAGGGTGTACAATCTATTCAGCGGATTCTCTGCTGCGACTTTAAACTATGAACAATATAAGGGATTATGTGCCGGCTCGTGGACCGGACTAAACGACAAGCCACTCAACTTCCAATGGAATGGCCAAGGACTTCTTTTTCTTGGGGTTTACCTTGGAAATAACAATAGTTACGCTAAAAATAACTGGGATAAATGCAAAGAAAAACTAACCAAAACCCTGTCTCGTTGGAAATTTCTCTCACCCCTCCTGTCTTTTAAAGGTAAAGTCCTAATTGCAAATCAAATCGCCGCCGCCAAATTATTTCATTCGCTCGCCGTCCTTTCCTGCCCAGACGCAATCCTCGGTGAACTCCAAAACATGCTTGTCGATTTCGTCTGGTCCAACAAACGCCACATGCTTAAGAAAAAAAAAATTATACCAAACTTGTGATAAAGGTGGGCTTAGTTTAGCTTGTCTGCAGGCACGCAGCCTCACTTTCAAATTCAAACTACTTCAACGTTATTTACAATTTAATACCCATCCCTGCTTTGCTCTCATGGATTCGTATCTTCGTAAATACAAAAATCTCCACCTTGGTTACCAAGTTTTCCTGCTCGACCTCCAACCAAAATGTTTCACTAGTGTTCTTTGTTTCTAACGTTCTACCTTCACTTCCGGTCCTTCATTGTCTCAACCCGAATATATCTTCCAGCTGTGCGTGGTGCGGCGAGAGGCCTAGGGGCACGATTACTCACCTCTTCATCACGTGTCCGTCCATGCAACCCACCCTCCGTCTTCTACACACTCTCATCAGTCGTCTTCTCCAAAGCCTCACTATCAACTTTGACATATATTGGACTCTGATACCGTACGCCCAGAGTCGTGACAAAGGAGCCGTCGGCCTGGCAAATTTTCTAATTATCTCTCTGAAAACATAATATATTGGCTATACCGTACCTCCAACCCCTCGGATCCTCTCGTTATATGGACTTATCGGCTCAAAAACAAAATTATTCTGGATTTTAATTATCACAAACCTAATCATTCAATTCCCAAATTTCTCCACAAATGGTCTTTTCACGACGCTCTTTGTATCTATAATTGTAACAGAGTGACATGGTTGTTTTAAGGCACTCCCACCCCTCCCACCTTTGAGGACCAACGCAGCTGGTAGCCTAGCACCCCAGGCGAGGCGAGGTGACTTTTGTCACCGCCAGCTGTGATGGTCCCTCCCCTGGGAGCTCTGAGAGTGAGCATCAATTTGGGAATTGAATGATTAGGTTTGTGATAATTAAAATCCAGGTTTGGGTTAGGGTTAGGGTGATAATTAAAAAAAATATTCTGGATTTTAATTATCACAAACCTAATCATTCAATTCCCAAAGTTCTCCACAAATGGTCTTTTCACGACGCTCTTTGTATCTATAATTGTAACAGAGTGACATGGTTGTTTTAAGGCACTCCCACCCCTCACACCTTTGAGGACCAACGCAGCTGGTAGCCTAGCACCCCAGGCGAGGCGAGGTGACTTTTGTCACCGCCAGCTGTGATGGTCCCTCCCCTGGGAGCTCTGAGAGTGAGCATCAATGCGCTCGCATTTTGACTTCATCCCTAACACCCTCCCACTCTCCACTCACTCTTTCCTTGCACTCCCCTGTATAATTACTTGTTTTTTGCAAGCATTTGCATTGGCCATTTACATACACTTTTTACGACAATAATTAGGTGATCGGGCTGATCCCGATCACCTATTACTATTGTACGATTTCTTTGTCTTTTTAGGTGATTGGGCCAACAGCCCGATCACCTATTACTATTGTACGAATTCTTTGTCTTTTTGTTTAGGTGAACTCATTCCGATCACCTATTGATATTGTATTGGTTCTTTGTTTTGTTAGGTGATCGGGCCAACAGCCCGATCACCTATTACTCTCGTACGATTTCTTTGTCTTTTTTTCCCCCTTTTCTTTTTCTTCTTTTTCCACTCAAACGTTTCCAGAGGTTTTCTTCAAAACGGTTCAAGCTATCAACTTGAAACTTGGTAGGAACATCAACCCCAATGTGAAGGTGTGCATACAAGTGTGACGTCATTGTGACGTCATCAGGTATCAAATTACAAACCAAAAACGACCAAAATATGCATGTTTTAAAATGCTTCCGTCTGGAAAACCACGTGACCCATGATCTTTGTATTTGGTAGGCTTATAGATCAGATCATGGCCAACAATTTGAGGTCAAAGTTCAACGAAAACGAAAATCTCAATTTTTGCACTTATTGAGCATTTATTGAGCAACAATGCCCAAGCTGAATCTTTAAGAAACTAAGTACAGGCATAGGTCCTATGGCAGACTTTCACCAGCGTATATAATATTATGATGGTATCAAGCGTGACGTCATCGTGACGTCATCAAGTATCAAATTACACGGGAGAGGCTATAAGCCAGGCACTCCATGCATGACCCGAATGCGGATCGCACAGTTCACAGCTGCAAGGGCCCGAATGTGGATGTGTATGCACCTGCACGTACACGATGTACATCAATTGGGTACATTCCTTCCATAACCATGACGGGTTCGTACACGGGCTGTGATGGGAAAGCACGGAGTGCCTGGCTTATAGCCTCAGCCCAAATTACACCTCCCAAAAAACCAAAATGTGCATATTTGTAAATGCTTTCATCTCGAAAACCACGTGACCCAGGATCTTCGTATTTGGCAGGTTTATAGATGACATTCTGTGCTACAACTTTCTTTGTGTGGGCATTTTCATCTGACCCTTCCTTCTGGGGTCAATTGGAGGTCAAAGTTCAACGAAAACGGAAATCTCAGTTTTTACACTTACCAGTAATAATGCCCATCAAACCAAGCTGAATCGTTAGTAAATTAGATACAGACATAGGCCCTACGGCAGACTTTCACCAGCATGTATAGTATCATGATGGCATCAAGTGTGACGTAATCATGACGTCATCAGGTGTCAGATTACAAAAATTCAAAGGTTATTATTTTCAAAATTCATATCTCAAGAACCGTATAGATACTTGAACAATTCTTTCACAACATGATAAGTCTAAATGAACTGAACAAATCATACGATGTCATGACCCCTGTGTGACGCCTACTTCCGGTGCAAACCGGAAGTTGTTCGAAAATGTGCAATTTTTTAGCATTTTGAATGTAAATAGATTCAAAGTGGTAGTGAATTTGACTATATTTCTACGGAACGAAATGTTTCCACACATGTGGACCTTTTGACTATACTAATGGTGACGTCATCACATGGACGGTGGTTACGTTAAAGGGCCCCTTATTTAGGATTTTTATCAATGAAATCTATGCTTTAAAACCACTCTACTCAGTTCAAGTCATAAAAATCCTATTTGGAGCTTGCTTTGGGGGTTAAAACGAAGGTTTTTAGTTTTTATGCTAATGCGAATATGCATATTCATGACCAAGGTCACTATGTCACAAGAGGCACAGACAGGAAAAACACATACAATTGTGCACAAACGATTCCACTTTTTTTTCAATTTTCCTGAAACTTTTGTAATCCATGGCTGTTTGAGTTTGATTTACATGTTGCCTGCTGTAAGCCATGATAAAACTGGGGGTAGAAACTGCAGCAATTTTCCACAAGTCCAACTTGAAGTCTTATGTTTTTTCTTAACTTTTCCCTTCTGTCTTTCTTATGTGATGCACTCAAAACAGCGCCCTCTGTCTGTGATTTATTGCAATGAAATCTTCAAAGTTGCAAAAGGCCACCTTTTATTTATTTTACATCCAAACGAACAATAGTATGTTTTGCTGAACAAGTATTCCATCATTATGAAGCAAAGCTTAGGCACAAAGTTATTTTGGATGTCACAGGCCCTTTAAATGTGGTGTCAAATTACGCAAAATTGGAGCTGAATTGTTTTAAAATGCTGTATATTGAGAACTACAACAGATATTGGTATGATTCCTTCGCCACATTTAAGAACTTGATGTTAATCAAATTGTTGAACAATTTGTGCACAAAATTGTGACGTCATGATGTCGTCACAGGTGTCAAATTACCAACATTCAAAGGTTATTATTTCCAAAATTCATATCTCAAGAACTATAATAGATAATTTAACAATTATTTCACAGCATTATAGGTCTAAATGAACTAAACAAATCATACACTGACATGACCCCTGTGTGACCCCTACTTCCGGTCTAAACCGGAAGTTAATCGAGAATGTGCAATTTTTTAGCATTTTGAATGCAAATAGAGCAAAAGTGGTAGGGAATTTGACCATACAGTGGTTCAACGGAACGAATTGTTCCCACACATTTATGACTTTATGACTATACCAATGATGACGTCATCACGTGCACGGTGGTTACGTAATATGATCTAAAATGACAAAATCTTGAGAACTGTAATATATATTCGAAAGATTATTTCACCACATGTAAGAAATTGTTCTTCAGTAGATCCTTGAACAATTTGTGCACACAATAGTGACGTCATGTTGAGATTGACTGCCAATAATGACGTTATCAGACACACACTAACATTTTAGCGTTGAATAATCAAAGAGTCATATGTCTTAAGAATTCCAATACTGGCAATCGATATGTGAATGTTTCTTTTTCAACATCAACCAACTCAAGTTTTCAACCAATGTTAAAAGTGTGATGTCATCATAAGATCAATGTTCATGTCACCCGATCACCTTGCGTTTGTAAAAAAACACAAACGCGAAGCTCTAGTTTCAACTGTTTCCCTTGGTCTTTTTCAAAATTGTATTCTAGTGAATCCTACATTTTGTTTTCCATCTTGCTTAGTGCTTATGTTTTCTTACTTTTTGTATAATTTCCAATTTAACGAATTGGTAAGCATTCTTTTATTTGTATATTGTTTATTGGTGTATATATCTTGTAAAATATTGTCTTGACAAGGATGGAATAAAGTTGTCCTTGGAAAAGTAAAAAAGTATTTTTTTTTTATTTTTATTATTTACCAAGCAGTAATTGATAATATGCTGTATATCCGGGGTCTCTAAACGTGTAATTTTCTGTTAGAATTAATTTGCAATTTCATTATTTGGGAGACAGTGCTTCAAACCTAAACCTTTCCCTTTAAAAAAAAAATAAGCTGTACAGCATGCGTGACGCGTTCCAGTTCTTACAAAAGCATGCCTTCTTAATGCCAAAAAATATGTTGTGGCAGATAATTAGGGTGGATGCACACTAAGCCTTTTCGCGCGTCAATTTGACGCGCGTCACTTTTAGAAAGGCAACGTGGGAAGATTTGTGTGAAACGACGCACTGAAAACCACAGAATCAACTTTGGCGGAAAGTGTTTTTGAGATTCAGTTTTGTTTTCTTCTGAAATCGATGTATTTAAAAAGCTCACTGTGAATCCACCCTTAAAAAAAAGACTAAAAATAAAGCAGTAATACAAACAAAGGGGAAAAAACGAGAGGCGGGGAAGAGAAGCCGCAATGGGAGATTCGCCTCATTTTTTAAAACAAACCCAAAAAATTAAAAATCAATTTGGGATAAAGGTAACATTGTGCATGTTACTGGAACATGTTAAAACAAATCCAAATTCCATCTCGGTGTTAGTTTCACGTTTAGCAGTAATGTTGACCTCCCTTTGGAAATCGAGTTGAGAATATGGCAGATAGAATTATTGGCAATTGGCGTAACTCGATATACCGTGCTGCGAGAGGCAGTCCTCGTAAACTGTTTCCCTTCTACTTTCAACCACATGGGACTCGCGTGGAAGAAATCGAAGTAGCAATTTGTGTCTGTGAATTCGGACTGGCCGATTATTGTAATATACCAAAAGTAAATCGTGGCATTCTTCGTGCCATCGAACGAAGATGCGCCGACATTCAGACGATGCCATACGAGACACCAAAAGTCTAACCACCTTACATGTTTTCCCACAAATCAAACACGAACTGGCTTGGTCAAGTACATATCAGCCTTTTTGAAGTGTTTTGGACACATTAAAGGGCTAACATTGAATTGGGGTATTAACCCTTTCAGTACCATGCATGAACCCACATATATGCCTTTCACAACCGGGTGTTTATCTGCAGGGTGTTTATCTGCAGGCAAATGAATTGAGATGAATTTGTGCAAGCATTATTCGGCTTTCAAACTGTACCTGCATGTCACTATGAGCAACTAACAATGGAAATTTGACACAAACCATTGTTAATAACAATGGTGTGTGCCCAATTTCCATTGTTAGTTGTTTATAGTGTTTGTGCATTTTCAAAGAATGACATATTACATGTACTGTTTAGAGAGGGGAAAAAAGTAACAGATGAGGTGTTGCTTTTTCTTTTGGTTTACTTTACTTCATTATATTCCCCCCACCCTTTGAATATACCCAGGTCTGGTTTGAAGTCATTTCATTTCAGGTTAGACCTGACAGAAGGGTCAAAAACTTGACGACATTCTTCAGAAACCGCAGTAAATAAGATGTCTCTTTGGCCTACATGAGAAAAGACTTTATCGACAAGTGTATGAATGTACCAACATTATTGATGTTTGTTTTCATATTGCAGGGAAGTGGTACTCTAAACGCAAATGTGAAAAGACTATACTTCGCGTAGCGCAAACCTACTCCCCCCCCCCCCCCCCCCAGCTCAATGTTGGAATGGACGCTTGGCACGCTGCCTGGGTCCATGTCCAACATTGGGCTGGGGGGGAGAGACATCTCAAAAGAAATGTTGTTTAGAGCGGTTTCTGAAGACCTTCTCAAATACTCCTGAACAACAGATACGGTATGGTCAACTAGGTAGTGTGGACTTTCTCAAAGCAGTCAACCCACACACATAAATTTATTGCATTGCCTGCACATAAAACGTGTTTGCCGTCTCATAACTCTGGTACTACACACAGCACAGTCGCGTTGTTTTGCCATTTTGGTTGCGGCAAGGATAGTGCTGACCTTGAGCCGTTCGTAATTGATGGTTCACTGGGCTGGCAGGAAGAGCTTGATGTTATTTCCAAGTGGAGAGGAGAGCCTCTATGATTCTCATTTGGGACTGGAGAGTGGACGGTTGAGTATTTGAAGGTACGCTATTGTACGCTACTCTGGCATTTAGCACACATATGTCGATAATGGTGACAACAACTGTCTTCCACCATTTGACGGAGCGATGTGGTGATGATGGCAGGTTTGTTGATATCGCGATTTCCTGTTCCACTCTCTTTGCAGCGGAACTGTGTTGTCGTGATTCTGCAGTCACCGTAGTTTGTGAGAAGTGTGACACGTTTCTTGTCCTGCCACTCGACACACAATTGAACAGCTTTCTCATAAAATTTAGGGTCGTCGCCTCTCTTCATCAGAAACTTCTTTGGGTCAGCATCGAGTGGTAGTCCTTGTGAATTGTGGCAGACAGTCCCACAACATCCAAAGCCCAGCTGGGTCAACCTGGCGAACAGAGCTGGACTAGAATACCAATTGTCCATAAATAGTGTATGCCCCCTGTGTATTACATTATCCACCAGTTTTAGGACGGCTTGGCATGGTAGCGAAATGTGGGTTGGATGGCTTGTTGCACCATTTACTCCAGTAGGTTGACTGGTATCAGCTTGGCATTAACTGCGTCCTGTGTAGATGTTCCAGGCACACATGTATCCCGTCTCGGATTCATTCAATGGGTAACATTTAACTCCCCATTTGATCGGTTTCCGTGGCATGTACTGCTTGAAGCTCAGTCGTCCTTTGAACCGTATCATGCTTTCGTCGGGGGATAGGTTCTGTCCAGGACTGTACACACGCAGAAAACTTGGGAGGACTATGTCCAGTAGTGGTTGGAGTTTGGACAGTCTCTGGTCATGAACGCCATTTCCTGCTTGTGGTCTGCGGTTGTCAGCAAGATGCAGGTACCGTAGAATTGTTGTGAATCTGTTGCGTGACATAGTTGCCGCGTATAGGGGACACCTCAACATTTCCGATGTAGACCAGTACAGACTGTATTGCGGTCGTCTGCTTATGCCCATGCAGAGGAGAAGTGCCACAGATGCCTTCATTTCGGGGACACCAACAGGACTCCATGCTTGGAAACTACCAGGACTTGCGTCCAAGGTTTGCCGAGCGTATATGTTCGTCTCCGTCACTAGCAACTCCCAGACTGCCTGGCAGAAATAAAGCTGGAAGTAAGTTCATTACATCCACGGTACATGTAGGTACCTTCTTCCCCTCAAAGGCAATCGGGAAATTACGCCTGTATGGATAAAAAGTGTTAATTAGTGTTAGCAACATAATATGAATGCCAAGGGTAAACTCCGAATCCTGTCACTAACACCTCATGAACAAATTGGGAAAGTGCATTTGACAATAGTCTGGTACGTGCCATCCTATTCGACGGTTGGAAATAACAAGCGTACGTTCATAGACCATATTGCCAATCGTCCTTCACCAACAGAGGGCGCCCTTCTGCAAAGCACTATGGGATTTACCAGGGGTCAAACTATCGATGGTTTCAGATCACCCCTCATAAATCCCAGTCCGCGTCGACGATTGGCTGCTATTTAAAGCATACTGGGGAATCCGTTCCATTACATTCGTCAGCATGCATCCCTGTTATTAATTTGAAAAACTGCGCAGTAAATTAAGATCGTCGTTTGAAAGTTTGGTAGGAATGGGACAGTCATACGGAACGGAACCCAATACAATTTCTGGAAAGTATAGAAATCGTTTCTTTTCGGCATAACATGACCGAATTGATTAAATTACATCAAAACGACTCGGGCGTGAGTTGGCTCACTCCACATATTTGCGTGTATTTCCTCGGGGTATTGTTACGTCGCTTTGCATAGTGGAAATTCCCTGATATCTCAGGATGCTGTCGACCAAGATTTCATCAAAAACGTCTGTACCTTGCTCGCTTTCCATGTCGTGTCACGTCGGCGGGTCGTGTACTGCACAGAGTGATTTCAAATTTGACACGCCCTCTTTTATAATGGGACATATGAGGGCGCTATAGCGCTTTGCGTTCAAAGCATTACAACTCGTACCATACTGGCACGTTGGTAGCGAGCATGACATTTTGTTTGTGAACCTCTGTGGCACAATGGTACGGAACCGTCCTAAACATTTTGAGCCCGTTTGGAACATTGGTAATGAAAGGGTTAATTCGAAGTAAATGCGAAATAACTGCACTTCTCATATTGCACTGGTTAGTACCTATATATATATATATATATATATATATTTAAAACAAATGTTTGTGGGGGAGGGGGAGGGGTGGGGGGGGGGGGGGGGGGGGGGGGGGGGGGGGGGTTGCGTTTCCAAGTTGGCACCGTGGCCACACCTTTTCCTACGTCGATCAGCTTTCTACCTCATTCGATTTATATCTGGAGATCAGCGGCTTAGCTGAACACGCTGATCTCTAAATAAAATCTGGATAAACAATATGCAGCGAATTTTGAAGCTGTCAGAACGTCATGTAATAGTTGAATTCAAAGCGTTTGGTATTATAGCAAATTCAAATGTAATATGGCTTCCTTAGTCCAGGCCCTAGGGGGGAGTTCGTGGCCATCTCAAATGTACAAAGTAACCCATTATTTTATTGTTGTACGTACCAATACCTTTTAAAAACGTTTGGGTGTCACGCCCAAATCTGTATACATTTTTCTGCATACCCCCCTCGAAGACAAACCAATCTTGACGAACAAGGTATATTTTCCTTTTTTTCAGGGTCAAGGATCATGAAGAGATTGGTTGAGTTATGAATGGAGTCAATTATTATGTTATAAATATGCAAATTAAGTTAATTGTCATTAAAATGCGTATTATGCAGCACGATATGTGCCAATCCACAACCAGTTTTGACAAACATGACATATTTTACAATGTTTTCAGGTTCAAGGAGTGTGATAAGGTTGGTTGTGTTACGAATGGAGTCTTTATGATGTCATAAATATGGAAATAAAATGGTCATTAAAATGACCCATTTACTCTAAGAATAAATTTACGATTAACGCAGCCTAGTCATTGAACATTGATTAGAATGTTAAACATTTGTTTAAGTTTTCCTGTTTATCATGGAGGTGTATGTGTCTACAACACCACCACTTGTTTTCCACCAACAATCTAAAGCCTTTTGTTTAAAACGCAAAGCAGTTGGAACCTCTTCACCCGAAATTCTGAAATGCTCGAGGTCCGTCACTTAGTTTGTTGATAAACAGGGTTTTGACGTCATCCTGAGAAGAACACAAAACAGCCTGTGCAGTATTGAACGGAAAATACACGGAGTGAATGTTCATCACGCCTGTTTTGTCCTTGTAATTCAAAATACAAACGTGAACAACACTCGATTACATTTTTTTTGTGAAAAAAAACGGTAAAATTGTGGCTCACAATGAAGTTATTTTGAAGTAAATACTGGTGCATTGCGACCGGTGGTTGTCACAGAACGAACGCCACACAGCAGTCCGTGTACAGCAGTGGAAACGGTCCCCGTGAGCCGTAGTTCCCATGTGTTTGAAATTGGCACATCAGCCGGTACAAGTTGGAACGAGCGACTCATTTTTCTCTCTCTTGGTAATAAAAACAAAATTGTTCTGCTATTTTTGTCATGGTATTTGGTAAAGCATACAACCACACAACTACTAGGCACATCCCTGGCTTTTTGCTCGAGAAATTCTTCAAAAAAACACGACTGAACAGAGACGGTTTTAGGAGTTTTGTGCGTGTATAAACGTATTGTTACGTACGAGCGGCCAATGCGAGAGATACGGCACGACCACTCGTACGACAGAGTAATAAATGCAAGAAACATAGTGTAAAAAGGAACGAGTGATAAATCAATTTTATGTTCAACGATATACAATTACTTTATTTTACACCGAAATCAATAATACATTTAATAAATACAAAGATTAGCAAGATACCTCTAAAAAGTGCCAGGCGGCTCGATTAGCCCGGGAATCTCGGGACCAACGACAAAACGACGACGTGCAACTCAAACACGTTCACGCAAACGGGTTCCTCAGTCCAAAGACACGAAAAAGAACTTCACACACACAAGACGTGATTACATAAATAACACGTATACGGTCCCGAGATAACCCAGGGTAAAAGAGCGCCTGACAAAAACCCACCACCGTCATTTAAAGAAAACCCAGTTCCATCTGGGTAATCACCCAAAGGAAATATTCAATTCATAAATTCCTAACTTAACTTTATAATAAAAGAATGTAAAGATTGCCTGGCACTGTAAATAATATTATATGTTTCCTTAACATCCCTCCACCCTTAAAAGGTGTTCACCTCGAGAGAAAGCTTGTAAGCAATACTAAGAAATGATTACACTTCAATCCAATTCTTTACTGTATACAATTACTGTATACAATTAGTAACAAAATGGACAACGCATCAGGTACAATGTTGTCTTTACCCTTGATATACTTTATGTCAATATCAAATTCTTGGAGGGCAAGACTCCACCTCAACAGTCTTTGGTTCTTATGTTTCATTCTATGAATGAATACAAGAGGATTATGGTCAGTATAGACCTCAATTGGCTTTTGTCCTGAACCAAGATAAATCTCAAAATGTTGCAAAGCAAGTACCAATGCCAGTGCTTCCTTTTCAATGGTGGAATAATTACGTTGGTGTTGGTTCAACTTCTTTGAGAAGTAAGAAACCGGGTGATCTACATTGTGATCATCCCCCTGTAACAACACCGAACCAACACCCATATCACTGGCATCGGTAGCAAGTTTGAACGGCTTTACACAATCTGGAGCCATATAAACAGGTGCGCTTGTAAGCATGGCTTTTACTTTCCTAAAACTTTCTGAGCAAGCCTCGGTCCATACAAATTGTCTATGCTTCTGTAATAAATTAGTAAGAGGCAAAGCGACATCAGAAAAATTGCAACAAAACTTTTTGTAGTACCCGGCCATGCCAAGAAAGCGCATCAGTTCCTTTTGGGTCCGAGGTTGAGGGAACTGCACAATTGCCTCAACCTTAGCATTCACTGGCCGAACTCGGCCCTGTCCTATCACGTGACCAAGGAAAATCACTTCAGCTTTACCAAGTTGGCATTTAAGTAGATTTACTGTCAAATTAGCTTCTACCAAGCGATCAAGCAATGCACGAATGGTTTGCATATGATTCTCCCATGTGCCATTATACACGATTAGATCATCAATATAAACTTCTACATTAGGCAGTCAAAAAATGACATTGTTCATTAAACGCTGGAATGTAGCTGGAGCGTTCTTCATGCCAAATGGTAGAACTTTATATTGATAAAGTCATTGTAGAGTCACAAATGCAGAAATTTCCTTTGCCCGTTCCGTTAAAGGCACTTGCCAGTAACCTTTCAATAAATCAAAGGTGCTGACAAATTTGGCATTCCCCACCTTATCAATGCAATCATCTACACGGGGGATTGGATAAGTATCCGATTTCGTAACTAGGTTTACTTTCCTGAAATCGGTACAAAATCGAAATGTTGAATCTGATTTAGGAACAAGGATGCATGGTGAACTCCACGGGCTGTTACTTTGTTTAATTATATTATTCACCAGCATGTAATGAACTTCATCAGCGAACTGCCTTTGTTTCATAGGATTACATCTGTAGGGATGTTGCTTTATTGGCCGAGCATCACCTATATCTACATCATGGGACGTTACATTTGTTCGACCCGGTACATCAGGAAACAAAGCAACATAATCATTTATAACCCCACGAAAATCCTTGGGTTGTTCAGTAGTCAGGTGATCTAATTTATTGTCTACGTTTGCGAGACGATCATAATTCTTTAGTCTGACACAACGTTTAGAGAGATCAACTTCGTTACTTTCATCTGACATACATAAAGCAACGGTCTTTTCTTGTTTTATGTCACCATCAAGTCTAACATGGTAAAGCTTTAACATGTTTATGTGACAAAGTTGTTTACGTTTGCATCTATCTGGCGTTAGAACAATATAGTCCAACTCGCCAACCTTACGCTCCACTGCATACGGCCCAACAAACCGAGCTTGCAGTGGATGCCCTTGTATTGGCATTAAGACAAGGACCTGGTCGCCAGGTTCAAAGCTACGTTCTTTTGCCTTTTGGTCATACCACGTTTTCATCTCACCCCGTGTTAATTTCAAAGTGGCGTGTGCCAACTCTCTCGTGGTCATAAGTCGTGTTTTTAATTGTACGATATAATTCAGTACATTGTTTTCTTGTTGATTTCCCAACCATTTCTCTTTAACGAGTGTTAATGGGCCCCTTACGTCACGACCGAACACCAACTCAAAGGGACTAAATCCCAAGGAGTCATTAACTACTTCTCGTGTGGCAAACAACAATAATGGCAAGCCCTCGTCCCAATCCTTACCATTATCCAAACAATACGTTCGGATCATGGATTTAAGGGTCTGGTGAAAACGTTCCAACGCACCCTGGCTTTGAGGATGGTAAGCACTAGACATCACAGATTTGATACCAAACGCCCTCAAATGATCCTGGAAAAGTTTCGATGTGACATTTGATCCCTGATCAGTTTGAACCTCTTTAGGTAAGCCAAATCGGCTAAAGAACTGGACCAATGCTTCAACAACAGGTTTTTGCTTTTATAGAGCGTAATGGTATCGCTTCCGGATATCTAGTCGATGGACACATTATCGTAAGTATATACTCGCGACCTTTTTTGGTTTTTGGCAAAGGGCCAACACAGTCCACTATAACCCTGCTAAATGGCTCTTGAAAAGCAGGAATCGGCTTCAAAGGAGCCTTGGGTGGATTTTGGTTGGGTTTGCCCACGACTTGGCAAGTATGACACGTTTTTACAAAACTGTGATACAGATTGTTTCAACTTGGCCAATAGAAGTGTTTTTGAATGCGGTCACACGTTTTGCCAACACCCAAATGACCCGCCACAGGCAACTCATGGGCAAAACTCATGATATGTGAACGATAAGTCTGAGGTACAACAATTTGTTCGACAATTTCCCACTCATTTTCAGCAGGAATATGTGGACGGGCGCCATTTACGCATCAAGACACCGTCCTTAAACAGAAAAACACACAGATTCTGTATATGCTTCGTCTTTGTTCAGTGCCCTGTTACTCAAGCTAATAAGCTCAGGATCTCTTTTCTGTTCCTCAATTAACTTTTCCTCTGTAAGAAAAATGTCATCCAATATTTCAAAATGGTGCGTTTTCTGTGGAACCTTTGAATCTAATGATTTCATTAAACATTTCACTATTTTCAAGAGCCATGAATGTATCCGATAATCCTCCACCATCGGGTATACACTCATTGATGTTTTGTCCAGAGATCTTATTTTTCTTACACATTGCCCGAGTAGTTGCACAAGACGGAAATATCCCTGGAATTTCTTTTTCCAGGTTTTCTGTGCTTTCAATAAAAGTTGGCATTTCCGTCATATGCGGATTAGCAACAACTTTAGACCCAGCAACATCATTGCCCAGCAACAAAGTAATGCCATCAAGGCCGTGAGGTAGAGCAGACGTCACGCCTACCGTCATTGATCCCGACACAATGTCTGATTGCAAATGAATACGATAGAGAGGCACACTAAAATAGTCACCACCCACACCAGCTATAAGCACGCTGGTTCCCGAGGGATCTAAATCCAAGGGCAAGACACCTGACCGGTGTCCCTCAGTATAGTTATCGGGTATCGAGGGGAGCCCTCTACCCCGTCTAGTGACACAACTCCCTCGGTTACAAAGGGCAAAAACTCCTCTCTTATATCAGACAAGGACCCCCTGACTAAAACCTCTGTAAAATCATGGCCAACCGACGATACAACGTCGTTCACAAAGGCTATTGGCTTACTAGCCGCCATTTTCCTCTGGTAGGCAAAACACTTGGACTTCACATGTCCGGATTTCTTACAGAAATCACAAATGATATTTGCCTTACCAGTTTCATTAGCCCTATATACTTTAGTTTCAACATCTTGTGAAACATCAAAATTACGCGGGGCATCTGCTGGTCTATATCTAGAGGATGCATTATTAAACCTTCCTCCCCTTTTATTGGAGACTTCAAACCCTCTAGTCCAGGTTCTCTTGTGAGTAAGAACATAATCGTCGGCCATCACAGCCGCATGATACAGTTCAGTAACTTGTTGTTCCTCAAGGTGGGCCTTAATATCGTCCGACACGCAATTCTTAAATTCTTCTAAAAGAATAACTTGCCGTAACTTGGCAAAATCGTAAGCAACCCCACACGAGCCACACCACCGATCAAAAAGACCTTCTTTGTCATTGGAGAATTCTAGGTATGTCTGCCCCTCTTGTTTTCGTTTAGTTCTAAACTGCTGTCTATACGCTTCGGGAACCTTTTCATAGGCTCTTAAAATTGCGGCCTTAACCACCTCATAGTTAGAACTTTGTTGTATGGATAAAGCCGAATAAACCTTTTGTGCTTTCCCGGTAAGAACACTATGAAGTAACAACGTTCGCATATCAGATGGCCACCCAAGCTCTTCAGCCACATTTTAAAAGTGGGCAAAATATCCGTCTACCTCTTTTTCCTGAAAAGGCGGGACAAGTCTGATATGCCTACTGGGATCAAAAGGTTTATCCTGCGATGTGGCCAAAGTATCGTGTGACTGTTGCTGCAACTTTGCAACTTCAAGATTTACTTTCTGAATTTGTAGTTCTAGTTCTTTCAATTTCACGGTCATTCCATGACTGGGATTAGTCTCGAAATCCCCAGACGAAGGTTTCAAAAATCCTTCGTCCATAACAAAATCCAAAGGAACGGCCTTCACATCGGCCTTTTTCATACTACCGACAACAGAAACATTATAAACACATCAAAAATACGTTCCCCCTCTAAAGAACCCCTCAAAACTTCCAGGTATCAATTTTTTAAAGATCAAACCTAGCAAAGGATATAGCTAGGGGTGTTAGGAAGCGGTTTCGTGAAAAGTAGCGAAATCCGTGACTTAACGGCTGAACGAGCACAACATGAACCAAAAATGACGCTTTTTCAAAAATAACAAATGTGTTTTAATGACTTATTCATTATCAGACAGTTTACTGACAGTTTAATAATGTGTGTAGCTACCACGTTCGTCAATGACTTCTTGGCATCGTCGCCTCATGGAGTTCACGAGTCTTGTGGCTCTTTGCTGGGGGATGGTATTCCATTCTTCTTCCAACATCTGGGCCAAGTCAGCAAGGTTGGTGTTGGCATTAATGCGTGCAGATACAGCTCGCTTCAGCTGGTCCCACAGATGTTTCAGCGGGTTAAGGTCAGGTGAGTTGGCGGGCCACATCATCCTGCGAATGCCCTCATGTGCCAAGAACGCATCCACAACTCTTGCTCGATGTGGGCGGGCATTGTCATCCATCAGTTTAAAGTCATCACCAATGGCAGCGGCGACTGGTGCGACATGTGGACGCAGGATTTCATCCACGTATCTGATGGCATTCAGGTATCCATTGATCAGGACGAGCGGTGTCTTGGTCGTTGCAGTTATTCCCGCCCACACCATAACGCTTCCACCACCAAATGCTGTGATTGGCTGTACAAAACACTCCGCATGTTGCTCACCCCTTCGTCTCCAAACTCTTGTCCTTCCATCAACATGACAAAGACACATGCGCATTTTGTCTGTAAACAGGACGTTTGCCCACCTTTGTTGTGTCCACCGTGAATGTGCCCTTGCCCATTGCCCATTGCAAACGGGCTGCCCTGTGTCGTATCATCAGTATGGCCTTCTTTACAAGACGACGAGCGTGTAGACCGTCTTCTGATGGTAGACGCACTAAACCTCCAACAGGCCAATTGCTATTGCCCTATCCTGATCAGATAACCTAGCTGGGCATGATCACTTAGTGCAATGGAAATGTTGTGTTTGGTGTACAAGTGAGTGTTGGTCAAGAATTTTATTGGTTTTATAGGCCTACATTTCATTGTTGATACCAGATCCTTTTGTATTGAATGTGTGTTTCACCATTCATAATCTTAGGAATGCCTCCCAGTACCCCATGAATGGATGCCTGACCGAGTATGAATTCAAAAGAAAAAGGATATGACATCATGACATATGGTGCAACCTTGGTGGTGATTTTAAACTGCATTCCATTGCATGCTGTATCACAGTGAAAATGGGCATAAAATCACTCTTGCGAATTTTAAAAGGGACTCATTTTGTCTTTACTATGTGCTCATTCAGCCGTTAAATCACGGATTTCGCTACTTTTCACGAAACCGCTTCCTAACAACCCCAGCTATATCCTTTGCTAGGTTTGATCTTTAAAAATTGATACCTGGAAGTTTTGAGGGGTTCTTTAGAGGGGAAACTTATTTTTGATGTTGTGTTTAGTATTTGGCCACATCAAACAGTTCCGATCTTTTCAGTTTGTTTACTCTAAGCTCCGGAGGGTCCGTTTCGAAATCGGCACAAAAATCGTCCAAATCAAATTTCGAAGCCATTGCACTAATAAATATGCAAGTCTAATCAAAACTTTAAAATTTACAACGTTACATTCATTTTCTAGACTTGTTTCACTCGTTTCCCGGACAAGCCCCCAAATCTGTTACGTACGAGCGGCCAATGCGAGAGATACGGCACGACCACTCGTACGACAGAGTAATAAATGCAAGAAACATAGTGTTAAAAGGAAACGAGTGATAAATCAATTTTATGTTCAACGATATACAATTACTTTATTTTACACCGAAATCAATAATACATTTAATAAATACAAAGATTAACAAGATACCTCTAAAAAGTGCCAGGCGGCTCGATTAGCCCGGGAATCTCGGGACCAACGACAAAACGACGACGTCCAACTCAAACACGTTCACGCAAACGGGTTCCTCAGTCCAAAGACACGGAAAAGAACTGCACACACACAAGACGTGATTACATAAATAACACGTATACGGTCCCGAGATAACCCAGGGTAAAAGAGCGCCTGACAAAAACCCACCACCGTCATTTAAAGAAAACCCAGTTCCATCTGGGTAATCACCCAAAGAAAATATTCAATTCATAAATTCCTATGGGCAGTCGTCCAACAAGGGTTTACTTCAACCTATGACTATATAACAAAGGCACCAAACTGCCGTGTAAGTTAAACTAACATTCCAACATAACTCCCAACTGAACTTTATAATAAAAGAATGTAAAGATTGCCTGGCACTGTAAGTCATATTATATGTTTCCTTAACAGTATGGAACTGCTGACTGTGTTGACTCGGGTTTCTCAGGATTGCGTCACGGGGTCATGCGCATATCATTAATACATAATGAGCGTTTCAGAAATCGCGAAAGTTTCATTTTCGAAAACCGCACTTTTGCGTGCGCTTTATCTACTTAAAACGGACAATTTGAAATAGACAGCGATATAAGTCGGCTAGAGGGCTAAGTGGACTATCGAAAAAGGTGCAAATGCTAATTTTTTCGTCAAGGGGATTCTAGCTATTAAAAAAACTGTCTAGGTTGACTGCTAGAATCATAATTTGGATTATGAATAATGAGTACATGTCAGCGGCGCAGCTAGACGGGGTGGGGTGGGGGTGTGATACCCCACACCAATATTTATTTTCTTCGGCAAATTTAAGGTGCTGTCTGCAAAAATATATAACCTTACAGAATAATAAAGGCACTGCTTTATCGGCAATGCTATTACGGCGCTGGTAATATCTACATTATATCGGTACTACACTGTTAAATAAATATCTGTTCATTTACAGTACATTAATATGTTAATTGGCATTACATAGCGTACTGTTTTTGAACAGTACATTCTACTTTTTTGTTTTTTCTGTCTGCATACAGTATATGCTATTTGGAATTGTAAATATACAGAAGTTGCTTCTGTTTTTCAACAGACGACTAAGTCTTCGTTTTGTGCATGGTTTTGTTCCTGAACATAGCCTTTCGTCCCGAAACAACTTTATGTAACCATGGTGTAACTGAACGAAGCATATGGGTTATTGACGACTGTTTCTTGTTGTAGACGTTTTATTCTGGATATGCACAGTTTGCCATTCACTTTTTGTGTTGGAGATGCACCATCACCTCGTGGAAAATAAGTGGGCATTTTCTTCTCAATTTCGTAGCTTTTATTTGCATGCTGAGATGTATTGCAGGGTCAACACAACGTTCAGTATACCGGGGATTTAACTTGGCTCATTAAAATACAGGATTACAATGAATTCAGCCGTAATTGCAGTCTGGATACATTGTATTCCCGTACTATGAGGCAGGCTCAACGCTCCTGTATACCCCTGCATGCAGTATAGCACTGCACTACATTACAAATAACACGCAAATAGAAACCAAAAACGTAAGAGAAATACCGACTTGCCTTTCACAACATGTAGAGCAGCTACTTCACGGTTAAATCAGCACTTTACTGAGGAATTTCCAGCACACATTTCGGCATGAATCGCCTGGCAAAAGCTGGCATTTTCAGACATTAAATTGCACGTCCAACTACATGCACGGTGCAGTTAATGACTGAATTTTGCTTTGGTCATTTCCCGTGCGCGACAGCGTACATTGGTACTCGCTATCAACGCCGCACAATTGCTGCCGCGTACCAGGGAACATGGGCGGAAAACAGTAGATTTAACTGTTGGTGAACAGTAAACTGTCTATATTTGAACAAAAGAGTATTTAAAGTGTCTTGTTCCTGAACAAAACTGTAATTTAACGGCAAATCGTCTGTAATCAAACAGACAAATATGTTTAAAATGTACACAGACGGAAGAATGTTTGTGCAATAACAACAAATTCCAAAAACAGTACAAGTTACTGTTCGTGTTTGACTTTTTCAATAGAAAAACGACTGTAACACAACACCATTTTTTACAATGTAGTTGCCTCGCACCCCAGCTAAGCGACTCCGCGATGGCCCGACAGAATTTGATCACACTCCCGCAATCAAAATGGTGTAGCTACGCCCCCTGGTACATGTATAACATAATATATTTTTATATTCAAATTAATTGACACGAAAACCTTTAGCTGCGTCCGATGTTGGGATGGTAGGAAGCCGCTCTTTAATGGCTCATTGAAAATTAATATAAAACAATGGGAAATTATGGCCCGGTCACACATAGACGACGCACGGCCCGCGCAGTGAAAATTCAGCAACAAAATGGAAAATAGGATCAGTGCGTCGTTGTGCGCCCAACTTTTGTCAGGATTTGGGAGAGGCTAGCGAGCCGACACCGAATGCATAGCGTGTTGCTGACGCGCTGCGCCTATACTGGGCGCAGACAAAGCGCATACAGACCGTATACAGAGCGCACATGTCAAAAACCACAACGAATGCATCACGTGTTGCTAGCGTGTGGGACGAATGGCCAGCGCATGCACCGCGCGCTCAACGCACAGCCCGCAAACGGCAGCGGTCACGTGACTGTGCCTATAAAAAGCGTCGGCTCGTAGATCGTATTGGTTTGTTGTCATATCAAAGTTAGTGCAGCGACAAGTGTACAACTGAGCTCTTCAAGATGCCACCCAAGAGAATGAACCTCAGCTGCCGAACTTACAGCGAATACACAGCGTGCGCTCCGCGTATGTCTGGCGTTGGTCTAGCGAGCTCTGCGCGTGTCTGGCGTCCTTTTGACGTGTACATTCATGCGTCGAGCTCCGCGCACATTTTTGTGCATGCACAACAAATCCCGACGCACACAGCGAATGACGTCGAATGCATAACGTTGGTCACTTCTCCTCCTATTTACAGAGGTTCCTACTGATCGTGTCTAGAAGAACCATCTCAGAAGATGAAATACGATCACGTGACCGCTGCCGTTCGCGGGCTGTGCGTTGAGCGCGCGGTGCATGCGCTGGCCATTCGTCCCACACGCTAGCAACACGTGATGTATTCGTTGGGGTTTTTGACACGTGCGCTCTGTATACTGTCTGTATGCGCTTTGTATAGAGCGCATACAGAGGGTATACAGAGCGCATATGTTAAGAAATCCAACGAATGCACAGCGTGTTGCAAGCGCGCGGAACGAATGGCCCGCGCATGCACTGCGCGCTCACCGCAAAGCCAGCGAACGGCAGCGGTCACGTAACTGTGACTGACTGTGCCTGTAATAAAAAGCGGCGGCTCGTCTTGCTTGCGTACACGCCAGGTACACGCTAGGAACACGCTAGAAGAACGCTGGGCGCGTTATAGACTTGTTCAGCACTCGTTCAGCACGCTAATATTCGCTGCATGTTCGCTGGACATGCGTTAGGTGCGCGCTAGGTGTGCGCCAGGTGCGCGCTAGGTGCGCGCTAGGTGTACGCTAGGTGTACGCTAGATGTGCGCTAGGTGTGCGCTAGGTGTGCGCTAGGTGTGCGCTAGGTGTGCGCTAGGTGTGCGCTAGACATGAGCCGACGAACATACAACGAATACCCAGTGTGTGCTCCGCGTGTGTCTGGCGTGGGTCCAACGCGCTCTGCGCGTGTCTGGCGTCCTTTTGGCGTGTACATTCATGCGTCGAGCTGCCGTTCGCGGGCTGTGCGTTGAGCGCGCGGTACACGCTGGCCATTCGTCCCACACGCTGGCAACACGTGATGCATTCGTTGGAGTTTTTGACATGTGCGCTCTGTATACGGTATGTATGCGCTTTGTATGCGCCCAGTATACGCGCAGCGCGTAAGCAACACACTATGCATTCGGTGTCAGCTCGCTAGCCTCTCCCAAATCCTGACAAAAGTTGGGCGCACAACGACGCACTGATCCTATTTTCCATTTTTTGCTGAATTTTCAGTGCGCGGGCCGTGCGTCGTCTATGTGTGAGCGGGCCATTAGCGGCATGTGACAGCGCCCTTTGGCCGCGTGCCTTATGGTGTGACAGCACCTTTGGCTATGTGCTATGGTGCAAGATTGCCATTTCGCCGTGTGCTATGGTGAGAAGGCGCCTTTTGGCGGGGCTATGGTATGACAGCCCCCTTTAGCCTTGTGATGTGGTGTAATGATGCCATAATTATTTTCCCGAGGGGCACCAATCCTTGACCTGGCACTTCAATGAAAGCAAGGACGGTTGTGTTGCTGTTGCTGGCGCTCGTGTTGCTGTTGCTGGCGCTTGTGGCATATGCTTCCTGTAAAACATTAAAATAAGAATAGCGTTAAATTTCCGTGTAATACGATTGATATGAGATACAGGGCGGCAAGGCACGGCTGTTTTTTCCCTACTTGTCCCTACATTATGCACCTATCGATTGTTTACCCACCCCTCCCCCGCCCGCGCATTTTTTTTTACACCACTGCGAGGGGTAATCCTTCGTTACAGCGCACGTACAAAGACTACGAAAAAGTCGCGCATGCGTAATAAGGCAATGATTGCAAACCGCGTGTCTGTCGACCGACGATGATACCGGTGACTTTTCACCACAGGAAAAAAATGAGGGGTAGCCGATCTTGGCTTCGAGATCTTGTATGCAAAACATAGTTTAAAGAATTTTACAATTAGAATAGCAGTATGGCAGTGCGCTCGGTAGCTTTGCTTGTCTTCGTATCGCTAATTGCTATTCTAAGGTCAATACTCAAACGCGGTTAGACTTCAGCAACCTGATGCAGGGGCGCTGAAAGTAACATTGACTTGAGTTGTGTCTACGTATTAAATGTTGAGTATTAAATTACATATTTTTCTTCAGAATCAAGTTACATTCTCCTGTTAAATATTGAATTTTTGAAAAGGCAAACGTAAGGCGCACATGAAAGATGTATTCCTGATTTTTTAAATTTTATTTAATATTTCTTACCACTATGTTCATTTTGCGAAACATAAAACTCTCCAATCATACACGAACACTGTTAGCAGCACAATATTTCCCAGTACACCGTACAGTTAAAGCCCGCTTGATTATTTGCAGATATTTTTATGAAATTTGCTCAATACTTAAAGAAACGTCGTTTCGAAAGAACGACCAAAACGTCATTTCGAATAAACGATAGAAACGTCGTTTCGAAAGAACGATCGAAACGCATTTAGATAGAACGATCGAAACGTGTTTCAAGGGAAAGAAGAAAAACAAGTTTTGGAAACAGAGTTAACTTATACATGTACATGGAGGAAGGAAATGCCTTAGGCTTATGGGCTTAATTTATACATACTTTTAGGGACTGTTCCGTCGATCGATGGTGTTTTTTTTTAAATATTTCACCATTCATTCAACATAAAAAACATGCACCGATCCTTTGGCTGATATTTTAATATGTATGCAGTTTTGTTTTTTTTCCTTTCTAATCAATCATGAAATTTATCTTATTATAATACATATATACAGTACGTACATGTACGTACACAATCTACATGCACATGTACAGCGCATTGTATAGCACATGTATACGTACGGGGAACTTTAGTCTCTTCACCAGCAGTGAAATGGTGCGTTTTCTGCCAAATTCCCCTCGCAGTGGTGTTAAAAAAAATGCTGCCAATGCCCCCAGGGCAGTCCCACCTAAGAGGTGGGGATTGTTACTGATTGTATTGATTCCCTGGACTAACACAGCAAATGATGTTAAAACATGCAGATGTATTGTTTTCAATATCTGCATAATGAAACCAATACAAATGTCACTGTATTTCAACCCGACATACTGGCTCGTACGATTGTCCTAACTATTTAAGTCACCTCCCTACTAGACGCAATTTCTTATCTTAAATCCATATCCCATCAATGCGTAAGTTGTGATGGTGCAACAGGTTTGTCGTAACTTTTTCAGTTGCACGAAACTTGTCTTACACCACATGTGGGAAGTTAGTACATGTCGTAATATATCGATGGTGCAACCCATTTTCGTTCGTAACTTTAGTACAGCACTTAAGACCTTTAGTGCAAACGGGCCGCGTGTTTTTTTTTTACACCGCAGCGAGGGGTACACCCCAATTTTTCAACCCGAATAGAGTCTAAGTTTCCTATCTTGGGGGCGGGGGGGGGGGGGGGGGGGGCGTGTTATGGGGTGTTATGGCCGAGCGGTCTAGTGCGTCGAACTTAGTAAGTTCCTGTGCTATAGAGTACTAGAATGTAGGTTCGATTCCGGGCCGCGACGGGTTGTGGCACCTGTGCCCGTGAGCAAGGCACTCAACCACACTTGCTCCCATTCCTCCGCTTTTGGATGTGGTAAATAAATAAAACAATAATAATAAAAAATAAAAATAATAAAAAAATAAAAAAATATAGTGACAACTTATTAGAGAAAAAAAAGAAACCGAGAAATTTCGGAAAATCCCAAACATGCATAGATTCCAACCAGGGACCTTATGATTACAAGTCGAGCTCTCTTCTAACCAGACCACGAAGCTGGTTGCAAACCGACCGCATTCAAAACCCTAAATTCCTTTAAAATAACCAACGCTAAACCCTAACCCTGAACCCTAACCTATTATATAGTCTCCTCTCAAGACGCTAAAAAGGTACAAACCCCATTGTTCTCCCCTCACAGTGGTGTAAAATAAAATTACGCAACCGGGCCCTGGCCTATATCATTTTGAGATTTGGTGCAAGATATGAGACCGAGTGACTCCCCCTTCTATTATTATTATTTATTTCTGGTACTTAAACCAGTGATTCCTCAAAAGTGTCCATTGCACTGTCGCTTGCTCGCAAGCGTGAGGAAACCCATGATGAATTAGATATGGCCAGAGACACCGGGGAATCCCTCCCCTTCTTTTCACGAAGAAATGCTCTGGGATCTTTAAAGTGCGTTACCTTACCTAACACACCGGACCAACGGCTTTACATCCCTTCCGAAGGATGGAGAAAGTGTGATTAAGTGCCTTTCTCAAGAGCACAAGTGCCACAACCTGTCGCGACCGGAATCGAACCCACATTCTAGTACTGGCAGGAACTTGAGTTCGACGCACTAGGCCGCTCGGCCATAACACCCCTATTGTTCCCCTATTGTGTGTAAAACATCCAAGGAATTCCCTTTCAGGTTTTAGGGGGCAGTCGTACATTAACAAAAAGGGAAGAGTGTGTTGAGGTATAGGGGCGGTAGGGGGAGAGTCACTCGGTCTCATATGTGGCAGCCTATATATTTTGAACAGTTACGTTTCAGGTCAAATGTTATTTTGGGTGATTTAGGTTTTTCAATGTGGTGGTTTTGCAACAAACCTCGTAGTGTAATTGGAAGAGATCTCGACCTTTTATCATAAGGCACTTCCTTGGTTCGATTCTCAGTGTTGTTTGTGATTTTTCTAACTTTCGCTACATATATTTTTCCCCTTATAGTGGGAGTTCTGAGATTGGAGTTCTGACACCCCCGCCCCCCCCCCCCCCCCCCCCCCCCAGCCCCCCCCCCCCCCCCCCCCCCCCCCGAACCGAACTTCTCTCCGTCCTGTTGATTTTTGGAACGGTTCTAGGCCGAAATAGCGTCCGGTCTATAAACAGGACGGAGCCGTATATATCTGCACTGTCACGCGTTGCGTCGCCGTCCACAGAAATCGAAACAGCTTACAAATCGGGACGGGAGCAGTGTGCGAGGACCGTCACGGTCGGGAAACTCTCCGTCCTGCAGGCTCTACCGTCGCGTATCGAAAGCTCCATATTGTGTAAGTTAGGCGTAAATTTGTGAACATTTGTTATTTTCGAGATGACCAATGATGTATACTGCCTTTAAGACACTTTCCCTTAAAAATTAAGACGTTCTACTGTGAAATGCTCGTTTAATGAGCACAGTGATGAATTAATGCTTTTAATTTACAACAACCTTTATTCGATTTTTCCGCACTAAGCCATTCGTGGTGGAACAGTAGTGTCATTGGCAAAATGCCATTATCAATTATGTTTTGAGAAGACAGGCAAATGTCTTTCATAATTTGTTTCCTTTTCAACCCCCTGAGGGGTATGTCTGATCTGATAGAGAAGAGTAATTTTTAGCATTTTTTTTTTCTTGATGGATTTGATGAAAAGAATCAATATAAAAACAAAAAATTATAGCACGTTTTTCAAAATGACCGACGCCATCTTGAAAATCATAAAAAAAGGTGATATCTCTGGAACCAGTTGAGTCATAATAACAAACGAGGTGTCATTTGCTATAACGAAGTGTCATTTCGTTTCGACGTGCCATATTATGGACACAGTAATGACGGACAGTTGTTGACGTCGCGCGTATGGCATGCCAAAGCGGAAATAATTCAACGGTAATGATTTTGCCATCAACCCTGGAAAACAAGTTTCAAAATGTTAAAAACTTGCCAACAAAAGCACAGTATGCCGGTTTCAAACAGTCTATTAACATTTAAAAGTCATGCCAACCTTTTTTGTTGACTTGTTTTTCAGGGTTGACGTTAAATTATCAGAAGTGTTGAATTTTATTGACTATTACGTCATTACATCGTCCATTTTAAAGCTTGACCTCTGAACGTAGTGTCTTAGGTTTCAGCAATATGGCTCCATGGTAGCAAAATTTTCAAAGGGTGGTGTGAAAATGACCTTGAATCTGATGTGGACTAAAATAGTAATGATATACATGTGTACGAGATTTGTTCACCGGAAGTCAGTGATAGCCACTTCCGGTCACTTTGAAAGTGTCATAAAAGGACTTGGTGTCCTCGAAAACATCCAGGACACCAACGTTGGTTACATGCAAAGGTATTAAAAGGTTGAGCATATTATACAGACAAACAATATTTTTGTTTTCTCTGTTTGCATACAGTAGACTCTACTGTTATTTGGAATTGTAAATATACATAAGTTTCTTCTGTTTTTCAACAGACGACGAAGTGTTCGTTTTGTGCATGGTTTTGTTCCTGAACATAGCCTTCTGTCAAGAAACAACTCTATGTAACTGAACAAAGCATATGGGTTATTGACGACTGTTTCTTGTTGTATAGACGTTTGAGTGTAGATATGCATATTTTGCCCTTCACTTTTTGTATTGGAGATGCACCTGCATCACCTCGTGGAAAATAAGTCGGTATTTTCCTCTCAATTTCGTAGCTTTTATTTGCATGCTGAGATGTAGTGGAAGGTCAACACAACGTTCAGTATACCGGGGATACGTATAAAATAGGATTTTTATTACATAAAACTATAGTACAAGATGTGTTTTACACATTTCAATCAATTTCAGAGAATTTGATAGGTGCGTTTTGATGTAATTGCATGGTTTTGTTATTGTTATGCTAATGTAATTTCCATATTCATGAGAAAAGCAGTGATGTCATATCAGGACAACAGAGGAATTTTCCATAGACTTGAGTACAAAAGTTGGTGTCAGTTTGTTTGGTATGTCATTTGCAACAATCCTGACAAGTTTGTTTGAGCCAAAAATGGATCAGTGGGGTTGTGTTACTGTTTGAAATATAATGTTTTTCCTTTTTTTCAATCGTGGGTTCCCCCTATGACTAGCTTTAAACAGCGCCCTCACCTGTCATGAAAATTTTGAAGTAAATAAAAGGTCACTTCTTTCTGAAATAAAAACAAATTTGAGTTTGCCCCTTTGTCTGCAGCAGTTTGATCCTCTGATTTGTGTATAAAACCAGCTTGTTGTTAATGTTCACTTCACAAATCCTTTAACTTGGCTCATTAACATACAGGAATACCATGAATTCAGGGGCAATTGCCGTCTGAATCCATTCTATATTTCTGTATATGAGGCAGAATGCACGCTCCTGTATACCCCTATTACAAAAAATTATACCACGCAAATAAAAACCAAAAATGTAAGACAAATACCGACTTGCCCTTCACGACATGTAGAGCAGTTACATGTATTTCACGTTTAAATCAGCACTTCACTGAGGAATTTCCAGTACACATTTCGGCATGAAACACTTGGCCAAAGTTGGCATTTTCAGACATTAAATTGCACGTCCAACTACATGCACGGTGCAGTTAATGACTGAATTTTGCTGTTGTCATTTCCCGCGCGCGACAGCGTACATTGGTACTCGCTATCAACGCCGCACAGTTGCTGCCGCGTACCAGGGAACATGGGCGAAAAACAGTAGATTTAACTCTTGGTGAAGAGTAACCTGTCTGTATTTGAACAAATGAGTATTCAAAGTGTCTTGTTCCTGAACAAAACTGTAATTTAACGGCAAATCGTCTGTAATCAAACGGAAATATATTTTTCAAATGTACACAGACGGAAGAATGTTTGTGCAATAACAACAAATTCTCAAAACAGTAAAAGTTACTGTTCGTTTTTGACTTTTTCAACAGAAAAAAACGACTGTAACACAACACATTTGTTTATAATGTACACTGTAAACAATTCAGGGTAAAATGAAGTTGGAGAATTTAATTTGGACGTTTGTTGGGTCATATTTCCTCAACATATGCAGAAAATGTTCTGTTGGGTGAACCATCCAAGCGACCAACGTTGGTAACATTTGAAGTTCTATACGGCCCTCACTATTGTGAGGGCGCCCTTTCGTTGGCTGCCGTAACATTTTTGCTCTGCTCGGACTTGAAATCTTAATCCTTTTTTATCATCGTTTTAGTGTGACATCTTCAACTATTTTTACCGAATATTGTAGTTTGATGGACTTGTACTATGTGTTAATATTTTTGCCATATTTTGTTTCTGATTGGAGAGTGTCTTTGGACTTAAATTCTACGTCGTCCCTTCATGCACCATTCTGCCGGACGTCCACGTATTTCCGACAGTCATGAAGTGGGGCTGTTGTGCTGTAACCCTGCTTGTGCTGGTTGGAGTTTTCGCCCCGGAGTCAGTTCACCTGTTTGGGTATTATGGACTTGTTTCATCCAAATATCGTGCCGTGACGTCATAATTTTCAATTTCCATCGGATCGCATCACTTCACAACACCACGGCTTAAATGGAGTAAGAGAGGCATTACATGCCTGGTTGTGCCCGGTCACGATCCTCCTATGGAAATCATAATGTACATGGATGTATCCATGAATCCTGGGCCACTTTTTCGGGATGAAAAGTGTGTATTGTAACAAGAATATTCCCTGCTTGTTAAGAAACTCGGCACGAAAAGAACACACAGGAAAAGACAATTACCAGCAAGAAAATACCGCACGTTTATTTGGGTCGATCCTTCCTCATCAACAACAAAGAACAAAGATGGCGCTCAGGAAACGTCTCCCGCGCGGAACGGGTATCCCGATCCTCCGGCAGGGGCTCACGCCACCCGGCTCCGTGGGGAGCCGCGATAGCGCCACCAGCACGTCGGTTGACCCACCATGAAACGGTGCTGGCGCTCCCAGCGGCGGATCGGGACGGCCGTTACACCGCCCCCTTCGAGGACTCGCTTGTCCCCAAAGCAGGCGGCGACGCCCAGTTCCGCTGGAGAGACGATTCCCTACAACACATGGCAAATGCAACTGAAGAACAACTGTTAGAAAAACAAAGAACAACTGTTAGGAAAAGAACACAACATGGCAACAAAGTTCCAAAACAAAGTGTCTGATTAGCTAGGGGGTGGTGTCGAGGCTCTCTGGGCGTCCGGCTGGGGTGCCGCGGCGACCGGGGGTTGCTCCGGTGGGGTGCGATTCCCCCCACGAGCTGGCGGTTCCGACAGGGCGGAACCCGGCTGGGGTGCCTCAGCGCGAGGGGGCGGCTCCGCATGGCCGCCAAGCCCCCTCCGCTCCCTGTCCTCGCCGTCCAGCTCGTCGTCGCTGGCGTGCACGTCCAATTGGTCGTCCACTGTCACGGTCGCCACCCTCTCTGGTCGCCGGCGACAATACTGGAGGTGGCGGTGCCTATCGTCCTCCCGGTAGAACTTCCTCCCGCAACCGAACGGGCACTCGAACGGCATCGTCGGAAGTAGCGCCGGGCACGCTGTTCGGTGGTGCCTCCTCAGGTTCGACGGGCGGGTGAACCGCCGGTCGCAGTGGCTGCACTGGGCGTTGCTTAACCTTATAAGGGGGCGGTTTCCGGTTTCCGGTTTCCGGTATCCTGCTTCCGCGTCCTCCTCGGGGTTTCCCGGCGGCGGCCGCGTCGCCAGGTCCTCGGTTTTCACTTTATCTCCTGGGCCCTCTCTGGCCGGCCGCGTCTCCTGGTTCAGTAGGTCTCTCTCCGTCCCGGTGGCCTCCTCTTCGCGGGGAGCCGCTGCGTCTGGCTGACAACATCTTCTCCACCCCGTCGCCGCCTCGCCTAGGTACACCGTCCCAACCCCTATCCATTGTAGTTACTTTACCGCTCCTCGAGTTATCACCTTGTGTCCAACATGAACTCTTGCCACCGATGGGTGCTGTTCGTAGCCTCTTAAAGCCGCGGGCTTTCCATTGATCAACACTGTGTTGTCCCCCCACCGCCACTGGCAACGGTATGTCGACAGGAAGTCTATCCCCAGGATGACATCCGGCTCAATTTTAGCCACAATGCAGGCATGGCTCAAGACCTGATCTCCGATCTGGAGTTCAAAAGTAGCCCTTCCCTGGACCTGCATGGGGCTCCCATCCGCTTGCCTCAGAGTCGGGGGTGGAGGCTGGAGGTTTGGCTTCCCGGGTCCGTAAAGTTCGTCATAGATGCGTTCCGAAATTAGGCTCACCGAAGCTCCCGTGTCCAGCAAGAAGCAGACAGGCGTCGACACAACTTTCCCCGCAATGTAGTTTTCCCCCAGCGGCACATTCGGTGTCGTCTTGTTCCGTCCTGATGGTCTTCCCCCGGCTGTCCGCTGGCTCGGCTTCCTACGTGGACAATCGCGCCGGAAGTGCCCGAATTCGTGGCACCCAAAGCACTCCACCATCGACCGGTCGAGCGGTCTACGCGCGTAGCCTGTGCTCTCATAGGGTTGTGCAGTGCAGAGCTGATTCTTTTGCTCTGCATCGTAGGGTTGTGCAGTGCGGAGCTCCGAGAGGAGCCTTTCGCCATATGGTTGTGCAGTGCGGAGCAAATTATCGTGCTCCGCACCATAGGGTTGTGCAGTGCGGAGCCGATTCACTTGCTCCGCACCATAGGGTTGTGCAGTGCGGAGCAAATTCTGGTGCTCCGCTCCATAGGTTTGTGCAGTGCGGAGCAAATTCTGGTGCTCTGCTCCATAAGGTTGTGCAGTGCGGAGCAAATTCTGGTGCTCCGCTCCATAGGGTTGTGCAGTGCGGAGCAAATTCTGGTGCTCCGCACCATAGGGTTGTGCAGTGCGGAGCAAATTCTGGTGCTCCGCTCCATATAGTTGTGCAGTGCGGAACTCCGAGGGGAGCCTCCCGCTATGTAGTTGTGCAGTGCGGAGCCCCTAGGGGAGCCCTCCGCCATATAGTTGTGCAGTGCGGAGCGCCGAGGGGAGCCTCCCGCCATGTAGTTGTGCAGTGCGGAGCTCCGAGGGGAGCCCTCCGCCATGTAGTTGTGCAGTGCGGAGGAAATTCTGGTGCTCCGCTCCATATAGTTGTGCAGTGCGGAACTCCGAGGGGAGCCTCCCGCCATGTAGTTGTGCAGTGCGGAGCTCCGAGGGGAGCCCTCCGCCATATAGTTGTGCAGTGCGGAGCTCCGAGGGGAGCCTCCCGCCATGTAGTTGTGCAGTGCGGAGCTCCGAGGGGAGCCCTCCGCCATGTAGTTGTGCAGTGCGGAGCAAATTCTGATGCTCCCCACCAAAGGGTTGTGCAGTGCGGAGCAAATTCTGATGCTCCGCACCATAGGGTTGTACAGTGCGGAGCAAATTCTGGTGCTCCGCACCATAGGGTTGTGCAGTGCGGAGCAAATTCTTATGCTCCGCACCATAGGGTTGTACAGTGCGGAGCAAATTCTGTAGTCTCGTGGCATGCGGGTCTCCGAGGGGAGCCGTCCAACATGGTCGTGTGCGGCGCGGAGTTGGTCCGAAGTTTCCGCGCTGTAGTCTCGTGGCATGCGGGTCTCCGAGGGGAGCCGTCCAAAATGGTCGTGTGCGGCGCGGAGTTGATCCGGAGGTTCCGCGCTGTAGTCTCGTGGCATGCGGGTCTCCGAGGGGAGCCGTCCAACATATGGTCGTGTGCGGCGCGGAGTTGGTCCGGAGTTTCCGCGCTGTAGTCTCGTGGCATGCGGGTCTCCGAGGGGAGCCGTCCAACATGGTCGTGTGCGGCGCGGAGTTGATCCGGAGGTTCCGCTCCGTAGTCTGGTAGCGTGCGGGGCTCCAAACGGAGCGGTGCCACGTGGTCGTTTACGGTGCGGGGTGGATCCTCCGGAACCCGCCGGAACTTTCCCGGCTCAAAATGCACCGGGGTCGAACTTAGGTCTGTCCATGGGTCGCTGGTTTGATCTAACCCCCTGCAAAAACTACTGGGATTGGCAGGGTCAGGCCGTACTGTACGTACCGGCCTCCCCTCTACAATCGCAGGCTCTAACATTTTTCCAGTATCCTCCCACCACCCGGAGTTTTCTCTCGGGTTTTCCCCAACAAACGAGTACAGTTCATCCACCGTAACGAACGTTTTACTGCTTGCCATGTTCGTCCGGTCTCTATCTCGGGACACCTCGTGTCCGATGCTCGGCATGTCTCCGCCGTGTGGCGAGTCTGATACCAGACCTCCCCGGTCTCGTGAATTCATTGCTGCTTGAAAATCTCGAATTCTACCTGTATTTCTCTCAGTGTGCCGCCCCACCGCTGCCACCAGTGTAACAAGAATATTCCCTGCTTGTTAAGAAACTCGGCACGAAAAGAACACACATGAAAAGACAATTATCAGCAAGAAAATACCGCACGTTTATTTGGGTCGATCCTTCCTCATCAACAACAAAGAACAAAGATGGCGCTCAGGAAACGTCTCCCGCGCGGAACGGGTATCCCGATCCTCCGGCAGGGGCTCACGCCACCCGGCTCCGTGGGGAGCCGCGATAGCGCCACCAGCACGTCGGTTGACCCGCCGTGAAACGGTGCTAGCGCCCCCAGCGGCGGATCGGGACGGCCGTTACAGTATCGTCATCGAATGTAAACGTTTTAAAGAATTGTACAACTTTCAATGACAGAATTACCTACTAAAGAATTAGACTGTTGGAACTTTTCACATCTAGGAATTGCTCCTACATTATACCATCGACTTGTCTGAACTTGAAAATGCTTGGCTTGTTTAAGTACAGGGGGAAAAGGGCTGGAAGACAAATAATTAAAAGATGAATTTCAATTCCCAGGAGTTTGACTGTACATTGCGCGATCATCGGTCGAGAGAGACTCTTAATCATTTTCGAGATAGTGACCCGTTTTTTAAGGTTGGTCAAATCGAAATGAGTTAATCTCATTCCACGTCCAATAGTACGTTCAAATCGTGGACGGGTCTTGTCAAATGTAACTACTGTGCCAAGAACATCATCATTGACAGTGGACCGTAAGGTTGCTTTTACTGTTTGGAATGCCAGGTCCGTGGACAAAAAGTTATCAGCAGTTGCAGATTCAATACTTCATATTGGCACAGATGTCTTCGTTTTAACCGAAACATGGTTTAAAGAAACTGATCATACTATTGAAACTCGATTTCGCTCCGTGCTGAGTGGTTATATAATTTTTCAGATTCCTCGGGTTCAGCGAAAAGGGGGCGGTACTGCTGTTATTGTCAAGTCTAATTTGAGATTCGTGATGGAGAAGACATCTAAATTTGAGACATTCGAAGTTCTGATGGGAAAGCTGCATGTTTCATCACACGTGATTCGTCTCGTCGTCGTTTACAGACCTCCGTGCTCCGGTTCGAACGGCAAGAGGTCTGTTTCAGACTTTTTGTCCGAGTTCACGTCTTCTATGGAGGGAATTCTCCACACAAGGGGTCGCCTTCTTATTGTTGGCGACTTTAATTTTCGCATTAATGCTACTGGTGCTCATTGTGACGCAGTTTCGTTCATGGAACTACTTCATTCTGTGGACCTGGCACAACATGTTCGAGGTGCTACACATGACAAAGGAGCCACAATCGATTTGGTCATCACCCGGACTAGCGACACTCTGCTTGGTGACATAACAATAGACTGGTCACTACCGTCAGATCACGCTGCATTGCATTTTTCATCTGTTCTTGAGCGTCCGTCTATACTGAGGACTCGGAATTTGCGGCGTGATCTTAAAATAATCGATATTGACCATTTCAAGCACAGAGTTGGTACGATTTTTTCTCAACAGGGTTGTTTTGGACAGTCTCCATCAGATCGTTTTCAGACATATAACTCTGTATTGTCTACAATATTGGATGAAGTGGCACCTATGAAATCAAAAGTTCGCTATGACAAGCATCGTGCACCGTGGTTTAAAGACCATCTTCTTGTTGCGCGTCAGAAACTGCGCAAACTGGAGAGACAATGGCGTTCTTCTGGGCTTGAAATACATATGCAGATTTACAAAAAGAACCGTAATGCACATTTTCAGCTTGTGTCTAGGTGCCACACTGAATACTATCGCGATCAAATTGAGACTGCAGATCAAATGACACTTTTCAGAATTATTGACAATATTTCAGGTGGCAAGAAGGGCACGGCAATACTTCCAGACTGTGAATTTCCTTAACAATTTTCAAAATTTTTTTAGGTTGAAAATTGAAAAGTTAAGGCAAACTTTCTCAACAGATGTTTTGACAGGGTGCTCCATACTGTTGCAAAGTACATGTACAAGCAAATTTGCCTTTTTTGAACCTGTAACCATTCAATCTGTTGCGAAGCTTATACAAAAACTTCTTCTTTTTTGACAGGGGAATTTCCTGATGGTTGTAAACACGCACTGGTTCGTCCATTGCTAAATAATCAAAAAATGCCTCAGAATGATCTCAGTAGTTATAGACCTGTTTCTAATTTGTCCTTTGTGTCAAAAATCATTGAAAAATATGTGTATTTACAACCTAATTCATATCTCTGCGAGTTTTCTCTTTATGCGAAATGTCAGTCTGCATACAGACAGCGCTACAGCACTGAAACGGCTCTACTGCGGGTCCAGAATGATTTGCTGTTTGCTCTTGGTGAACGAAAAGATGTCATTCTTGTTTTTTTAGGCTTATCGGCCGCTTTTGACACAATCGATCACGGTATCTTGCTGTAAAGACTGTGTTCTAGGTTTGGAATTGAAGGTACTGCACTGAACATGGGCGGATCCAGGAATTTTTCCAGGAGGGGGTTTTGCCACCAGAGAGGGGTTTTGCCCGTCAGAATTTGATGTCAGCTTGTTTGGGACAGGCGGACACACAACAAATGCATTACATAATATTTTTTGGTGTCGGAGCAGGGGGTGGTTTTGACATCCCGGATTGATTATTGCAATAGCCTTCTTTTTGGTATTCCTGCCAAAGAAGTTCGAAAATTACAAGCGATACAAAACTCTGCTGCCCGTCTAGTTACCAGGATTAACAAATATGAAAATATCACTCCAGTTATGAAAGAGCTGCATTGGCTCCCGGTGCAACAGAGAATCGAATTCAAAATTCTTTGTTTGACATGCACAATTTTAAACGGTATGGCCCCGGATTATTTAGATGAGCTCCTGCGTGTCCGTGATACTGGCCGCTGTTTGAGATCGAATTCTCAGGGAAAATTTTATTTGTTCCAACCTATTGGCGGTAACAAGTACTACAGTGACAGGGCATTCCAGGTCTGAGCACCGAGACTTTGGAATGCCCTGCCACTGTTAGTACGTCGTGCCGTTTCATATGAAATTTTTAAGGGATCTCTTAAAACACATTTTTTTAGGAAGATATACAATTGTCAAATTATTTTGTACTTTTGAATGTGCTGTATTTTAATGTGCTTTTACTGTATATGTAAAGCGCCCTGAGATAATTTGTATGGAGGGCGCTCTATAAGAATTGATTATTATTGCGATTTTTCTCTCATCAAGTTACGTTGGGCAAAAGGTGTCCATTGATTGGGCACTTATTATACCGTGTGCTGAAAGTATTAAAATGCTCAGCAATTTATACACTCATGACATTTATCTCCAATTTTCAACACAAAGCAGGACGCATTATAGCAACCGCACACATGGGAACAACCGCATACCCTGTACTGTAAATAATACATTTGGCCCAACCTTTTATATTATGATATTTGAACCCAACGTTGGTTCAAATATCAACATGGCCATCTTTGGGGCGCAAAATACCATTTGGAGCATAGTATTGTATGTACAATTGTTGGTTAAATTATATAAACCAACGTCTGCCTTGTTTGCAGGAGGGAAAGCGCTTAGTATACAGTGCAAATATACGTCGGTGGGGGCAAAAACAAACCCTAATTAACATGCAGATAGTCTAGTCATAAGTACAGCACGTTGCTTATGGTTTGTATGTGCAAATGTCGAAAAATGATGAAAAACGCCTGTAGCCAATCAAATAACTGGATTTCCGCGCATGCCCACTTTGCATTACTTTTTAACATCAGAAACATTTACACCAATATATTAAATTAGATGTATACAATTTGGTGTTATTTTAACACCTGGTCCCGACCAGAAGAATCACGTCATGTTTTACACCAGGTTGATGTCAGAAATTTAACATGAGAGTATTTGTATTGCTCAGAGAAGAAAAAACAATTTTTTTTCCCCGAAATGTCACCAGCATATTTTTAATTTTGTTTATTAAAAAAAGGAGCACATGGAGGCTTTTTTTTGTAAGCTGTAATTCTGGCAAGTTGATGCGCACACTAAACTGGGTTTCGCACTGTTAGTCTACAGCACTAAGGGGCCCCATATGCATTTTCGGGTACAATCTTGGCAAATTTGAGGATATGTTAATTTAATATCAAGGAATTCAAATCCGGTTGTTGCCAATTTTTAAGAGGTCATCTTCAAGGTCAAAGGTCAATTTAAAGGTCATAAAGGGTCAAAACCATAAAATTGCACTTTGGCGGCCCCTCGTTGGTCAATTTCAACAATCGTGGCACCCATTCTAGGATTTACAGGATGCTAAGTTCATTTTTTATAGTCTCCAAGATTGTTAAGGTCATCTTCAAGGTCAAAAGTCAATTTAAAGGTCACAGAGGGTCAAAAATCACAAAATTGCACTCTGACGGCCCTTTCCCTGGTAAATGTTAACAATCGTGGTGTCCATTCTATGATTTACAGGATGCCGAGTTCATTTATTAAAGTCTTTAAGATTTGTATGGTCATCGTCAAGGTCAAAAGTCAATTTAAAGGTCAATTTAAAGGCCATAACTAGGGTCAAAAATCTTAAAATTGCACTTTGGCGGCCCCTCGTTGGTCAATTTCAACAATCGTGGTGCCCATTGTAGGATTTACAGGATGCCGAGTTCATTTATTATAGTCTCCAAGATTTTAAGGTCATCTTCAAGGTCAAAAGTCAATTTAAAGGTCACAGAGGGTCAACAATCAAAAAATTGCACTCTGACGGCCCTTTCCCTGGTCAATTTCAACAATCGTTGTGTCCATTCTAAGATTTACAGGATGCCGAGTTCATTTATTAAAGTCTTTAAGATTTGTATGGTCATCGTCAAGGTCAAAAGTCAATTTAAAGGTCAATTTAAAGGCCATAACTAGGGTCAAAAATCTTAAAATTGCACTTTGGCGGCCCCTCGTTGGTCAATTTCAACAATCGTGGTGCCCATTGTAGGATTTACAGGATGCCGAGTTCATTTATTATAGTCTCCAAGATTTTAAGGTCATCTTCAAGGTCAAAAGTCAATTTAAAGGTCACAGAGGGTCAACAATCTTAAAATTGCACTTTGGCGGCCCCTCGTTGGTCAATTTTAAGAATCGTGGTGTCCGTTGTAGGATTTACAGGATGCTGAGTTTATTTATTAAAATCTCCAAGATTTTTAAGGCCATCTTCAAGGTCAAAGGTTAATTTAAAGGTTACAGGGGGTCACTAATCATAAAAAAAATGTACTTTGTCGGTCCCTGTTTGGTCAATTTCAACAATCATGTTGTCTGTACTACGATTTACAGGATGCTACGTTCATTTAACTAGGGCCAGGGTCATAAGGCCACTTTAATAGGACCCCTGGCTCCCCATGGAGTGATGGAAATTGTATGTATTAATTTCAGTCTCGGTTGATCCATTTAGATGTTAAGAACGTTTTTTGCAAGGTGTATGGTGATGTAGAGTTTATTTATGAAGATTCCAGGATGTTTATATGTCAGGTTCATGTGACTAAGGTCGAGTGGTCAAGGTCAATTTGGACATCGGACTTACCTGGCTGAGGTCGATGGAAATTGTTTATTGCATTTGTTGGGCTTCACTGGCACAATTTGGGTAATTTTGGTGATTTCTTTCTCGGATTTTGAGAATGCCAAGTGAATATCTAAAGACAATTAAGTCAGGGTCGTGTGAATAAGGTCAAGGTTATCTCAGATCGTACTGGGCTCCATTAGCAGAATGTTTGATGGGAGGGGAGAGGTTCTTTCAAGGTTTTGAGGATGCCAAGTTGCTTTATTTTTGTCTTAAGATGAATACATTTTGGATTCATGTGATCAAGATTAATAATATACGTGGAACTTCGAAAACTATTCTTCATAACTATGCCGGCTAACGCATATAAGGACAACTGTCTAGCAGAACTTGTAATGAGTTTTTCAATTAACTCGTAATGAAGATATTTAACATTAAAGCCCGCCAAAGTGTGTGACTGAGTACATCAAGATCATGGAGAAAAACATCAAGCAGTCCGCAGAGAAACTCGGGGAGCATTTTGACATATCAGCAGGACAACGATCCAAAACACACTGCCAAGTCAGTCACGAATTGGTTCCGGGATAATGCTGCAGGCGTAGAGTGGCCAGGCCAAAGTCCGGACCTCAACTCAATCGAGATGGGGGAGAGCCTTTCAACCTCAAAGACCTGGAGACTTTAGCGGAGTGGGCCAAATTCCACGCAGATACGTTGTGAGCCAGTACCGGAAGGCATTTTCCATTGATTGTAAAAAGGACTTTGAACTGATCTAAGGAGGCTAGACATATTTTCTGCAAATCTGTCAATAAAATACCCCCGAAATGATGTACATGTATTTCTTGAAATGTCTCTTTGCAGTCATTCCTTCAGCTGCCTGTCACACTCTTGTAACTTAAGCCAAAAGACTCCCATTCCTCAAAATGTACACGATTCAAAATATGTTAAGGGTATGAATAATTTCAGGCTTGTTAGAGTTGTTTTTCTGTAATAAATTAGTGTTTTATAGACGATTTTTATGAAAACAAAACTAACAAAACTTAATCTCTAGGAGGGGTGGTTATTTCTCTGTATGCCTTGCTAAGCTCACGTAATAGCCAATCCCAATCAGTGAGGAACAACTGTACTATCGTGTTTCGAGACCACCAGTTGGCTTCATAGCTCAATTGGTAGGGCGTCTGCACGTTAAGGCAGAAGGAATGCGGTTCGAATCCCGGTGGAGCCAAAGTATCTTTTCACTGCATCCAGATTTCCCAAACTCATATGGATTTGTCCACATTTGTATCGAATTCATTCACCCCGGCGGTCCCTGGGTAATAATCCCTAAAAGTAATAACTTACTCATGATAAAACAGCATGCTCCCTATAATAGAGACTGGAGTCACTTGTGCATGATTTGTGTACCAGAAAAATTCAGAACGGTATTTTGTTCGGGCTTATTAGACTTTTATTTTGCCATAATATCTTCTACTAGTCCAAATATTTAGAAAAAAAGTGATAAGTGCAGTCGACGTTACTCAAACTATGTGAACTTTAATAATCTGAAAATATGGTCCTTTTAAATGTGCGATGACATACGAAATTTTGACCGGATTAGAAAACTAAACAACACTGGGTTTTAAAGGCAGAACAGATGATTGGTAAACTGTTAAAAGGGGGTTAGGCCTATTTCTACTATAAGAAGCCCATTGATAAAACTGTCCTGAACAAATTTTGAAACTATGTAACGATTGAAAAAACAAAACATTATGAACCAGAAACGAACGTAAAAACCAAAGTGCTATTAAAATGAATGACAAAAGACGAAATCGCTTTTTCAATACAATGCCGATCCCCACACGAAACAAATTCCACGCAATTAGAGAAAGATAAGTCGGACGTCGTCACATAGCCCTCCTGCACGAAACATAGATGAGGCAACTCGGGAGAATTCTAATTTTGTTCCTAGTAAAATCTTCGTATTTGCCCCTCCAATTTGTTTCATTAGATTTACACTTATTCATGTTTAAAAGATCGTATGAAGGAAAATTAATAACGTCTGAGTACAGTGTTGAGTGTTCGTTCCGGTTTTTCTTGTAAACTCAGAAAAAATGGGGTCACTGAAAATGATACCCTCATCAGGTACTTATTCGCTTGAATTAAGCAAAGGGTACAACTACAAATTCGCCACGAATGATCAACGAAATATAAACATATACTGTAGGCCTATAGCTACATTAAGACAGCTCGACTTTTACAACACGTCCAAAACATCTCGTCTCTCCAGACAACTTTATTCCCATGTATGAAAACCACCCACCTCCCCCAAAGTAACCCCAGCTTTATCCCGTTTCCGTATAGACCGTATCGAAAAGCCGCCATTTCTTGGGACACCTTTTGTTACTTAAACCGTTTAACAATGGAAGCACGATATGTGTAAAGCGCAACCAGTGCATGTCCTCAAGGAACAAACTGAAGAAACTGCCCCACGAAATGGATTATACAAGCATAAACAAACCTGATATAGTGACACTGACAACTTCACAGACGTGATTTCACATGGCGATACGGCACGGCCAAAATTAACACGTATCTTGTGACTGCATAAACTGTTAGTAGAAGCTAGCCTTGTCTGTAGTGTGCGATACCATCACCTGATCACTTTGCGAATTGAACCCAAATTCGAACGCAGTGTGTACAGTTCTTAATACAGAAGGGTTCCTAGTTGGGCATCTTCGTAATTGGGTAATATTTCTTCGTGCGCTGAATTCCACGTCGCGTCGTCTGCATTTGTATTTCCAAAAAACCTCGAAAAAGCACCTTTTCGGGGTCAGCAAAATTAGGCAACAAGCGGATTTGGGTTTCCCACTAACCAAGGAGTAATCCATGAAAAAATCAAAGATTGTACCCGAAGTTGCACACAAATGATATTTTTACGCCATAAGGGTGTAGACTATGTGTGACTGTACATGTACATTTATCTTCTAAATCTGCTCTGCGCTTGACTCTGCTTTCTATGGAATTCCAAAACGGACAAGCAAACGTCGTACTTCAGTTTTCAAACGTCGTACATCAGTTTTCAAACGTTGTACTTCAATTTTCAAACGTCGTGGTTCAACTTTCCAAACGTCGTACTTCAGTTTTCAAACGTCGGACATCAGTTTTCAAACGTCGTAGTTCAACTTTTCAGCAGAATGGATCCACCAATCGCGCAACGCGATTAAGCGCAGGTCGAACAATCGCACCCAAAAGCCGCCCAACGCTACAAGAGTATGATTCCCAGACCCAGCGATTTTATAATTAATTTGTATTGGAAAAGAAACAATACTTGTTGTTAGGGGAAGTGTGTGCTAGGTCACCTGTCTACATGCGTGCGCTTATAGTGCAGATCGACCAATCGCGCACAAAAGCCACCCTAGACCGTGGCCGAGTGGTTTGGGTCATTGACTCGCAATCAATCATAGGTGAAAACTTGGGGTTGCGGGTTCGAACCTCCCCCGGCTGCGGTACCTGTGCCCTTGAGCAAGCTCCATCCTTCAGAAGGGATGTAAAGCCGTTGGTCCAGTGTGTTAGGTAACGGTAACGCACTTTAAAGACCCTAGAGCATTATTTCGTGAAGAGCAAGGGGATTCCCCGGTGACTCTGGCCATTTCTAATTCGTCATGGGTTTCCTCACGCTTGCGAGTGACCGTGCAATGTGTACTTTTGAGGAATCCATGGTATGAATACCAATATGAAATAATAATACAACGAATAAATATGAGGACCGGCTAAATACCGTAGTGTTTAAACTAGCACTAAGCATTACGTCATGTATTTATTTTTATGAACGCATAACCGTTAATTTTCAGCCCGTCTTTTCGCTTTCACATGGGAATGACTCGTTCAATTCGATATGTATTCACGTAATATACATGTACATCAAAAATAAACAAAAATGCATACAACGTATTAATCCATTTCGGATCAAGTGAACATTTTGCATACCCGGTATCCGTTTTTTATTCTACGTCGATATCGTCGAGGTCGATATAACCATTGTCAACGCGTGTGAAAACGTGTGTACTATGGTTACGCGTCACGAGAAGCGCATAAAATCATGACATATCCGTATTCGTATCATCCTCTTGCAACAGTGCCCCTTTAAAGCACTCCCTAACTCCTGCGTACAGTGGCCCTGTTGAAAAAGGCCCCATTTGGCGGTGGGACTAGCGACAGAAATCTTGTCGCCTCTGCTGGACCAATCAGGACGCTTGCAGTGCATTATGCAGCACGATTGCAGGCATTCAAATGTACCGCGCGCAGATTGTAAACACCGTGCACGCATGTGATACAATACTCGGTAATGCTGGCCGTTGTCCGCGTCGGCGATTGGCTGCTATTTAAAGAATACTGGGGAATCCGTTCCATTACATTCGTCAGCATGCATCCCTGTTATTAATTTGAAAAACTGCGGAGTAAATAAAGTTCGTCGTTTGAAAGTTTGGTAGGAATGGGACAGTCATAAGGAACGGAACCCAATACAATTTCTGGGAAAGTATAGAAATTGTTTCTTTTCGGCATAACATGACCGAATTGATTAAATTACATTAAAATGACTCGGGCGTGAGTTGGCTCAAGACAACAGCCGGCTCGCTCCACAGATTTGCGTGTATTTCCTCAGGGTATTGCACGTCGCTCTGCAGAGTGGAAATTCCCTGAGATCTCAGGATGTATTCGTATCGGTATTTGTGACATCGACCATCGATATATATATATATATATATATATACACTGGATGAAGTATGCAATAGCAGTTGGCTATACGAGAATTAAAGCCACTTTCACAGGGAACACATATTGTTCAGCCTACGTAGTATCATTAAACTATGTTTTGCATACAAGATCTCGAAGCCAAGATCGGCTACCCCTCATTTTTTTGCTGTGGTGAAAAGTCACCGGTATCATCGTCGGTCGACAGACGTGACACGCGGTTTGCAATCATTAGCTTATTACGCATGCGCGACTTTTTCGTAGTCTTTGTACGTGCACTGTAACGAAGGATTACCCCTCGCAGTGGTGTAAAAAAAAAATGCGCGCGCCGGCCGCCATTGAACAATGCTTGGCCTAGACTGCTCCCTGGTCCATGCGATCGGTTGCATTCCACTTAACATATGTAGACTAGTGTAGACAGTATGACCAGTCTAGGCAAGGCATTGTGCTATTTTTTTTCATCACTTTGAGTGATGTTTTTATCTGGACTGTTTCCTCGAGAGAAGATTTCATCAAAATTAATTTTCCTTCTGATAGCTTGTCTAGATTTCATGTCATTTCCAAAGATATATTGTGAATTTAATACAGATATTTTGCTGAATACATAACATTTCTCTTTTTTGTAAGTTCAGTTTGCGTTTAAGTGGATTCTGTAAAGACTTCAACTTAATTATCGGAAAATACCCCAAGGCTGGAATCAATTACTCACGATAAGTTCAAACTCATGTACATTGTAAAGCAGTTAATTACAAAATGTTGTACTGTTATTACGAGCGCAGAACTAATGCGGCTGATCACCTAGAGCAAACTCGGACCCGTAACGCATATCGTAATGAAACCTGTCGCCATTATGGGTAATTACCCCGTGCACCAGACCATCATGCCACATGAAGGACCATCAGAATCTGACATTTGCCGGTAGCCCTCTCTCCAAGGTTACAAAAGGTTGTGTGCAATTTCATAACTCTATTGATTTTGCATAGCGCGCATGTGATTCGATATTGCTCGTTCTTTATTAAAAAAAATAACAGCAGTGAATATTCCGACAATTACAAGGCAAGTGGTAGCTATAACTCATAGTTTAGGATTGGTGCAATTCGCATTCAGTCGGTACAAGGGTAATTTTACACTCATTAGTTTGATAAAACAACAGCAAAGAAAACTGCTCTCCGGCCTACACTGTAAAAATTAAGTAGTCATTTTGCACCAAACATTAGTCAAATTGGAAATAAAAATTAGTCTTTGAACACGTGACTAATTTTGCAATCTAAAAGACTAACTGGACATTTTTTGACTAACCAATTTCAGGAAAATACTAATCTTAGTTTATGCAAAGACTAATGCAGATTTTTGTAAGACTAATTTTTTTGAAAGACTAATTAGATCACATCCAAATTACTAATCATGTTAGTCACCTGAGTTCCGGAAGACGAATTAAATTCCAAATGACTAATTGTATGACTAATTAATTCGTGAAATACTAATTCCTTACAAAATTAGTCAGGCTTTGGAAGATTCCAAGGTTTGACGTCCCTCCCTCTGAACACTTACGTTAAATATGTATTTCTTGAAGAAAATGAGCACGGCTCCATTGTCAGCTGGAAACTGTTTTTGTTGTATTTCAAGCCAAGCACACAAAACAAAAATTTGCCCTTTGTGCAGCTGCTTTGAGCTCTTTGTGCACCATACGTGTAACTTATGTTGAGGTAATAGTATACAAATATTGACTGCTCATGAGGGTGATGGTGCAAACTATCGTCCCGAGGTTATTTTGAGACGGCAGGCCTGCTATTTTCCCGAGGCCGTAGGCCGAGGGAAAATAGCAGGCCTGCCGTCTCAAAATAACCGAGGGACGATAGTTTGCTCCATAACCCGAATAAAGAGCAGTCAATATTTGTTTTATATACCTCATACATTGATTTTATGTGTCAAAATTATTGGTATTTTTGACCTATGACGCAGAGGTCAAACAATAGTACTTTTTCAGTTGCCCAAAATTGTACTATCCTTTGACCTATGACGCAAAGGTCAAACAATAGTACTTTTTTTAGTTGCCGTCGGAAATGGTTAAACTATTCCATGTCAGGTGATCTGCTTTTAACCAATCAGTTAACGAGACTCAATGTATGAGGTATATAATAGTAGTTAGTTCGATTAGTAGAACAGCTGAGTGGCGTGATATTCTTTTTGGCGCTGAAAAACGTAACAGCGTACATACGTGTATACACTAGTACACACAGCGTCTAGCAGCGACAGATGCAGCCACGGCGACAGATCAGACTCAAAAGAGGTAGGGATTTCGTCCATAATTACCCGATCTATGTCCTTCAATCTCGGTAACTTTATGACGTGGACTGTACTGAGAACTATAAGGCAGCGGCAACGTACGGATAATTTAGCAAACTGCAGGATTGTGCATGAATCCCGCGAGTCCAAATCGCGCAGCTAGGCTAGGCTATGTGCATAACATAGGCCTAGTCGCCCTACGTACGTACGTTATAAGGCTACGTACGTTTGTACCGTGTACTGTGACTACAACTTGCATACAATTTTATTTTAACGTACGTACGTACGTACGTGGAGTGAAAATGTCTGTCTGCAGTACATGTGTTTTACATGTATGTTGACAGACAAAGCGATCATGTTTAGTATCGTATTACGGATGTACGTTCTACATTGCAAAAGGGTATTCATACGTCGATTAACATGTAACTCGAACGTTGAATGGAATTTGCCTCACAAAATGGCTGTGTTATTCGTGTTAATATTGTTCACAATTTGTTTCAAAAAAATAATTAGGCCTAGGCCTATTATTACTGCGTGTACGTACGTACGTATACTCGTTACAGTGTTTTGCTTTATTGTTCTCAGTACATGTACATAAATTAAAATCCACGCTATTAAAGTTACGTTGAAAGAGGTAAATCGGGCGAAAGCCCTACCTTACGAGTCTGATCTGTCGTCATTCGGTGGAAAACGCTGCTTATCGCTGGGTGTATTCCTAGCAGGAAAAATGAGGTCGAAATGTCAGACTAATTTAGGGTACAAAGACTAATTAAAAGACGAATTATTTTTCGGAATTGACTAATTAAATTTGTTGAATGACTAATTAATTTTTTTGGAAGACTAATTAAATTTTGTAAATGACTAATCACCCGAAAAATTAGGCAAATTAGACCATTTTTAAAGACAAATTATTATTAGTCATTGCACACATGTAATGACTAACCTTTCGACTGGGTGACTAAATACAGATTAGTCAAATTATACCATGAAATTACTAATTTGTTTTCATCAATTGACTACTTAATTTTTACAGTGTAGGCTCTTCAATCAATCGTTGAATTAAATCCCCGTCTTGCCTCAAACCAATGTGAACGAGGGGCATGCTCATACCAAAGAGTTACCTTCAACTGAAACTTCGAAATATGTACGAGAGATTTTCAGTGCAATGTTTAAATAACAATAAGGTTTATGTAAGGCAAACAAATGTTATAATTCCTCAAAAGGGGTAGCCTTGAGAAACACACATGGTGTTCCATAGCTTCGATGGCAAACACTGTAATGGAGTGTCGAAGCCAGGGTTTACCAAGGGTACCATTGAGATGGGGAAAAAAATGGCAGTGCCCAAATTGCGACGGTATCTATACACCACTAGAATTATTGTGGTATGTCGTGTCATCCCGTAAGATTCGTGCTAAAATTGATTTTTGTTTTGCTCTATTGAGTTGATTTCAGGTCAAACTATGGGAAAATAATGGGTTTCAAATTTTCCGACCGCTGGATGACACCCCTAGGGCGGGGACTTCGGTTCCCCCTCCCCCAGACCGATCGACAAGGTACCCATTTTCGGCAATAATGAACCAATGTATTTAATGTTTTTGAGGACGCCAAGTCCATTTATGACACTTTCAAAGTGACCGGAAGTGGCTATCACTGACATTCGGTTGAGAACTCTCGTATACCATTACCATCATCTAACACATCATATTCAATATCATTTTCACACCACCCTCTGAACATTTTGCTACCATTGAGCCATATTGCTGAAACCTAAGACACTGTATTCGCAAGTCAAGCTTTAAGATAGACGATGTAATGACGTAAAAGACAATAGAACACTTATACAATATTTAAAAACTGGTTTTAGTGGATATTACCTGTCTGACATATACAAATCACCCATGACTCTTTGTACCCGTGTCTGCTTCATTTAAGCATCAACCCTGGTCGTCTGTGTGATAGTGTGGCGAAATCGGAAAGACGGGAAAACTATGACAAAGAGAAATCCCACCGCTGCCACCATTGTGGCAAAAATGGGGCGGTGGAGGGGTTGGGGGGGGGGGGGGGGGTGGTGGGACCGATTCCCTGGGAGTGCTGCCACCAATCGTAATAGTTTAAGGCCTAAACCCACGGAATTTCATCTCTCCGGTTGAGCATTCGAAGGCGGTCCATGCGGATCAGGTTTCAACCAATTGGTACGCCTTAGAGTTGATTGTTACGTCAACCATTTTGGATTCAAACAACAAATGCACGCACGCACGTAAACAAATGCACATGTGCGCGATAAAACGTTCAGCAAAAACGGATCGTTGTCTATAAAGTTAAGAATTGCTGCATCAAGATGATAATCAAATAAACAGAATGACTGAAGAGGAAGGCTCTAAGTCTGTATAAAGTCTAAAATGATAAGTTTCCTGACGAAAAATAATAAGTCAATGTGCTGCAATTGTTACGTTCCGGAAAGTTCCAGCACACTCTCAGCCGATAGCCACCCTATTGGCCAACCAATCCTGGGGAATCAGCCAGCCTCCTCTAATTTTTGCCACAATGGTGCCAGCGGTGGGATTGTCGTGGTTGTTATTTTCCTTGTTTCTGTTTTTGCTACAATGGTGGCATCGGTAGGATTTATCTCGGTCATGGTTTCCCCGTCTTCACGATTTTGCCACACTATCACAAGGACAACCAGGGTCACTGCTTACATAAAGCAGACATACATGTAGACATACAAAGAGCCGTGGGTGAATTTTAGATGACAGGCAGGTAGTATCCACCGAACCAGTTTATAAATGTTTTAAGCGTTTTAATAGCTATTACTTCATTACAGCGTCCATCTTCAAGCTTGATCTGAGTATGAATCGGTTTACAAACACGTATATATATATATATATATATATATATATATATATATATATATATATATATTCCATTTATTTACCTAGGGTGTGCCCAAACAGTTTACAAAAACTGGTTTCCATTGGGGCCCTGCAAACACACATAGAACAAATATAAAATTGAACAACTTCACAATCACTAACAAACTGTAATAAGATACATTTGTACAACAACTACAACATCAAAAAACTAATGGTTACAGAAGAACAACATCACAAGTAATTATTATACATGCACGTGACACTAACAATTATGCTAATTACGGGACGGCTCCAAAATTAAAGTTTGATTTTATGGCAACCAAATTAACAAATTAGCATGTGAATATTATGTGTATGTTTGGCGAAGTGCCGATTTGAACGAGCTCAAAGAAGAAACAGTTCTAAGGTGTGCACTAAGGCTGTTCCAAATTGCGGCGCCAGTTACAGCAAAACTCGAGGCGTACGACCCCTTTCGTGCAAAGGGAATTTTCGGTGTCTTTCGGCAGATTGACGAGTTTCTCGAGTTTGTACGTAAGGTGTAAATAGACTTGCCATATACTGCGGGGCCAAGGAATTGATGCTTTTAAAGACATATATAGCTTTCTTGTATTTAACTCTCTCTGGATATGCATGCCAGTCGAGCTTTTTAAACATGTCAGCTGATGGCGTTAGGAAACCGCATTTCAGTATTATTCTGGCTGCACGTTTGAGGCATTTGTCCAAGACAGTGTTATGAGATGCGTAACGGTCACCCCATACTATGCAACAATAATCTAGACTAGGCATGACTAAACTTAACATAAGGGTGTTCATGTGCTTTTGAGTTACACAGTCGCGAATTCTTTTTAACATAGCTAATTTCGAGAAAACTGTCTTCTTTACATATTCGACATGTTGGTTCCAACTTAAGGTTTCGTCAATAATAACACCCAAGCATTTAAACGATTTAACGTTATGCACTTGATCATTATTAATGTGTACTCTGAGCTCATGCGCGCTTATCTTTTTCTTTGAGCCAATTAGCATACATTTAGTTTTACTGGCATTAATTTTGATTTTATTTTTAACGGACCACAGATGAATCATGTCTAATGACTTGTTAAGGCTAGTTTCAATTTCGACAATGCTTTCGGAACTGCAAGTTAGTGTAGAGTCATCGGCATACATATATAACTTATCGGATACATAAAGAGGCAGGTCATATGTATATATAAGAAACAATAATGGGCCCAGAATTGATCCTTGTGGTACACCGACACTTATAGGCAAGAATTTTAATATATGTTTACTAATATTAACGGTTTGACTGCGATCATTGAGATAGGACTTAAACCAGTTTATTACCGAAATCGACATGTTTAGCTTTTCTAGTTTTTCTAAAAGAATGTTATGGTCAACGCAGTCAAATGCCTCACTGAATTCTCCCGTGATCCATAGCTTGAAGACACTCGTTTGTTAGATCGTTTAGTGTACTTTCTGTTGAGTGCAAAGGCCGAAATCCAGATTGACAAACAGGAATGAAATTATTTCCATCAAGGTACGAGTACATGTTCGAGTGTATCCATCTTTCTAGGATCTTAGAGATAATCGGCAAGATTGATATAGGTCGGTAATTACATGCGTTGCACTTATCGCCTCCTTTATGAATATGTGTAACTGAAGCATGTTTCCATGCCTTGGGATACTGTTCATTTATTATGGAGAGGTTAAATGTAGTGTCTTGGGTTTTAGCAATGTGGCTCCATGGTAGAATGACCTTGAATTTTATGCTGATGATGATGATGGTAATGGTATACGAGAGTTCTCCACCGGAAGTCGTGTTGGCCACCTACAGTAACTTTGAAAGTGTCATAAATGGACTTGACGTCCTCGAAAACATCTAAAACGATGGGCGCCTGGTCGGTCTGGAGGAGACCGCCACAGGGGTCGAAACAAATGTGAACCCCATCATTTTCGCATAGTTGGACCTCAAATCAACCCAATAAAGCAAAACAAACTTTAGCAAGAAAATTCTACGTGGGCTATTTTCGTGACAATCCATACCGCACTAAATAGTGAGTCTGCTATCTACTTTTTAATATACAGGGTGTCCTAAAAATGAAACCGATATTAAATTGCTAATTAATGATTTTTGAGAATTTTGGAAAACGGCAAGTTCTATCCGTTTCATCACCTTCTCCTTAGCGTCTCATGGCATCAAGAAGTCCAGAATACTTTCAGAATGACTGAACACCGATGGTTCAAGGTGACCCTGTAAGAAAAATCTTTGTTTGTAACAGATATGAATAAGTATCGTGGCTAAAAAAAGAAGGAAAACATGATCAAAAAACAAATAATCACTTTAAAAATCCTTTATTCAAACAGTCATATATTCTCATCTCTTCAATCAGAGCTTCTCAAAGGATTTTTAAGGCGATTATTGAAATTTTTGTTCTGTTTATCCTTTTCTTATCGATGAACATATTCTTCATCTTTTTTCTTTTCTTTTTTCCCTTCCCTCCTTTTTTTTGGCGTTATAAGAAAGAGAACACAGTGATGGAACGGACGGCAGTTGCCGTTTTCAGTAAATATAGAGTAATCAGCAATTTCATCTCGGATTCCTTTTTCTATGACACCATGCATAACTCTATGTTCTTGTTGTTTCTAAAACAACCCGGTACCTTTAATTTGTATGTAGTTAATCCAGTCTTGAGGATCATTCGGATGCTTATTTCGGTTCATGAGCAAAGCCTTTATACATGTAGGAATGACAGATTAAGTGACTTTATTTCTAGGCGTCAATGCGTTTATTTGCAGCTATATGGAATTAGAAAGAGAATAGTCGTTCCTTAGAAAAAACAAGCAAATGTGAAAGTAGATTCCATTGCTGTGGGGACCTTTCCTTGAAGGAAATCCAATTGCAAGGTTCTGTGAGCTCAGGACTTCGAAATAGCGGGCGACGACAGTTTTCGGATCTGACAAGTGGAGCACCTTAAAGCGAGAATCAGATTTTGAAGCGAACAAAAAAAGGTGTCTTATTTCTCAACATTTAAATTCCGTCCCATAACTCGATTGTGAACCATATTAAGGACCAACACCGTATGCTGTTAGGCCCATCTCAGGTTTAAAATAATGTTGGAGATTCTGGAAAGGAACACTAAATATTTAGTTTGTGCTGTGGCGGAGCAATGTAGTGGATAGCATTCGAAAGCTGGGTTAGTTCCAATAAAGGTTGTGGGTTCGAATTCAGGTCCCTTCCATCCATGGTGCGTGTTCCTTTGAGTAAGGTACTTTGCATGCACGCATTGTTTCTCTTCACCCAGGAGTAAACAAAAAAGGTACCTGAAAGGGTAGCGAATGTTGATGTTTGATTAGCTACTGAGCGTCCAATAGGCAGCCAGGGCTGTATACTCCCCAGTGAGCTGAGGTGGTATATGTAATGATTCAATAAAGCAGGGGTATACTAATGTGTACACGCCTTTATTTGGGGTTTCCCCAGATAAGTGCGCGGTCCAAGTCCATATTATCATTGTAGTTGTTGTTAATTCAACATGGTATTTTGGCAACTGAGGCCAGATTGTATGGAATAAATCAAACGAGGTTAGGCTTAAACATTACTTCATTTACAACTTTAGCTTCAGATATCGAAGAAGGTGTGAGTTTTAGAAGTGGGAAGGCTTTAAGGTATAACGTCAAAAAAAACCTTGACCGTCACGTGACTGCCCAGCCCATGTCCTATACAAGCAGCTGCTGCGTGATTGGATGATTAAAATAAATACGTCTCGGACTGTTGTCTTTATGGACTACTGCACCAACCATTGAAATATACACTGCGAAACGAAGTATTTACCATGTGCAAAACATAACTTTATTAACTTTTTTTGTACAGAGATAAATGCATTTCAGTACACGGTGGCAATCAGTTTACATTTTTACATAGTCAACAAACAGTCAACATAGTCAACAACATAGTCAACACTCATTACAATGTCTCTGTTTGTTTGTTCATTTTCAGCATGCACTTTACAAGCGTAGCCACAAAGTTACAGGTACATATATACATGTATGCACAATAATGAATGATTCTCAAACATATTTGCATTATTAATGTGAAATTGAAAATAATTTCAATTTGCACGCACAACTCAAACTAAACATTTACCCATTAAGATCAACCATACATGTGACCCGCTCTGCAAAAAAGTTAGAATAAGTCGCGCAGGCTAGGTCGAGTTTTCGCGGCCATAAGAGGACATTTGCGGACGATCCACGCTCATTTAAAAAACAAAAATACAATGGAAATTCCAGGCGGAACACAGGCATTTAAGGCGGTATCTGGGCACCGCCAGGAATTTCCATTGTGTTTTTGTATTTTAATGAGCATGAATCTGCCGCAGATTTCTTCTTCTGGTCGCAAAAAAATAGGCCTAGCTTGCAAGACTTATTTAACTTTTTGCAGAGCGGGTCACACATTAACTATTTCCACCGGAAATACATGTATAGCATTGGTGATATGACTTCATATTACAGTAATCCACATACTGGCCTCCTTCACTGTGTTTTGTGGATTATACTTCAAGTGAAGCTATCACCTTTTATTATTTTCTTAAAATGAAACGTGATAGTTTTCACTTCAAATGTAATCCAAGACGCGGTATATAGTCAGTATCGACTGGGTTTGAATTTTCGAACAGATCCTAAAACTTGCCCTGATAGGCTATCCCCCATAAACAGTTTTGACAGAAATAAAATACAACATATATTGATTAGTTATCATTCATTCCAATTCCTTCAACTGCTGGACTTGAATCTCTTCAGGTATGTCATGAAATCGATGTGATCGTGGTTGTGTCGTTTAACCCTAAAAATGTAAGTCGAAGGTGTGCATTTTGGCGATGCACATATTTCTAAACAACAAGCAATATTAGATTGGAGAGGCCAACATTGTCAACCTGTCCACGTCAAAATACACACAATTTATTTAAGACCATCAATAAATAAATGTGCAAACGTGACCCCTTCTGGTGAAATGAATCGGATACCGTCACTATTGGCATAATTTTCGCGACCATAACCAGAAAGCGGTAGATACAGGCCTATTAACTGATAAACTACAATCAATATATATTGGAAATTTAATGATTACGGATCAGCCGCGGATTTATAGAACTGGTCGCACTAACATTTGCAATTCTATTGTTGTTTTTGAGGTGATTATAATGTTTCCGAAGCCGTGCGATTTTTTACGAATTTGTCACAATTTGGTAAGATTGTTTATAGACAGTCTCATGTAATGGGTCTTTCCATAAATTAGGGGTCCAATGGTGTGACGTTTTGGTGTCCCTGTTACACCTAATATGTGCCATTTGTCAAATAGGTATCAAGATTGAAATGGCATTCTAACCATTTTTGATGATTTGTACTTTTTTTTTTAGAGAGAAGGCATATCCTGAATTTACACAAAACAAGATGTAACAGGGGACACAAAGAATGGATATCCTTAATTTATGGAAAGACCCTAATCCCAACATATATTTACCTAATCGTGGGGATTTCGTAGCAAAAATCGCACAGTGTGAGGCCGGCTTTAATGTCCGCTGTCATGTCCCTATCCGAGACATTGCACGTTTTAAATCCGGTACATTCGCGTGTAGTATCTTGCAAAGGGTGTCCGACGATTGAATTCCCAACCACCTGCGACAGGTGCGAGGCGTATTACATTACCGTCTCCTCCCGTCTCCTGTCAAATTCAAGAAGGATAGAAACTGACGTGGCATGCTGCGTGCACTAACAAAAAAAAGGATCAAATTCGTTGAAAGGTGTACACGAGACGGTGCCTTCCACGGCTAGGAAATAACATCCCGAGTATGTGGATGTTTGAAGCTCGGTGCAATATCCGCGGGTGTATGTTTTTAGGCACATAGGAGTGAGCGTGGATAACATTACTGGACGTATTGGGCCGCATGAACGTACATCCGAGCTGAATTCAAATATATATAAGCCATCACCGCAAAATGTGTTTCAGCCCCCGAGGATGCGTGCTTAAAATCTAGGTTATGAGGACTTCGCGGCTTAATCCACGTTGTTATCTTTACCCTATTGCAGTGATTCACGAAGATCACACCACAATCTCCTTTGGTGTGCGCCAATTTGATGTTGATGTGACGAGGCAACAAGAAACGGTCCAATAGTATACTGTCAGTTACTCAGGCAGCTGTTATCACAAAAAGACGCCCGCAAGGAATATAATGTTGAGCAATTTTCGTCTGGTTTTGGTTTAAAGATGTAGTGTCTGTGTTCACGCCGTAATGGATTAGCTTTAATAACCCTATAGCCCTTAGGGTGTGTGCAAAATCATATTGATTTTTATAGTAGGCTATTGATAAATGTTATAGGGTTAAATTGTGGGTTTTTTTTTCTCCACCTTTTACCTCATATCAGTTAAAGAGGAAGAATCCCCCTTGACGAAAATCCAGCATTTAGGCTTTTTTCGATAGTCCAAACATCCCTCTTGCCGACGTGGATTTTTATTATTTTTTAATTGTCGGTTTTAAGTGGATAAATTGCAAGCAAAAGTCGCTTTTCGAAAATGAGATTTTCGCGATTTCTGAAACGCTCATTAGGTATTCATGATATGCGCGTGACCCCGTGACGTAATCCTGAGAAAGAGAAGTCAACACGATTGTTAGCTCCATACGTTTACACGCAAACAAACTTGAAAAACCGTCTCTGTTAGATGGTGTTTTTTAAAGAATTTCGTTGGTCCAAAAAGCCAGAGATATGCCCAGTAGCTGCGTGGTTGTATGTTTTACCAGACACTATGAAAAAAAAGAGCAGAAAGATTTTCTTTTCTATTACCAAGAAAGAGAAAAATGAGTCGCTCATTCTATAACTTGTACGGCCGATGTCCAAACACGTGGGGACTACACCCGCAGGGGACCGTATACCATGCTGTACACAGACCGCTGTGAATGCCGTTCGTTCCGTGACAAAACCAATGCACCAGTATTTACTTCAAAAGAACTTCATTGTGAGCCACAATTTCATCGTTTTTTCACAAAACAGGTAATAGTAGATTGTTGTCATATTACATGGAGTGTTTTTCACGTTTGTATTTTGAATTACAAGGACAAAACAGGCATGATCAACATTCACTTCGTGTATTTTACATTCAATACTGCACAGGCCGTTTTGTATGTTTCTCAGGATGACGTCAACACTCTGTTGATAAACAGACCAAGTGACCTCAAGCGTTTCAGAATTTCGGGTGAAGAGGGTCGGAACTGCTTTACGTTTTAAGCAAAAGCCTGTCGATTTTTGTGTGAAAAACAAGTTGTGATGGTGTTGTAGACACATACACCTCTATGATAAACAGAAAAACTCAAAAAATGTGGAAGGGGCGATTCTAGCTGTTTAAGGGTAATTCAAAAAATTAGGGGTCCAAAAATCAGAAGTGAATTGCGACGGAACGTCAAGTTGAAACTTTTCAACTTTGGGCGTTTGCCGTTAACGGCTACCGTTGTCATTTCTGTGGACGTTCATACACACTGTGAACGTCAAAAATTGGGCGCGCCCCAAAAATACAACGGCAGCGGAACGGCAAGGTGCTCCAGTGTGGACCGTACTTTATGTACGACACCCTGTGCATCAACAATCGCCGCTCATGATTACAAATTCTCAGTAATAGACTGTGGCCTCTGATTACAGGGGACAGCACCAATTTCTTGAACATTTTCTTCTGTGATTACTGACAAATATTCGAAACAAAAGACCATAAAGGCTCATAATTTGTTTCATTATATTAAATAGGAATTTTGTGTCCCGCGTTACCTACGCCAATGAAAATTAGCTGTAGAATGAGTTTGCATTAACATTGGTGCCTTATCCACACACAAACGTTGAATTTAAGTGGCATTTATGGAAATAAATATACAGTTGTGCTCAAAATTATTCATACCCTTGTAATTTTGAATCACGTTTTAAATGAGTGAGTTTTGTCTGGCTTACTTATGCTTCGAAAGGGCCTTGTTGCCTTTCCCTTTGTGTGGCCATTGACAATAGTCATGCGCAAGCCCAGAAACTTAGCATACAAGCAGAGTGCTATTCTATGACATTCTTTGATTATAATTTAATTGAGCAGATATGTTAGGATAACAAAAAGGAGTCACTGGAATGTTGAAAGCAGATGCATTATCACACAAAAATTGCCTTAGAAATGCTGAGATTTTGTAAGGGGTATAAATAATTTGGAACAGGCACAAAAATGCAAATCTGGACATTACTATTGTTATGCAAATGATGCTGAGCCAAAAACATGTGGTATTGTGCAAGGCAACTAACTGTCCTAGGATACAGTGAAAGTTCCTTCACAATAGTTTTTAGGAGTGAGGAAATTTGACAAATATTATATTTTTCAAAGGGTATGAATAATGTTGAGCACAACAGTTTTACTGTACTTATTTTCCACTGGAAACCACTTTCAATCACAAAACACACTTGACAATTTTTAAAAGCATGTCACACTTTTGGACCCCTAATTTGGGGAATTACCTTAAATATTGATTACTTATAGCCATGATAAAAGCTATCGACTTGTAATTGGTACCGAAATGAAGCTGAGGCAGAATTCCCGCTTGTGGATTTTGTCTCATTATGACAATTTTGAAAAACCACGAAAATGAACAGTTTTAGTTTGCGAGAGGTATCGAGTAATAAACCCGGCACGGCATGTCGCCGAGAAAAGGTGGGATTTATGAAACTTAGACTTCCAAAACATCCAAATAACCTTATTATTCAGTGTTTTCGGCATAAAATGTGAATGATTGTCCTGTTGTAAGTCAACGATTTTACGCCAGTCAGGACGGGTTTATAGCCACGAAATGTGATATTAGTGTTGAAGTAGAAGCATAATTTTAGAGCAAAACCTACGTTAAAGCCTACATACAGGATTAGCAATGTCCCAAAATTAAATCAACCAAATTAACCAAAAAACCTTACTCAAAATAGAAGATAAAAGAGTCTTCACTGTCCAATGTAATGATTCCGCCCGAGATTGTATCGTTTTGTGTTCAATGAAATTATAATAAAACCATATGAATATGTTTAAAGTGTGATATGGCCATGTGTTATAAAGACAATAAAGACAATATGCTCAGTTATGGTATTGCACAAACGTTTTTGCTACATCCACGTAAAAAATAAATGTTGTACAGTGAAACATAAACCGATTATACGTGGTATCACAAAAACACCCCTTTTACCTTACCACAATTCCCCCATTGAGGACTTGCCTGGTTGCACATTTTGTGCGTGCATTGTCGACCAATTTAAAGATCTACTGTCCAATTGTAGGCCGATTTGAGCGAAAATTCTTGTTTAAAGTTACATTGCTATTTTTATAGAATAGAAAAAGTTATCAGCTTTCATTTGATACCAATAAATAACTAGTTTGTGCATGTTACAAACGCATGGTGATCGGGGTACATGAACTTTTGAAATTGTTTGAAAACTTTAGTTGTTTGATGTTGCAAAAGAAACATTCACTATCTATTGCCATTATTGAAATTCTGAAGACATACTCTTTAACGATTCAATGCTAAAATTGTGCATCTTATGACGTCATTATTTACACTGTTAAATATCAATATCGTTATGCCGTCACTATTGTGCGCACAAATTATTCAAGAATCTACTGAAGAACAATTCTTACATGTATCTATGGTAACATAATATTTCCAATACATATTAAAGGAGCGTGACCAGACTTTTATATTTCGTTCTAACGTAACATTCATAACATTCATACCTCACAAAAATACTACCATGGGAAGAAAACAGGAAATTCGCATTCCCCTATTTGTATATGAAAGTAAGAAGGTTGGTGTAATCACTGCACTGCTTTATGTAACCGGATAAATTAGTTTACAAAACACCGGTGGATTTTTGACGATATACCTAGAAGTGGATTGAAGACGCGAAATTTCAGAATGGTAATGAGAAAAATATGACTTCCATATTATAAAATCTCAACTTCCATGGGGAAAATGGGGGGCTCAAAAATGTGATCTGGTCACGCTCCTTTAAAGTTCTCAAGATTTCGTCATTTGAGATCATATTACGTAACCACTGTGCACATGATTACGTCAGTGTATGATATTGGTTCAGTTAATGGAGACATATCATGCTGTAAAATAATTGTTTAAATATCTATCACAGTTCTAGAGATACGAATTTTTGAAATATTAAACTGAATTTTGGTAATGGAACATGGTGACGTCATCATGATGTCACACTTGTATGTACACCTTGAGATGAGGGTTGATGTTCCTACCAAGTTTCAAGTTGATATCTTGGTGCCATGACGACCCAGTATGGTTTAGCGGTCAGTAAGTTTCCCAGTAGGTGCAAAAACGGAGATTTCGTTTTCGCTGAACTTTGACCTCGAATTTACCCCAGAAGAAGGGTCAAATAAAAATGCCTACCAGAAGATAACATTTTCAAGACTGTGCAGTGTGTGTAAAGTCGCGGAGATTTTAACCTGTATGAGGAAATACCCAGCGCGGTTGCAAGCAGCGCGCTAGCGCTCCCTGCGGTCAACTGTAGCCAACGGCAAATAGACTGGTTACCGGAATATCTTGGTCTAGAAACCAGACTACATACCCGAGGCTCAATCATAGCCTTGTACTTTCTGTAAGTGGCGTGTTCTATGGACTCTTTATGCTAATTGTTCAAAATGAGAGCACCTAGACGTAAGCTCGTTGGCTAACGGTTCTTTTGATGGAGCAATACGCGCACATGTACACCCAGTGAAGCCCGTTTCAAGAAAAAGGCTTGTATCTCCAATTCCCGACGTCGGAAATGTAAGGGTTTTAAAAAAAATCGTTACAGAGACATGTAGGCCTTCTAAATTCGTTCGCTTGTGTACATTAATTGTTTAATCCTTTCACCCAAACACGGACAGTGCAACTTGAATTGACGAAACTCGCCCTACAGAACGGCAGCTATTCGATACGGCTTATACTTTGCTGCTGCAGATTATGGAATGGCTTCGATTAGATTATTATTATTTTTTAATGCAGATTTCGCTTTTTGATTTCTTCTTTTGCGTTGCTTGTTTGTATTTAATTCCGCAGTTTCATAAATCTATAAAGGATTGCATTTTAACCTCACATTGTAGGCTGTTTGGATTGGTAATCTTCCCTCTTTTTATTTAATTTAAATTTTCAACAGCTGCCATTTATACACTGCAAAACCTATGGTGTTAAATTAACACCAGTGGTGTTGTCCTATATAGATACCGAGCTTGGTGTTAACATATAACATCATAGGTGTTAGTTTTAATTCCACACTTGCAATAAATGCATTATTGTTTAACACCCAAGGTGTTAAAATTAATACTTGTGGTGTTAAAACATAACACCAGATTTGGTATCTATATAAAACAACAACAATGGTGTTAGTTTAACACCACAGTTTTTGCAGTGTAATTACAAATTATTAGGGATTTGACTGTTTCAATGTCAGCAAAACCTTTGAAAGCAAACATAAATGGCATGGAGACCTGAACATAGCCGAAAGAAACACAACAAAGGGGTTAAAGGGAAAATAGAGAATTTGAAGGAAACAAAATGGAAGATGTTCAGGAACGTTGGGTAAGATGATGCACTTGGGAGAGTTGGGTAGTCTAAACTACACGTTCAAAAAAGAAGCATTTCGGTCGGAATGATTACTAGTAGGAACACAAAATGAAAGATTGCGGCAGAAAAGAGAGTTCACCGTCATAATTCAAGGCATTTGTCTTCAGTATCAAGCCATTAGCGACCGTATAATGTCAGGTTCACATTTTGCAAGCAAAACAGAACTTCTATGATGCATTGGTCGGTTGTCTGTCCTGTGAACCTCTGGAAATGAACCAGTTTGGCAGTAATTACAGGTGCAGAGCCCTGGATCCGAAGATAAAATGATCAATGCACACTGAGAATCACATGTGTCTCACAGGTGCTCCTCTTTCTACCTCTCCCGTGACCGTGGCAATCATTTGTCACTAACAAGGCAGTAGCATGTTAAAGGAAACCGAACCATTTGGACCGTTACGCTGTTTCACAAGGAATGGACTTACTTTTCCCGGGGCAACAACACAAAACCTTCACTTAAAGGGCCTGTCACACCTAGCCGATTTGTCTCGCCAGAGCTATAGCGGAGCACAAATTTGGCGATTTTCGAGGATCGGTACTAGTACGGCAGCGCAACGGTATCACATCGCTAAGAACGGTAGTACATTGTCAGGACATCGTCAGAACATCGGCGAATAAATTAGCAACGGCAGGCGACGGTATACATTTTTGAACATGCTGAAAAATTTCTGCCGTTGCGCTGCCAGAGCGAGCAACGTGACTACAACGACAGTATAACGGTATCACTCCGCTATAGCTCCGTTCAACGGTGGCACACCGGTAGAACAACAGCGGCACCTCGGTATAACATCGGCGGCGCATCGGTAACACTAAGGTGACAGAAAAGTGGTATTCGGTAGCACATCAGCTCTTACATCGGTAGTACAACGGTAGAACAACAGTAGAACAACGTGAACGCCGGTACTACATCGGTATTGCTACGGCCAATTTTGCAAGTGCTTTCTCGACGGAGCTCCGCCGATTTTCAAGCCGTTGTTAATTGTGTGCTTCGGTTTAGTCCCGGCGAGGTACATCGGTAGTGTGTGACAGGCCGTTAACGCACGAGGTGTCCGTCTGCAGAGCTGTCCGCGGAACGCTTTTAGTGTCAATTTATGAGTTGCCGGTTTGTTAGCAAAGATAAACTTCTCATCCGAACCGGGCAAACAAATTCAAGATAACACGGGAAAGACAAGGAGAGCAGTGGCGGATCTGGAGGGGGTGTGGTTGAGGGGGATTGCGGAGAAAGCAGGGGCGTATATAGTGGGGTGAGGGGGAGGGGGGAGGGGGGGGGGGGGGGGGGGGATTCAACCACATGCGCTTTAACAACGTGCGTTTCAGATACCAGCTAAAGTTTAGACCCAATTAACATTATACCCTAATGGAAGCCATTTTTAGTCAGAAACCTGGTTTCTCGGGTTTCCTGTGAACGCCACACTCAGGGAACCATCGGCCGTACTCAGGGGAAGATAGCGCCACCTACGTTTTCCGCCCATACCACGGTTATAGTGAACAAAGCGAATCGCATTGCAATACACGATTGGGCAGTGTTTTACACGTTTGTCTGTTGTCCCGGGATTATTGAATCGCATGTATGAGATCCTGGTCTACAATAATAGTGCTGGAGCATTATTCGTTGTTATTACAGACCATTTTTTTTATGAGAACGTCTTAGGGTTGAATTCATTAAAAAGTTATGAGCTTGCAGCGAGTTTGTTTGGTGCAGTGGTTAGAGTAATATACTTTTGTTATGAATGTCCCTGGTTCGATTCCCATTTGTGACAAATTTTGTGCAATACACGTTACTTTGTTTTAAAAGGTAAAGTAGTTATAGGAGCTTGAAAGAGCCAGAAAAAAAGGGTAGTCTTTGTTCAAAGTGTTAAATGTGTTAAAGACAATTGAGAACATTGGGCTTTTGGTCTAGCACCAGTATTGTAGGCCCAAAACTCACGCGTGCTTATTGAATCCACAAAAGCCATGGAAAACACGACAATACGTAAACTGTGATATTTTCCTCCACACTACAAACGGTGGTGCATATACCTAGGGCGTGTAGAGAAATAAACAAGTGCAGCTTTTATATCATTTGTTGATAGCAATAACAACAAACACGGCGGCATGAGTTTGTGTCCAGGTTGTTACTTTTTGTAAAAACAAAAAAAAACAACCAAGTAACGTGCATATTTATACTTTTCCATGAATGGCTGTTTTCTGAAGAATTTGTGCACCTGAAATTTCTGCAGACTAGTTTCCAACATTCTTCTTTAGATATGTTATGCTCTTATTTTAGAAATCCGTAAAAAAAGAAATATATAGCAAATTGTAGAGTGGCCTTTAAAGGCAGATTACATATTTGACTGGAAAACTTTTAAAAACGGGAACAACAACTAAACTCAAGAGTAATGTTAATACTACTTTCATGTACACATTTCAGCCACATAGACGCAGTAATACTTTAGAAAGCCTTAGCAATGTTTTTTTAAGTTAAATTAATAGAAATAAATATATGCAAATAGGAGCACGTTCAGATGGCAATTTCGCCCACAAAGGTGCGATTTTACATGGGGAAACCATGTGGTGTTTGTAACCATTGATTTTACTCGGGTTTTTCTTGTAAACTCGGAAGTAAAATTTCGGATCATTGCAAATAATGTATTGGTGCTTTAAATAGTCACTCAAATAACGTTAGTGTCATGTCGCGTCACGTCGTTGGTCAGTTTGGCCATTTTTTTTAAAATCTACTTTATCAACAAGTGTTGGAAACGGGGGATTTTGTCATTCGTGGCTTATCAAGAATATGCCGCGTGTGAGTGGACTGACGAATCTCGATCATTCCACAGTTGCAGAACGAGACACTATTTTTGTCCAATGATTTTGTCCTCTCTGAAAATAGAAGATACGCACGTATACCTTTTCTAGAAGATATTCTGTGGCGATTCCATAATGTAGACATGATAGCAAACAGAGTGAAAACATGCATGATGACTGGAATCTTCATACAAAATTTACCATGTAACGTTTGTAACAAAGATACACCTGTGACATATAATGTGTGTCCTGGCTTTGACGTTACATAAAGTTTAATTGTTTGTCTTGAGACAAGCTGAGGGCATTTGTACAATGTCATCTTGGTCACTAACTGTAGGTTTACTATTTACCGTGACTTTCCACAACTCAACTTTAATCCTCAATCCAACATTTTTTTAAATTCGTGTGTTCGGTATACGGTTTTTAACGCCAACCCAAACAAGGCACTTTAAATAAACGTCTAAACGCACAGTTCCAACGTTACATGTCACAAATAATAATAACTTTTACTTACATCATATTTTACATAATGATAAATTATACCCTGAACACAAAAACTATCTTCTTTGTTTGTACATGGAAAGGTTACTAATCATGATTGTATAAAATTACATCTAAATGTGACATGACTACGTGATGTGATTTGAATTCCATTTTCAGTAACCGTTTTTTTTTGTCCCGAAGTCCTCACGAAGATATTTACGTGCATTTGGTGAACCTGGTTAAATTTCGTTATAACCGTACGCCAAATTTGCAATGGCTGTCTAAGCACAAGTTTGTGTTTTCCTATAGCTCCACTCCGTCTGGTACCCTGAGACTTCAACATAGAATTGAGCGCATGTAAACAAATAATGGTGTCATTATGCCCATGGAAACTAATCAATCAGTTTACCTAGCGTGTTCCATTGACTCGTGTGTAAATTTAAGCCATTTTACAATGAGCGTATAAATTGTCTGAGCTGATAAAAACGAATAGACACAATTAAACCAGTTACAAGGTCTTTTGTGACCATAAGGGTAAGTTCGAGTAATGCACCTATCAATTGTTTCCCCCACAACTCCCCCCCCACCCTACCCCCCGCGCTACCCCACCCCCTAGGTGGGGCATTTGACCCGTGTATTTGTATACAAGACGCGCATGTTTTGCACCCGAGGGTGGGGATTTTTGCCACCTAAATGTTGGCTATCCCCACCTCTTAGGTGGGGTAGCCCGGGGGCGGGGGGGGGGGGGGGGGTGGGTGCGAGGGGTGGCGGAAACAATTGATAGGTGCACAAGTAGTAACTACCACAGTCAAAGTATCAGTTCGTTCCAGATTTTGTTTTCTCTTTACCTCCGGGCAGGAACGCCTGTAGACTCTCGCAGTGGTTCCTAACTGTGGGATGGCTCCAAATAGTCGACTGGGCCACTGACTGGGCCCGATTGACCAATAATGACTAGACGGCGTTCGGGGCAAAATGGCCAAACATTGGCAATAGTCGTTGCTGAAACTTGTTACAAATAGAGTGTTTTCCATCATAGCATTATACATGTAACTCTCTGGATGTTGTCACCCACATAATTATTGTCATACCTCGGCAAATTTATACAAGCAGCATCATTCCGGTGTTGCATGTAAAGTTTGGAATAGTTTTCCTAGTTCAATTCCCTTCATATGCTGTCCAGTCAAACTGACCTCCCATCACACCGATGGCTTGAATGGGATATGCAATGCTGCCAGTGGCTGCCTGTGGCTGCCAGTGGATTTTGTGTGTATTGCACTAAGTTTGGGGTCAAACAAAAATCTAGTTCGTCTCTGGTCAGACCGAAGTTCAGGAATTGATGCGACGACGCTGTTTTTTCCCTTCATCTTCCCCAAGCTTGGATTGTACAGACCAGTGTTTTTTACTATTTTGCTTTTTTAGTAATTTTACAGAGCCGTCACATGACACAACACCGAACGGTCTGAGAGTTTTTACTCCACAAACAATGGCACGGAAATAAGTGGCATATTTCAGTGTTCAGCTCAGCTCAAACACGCCCTAATTAACGATCACAATTCCTCCATTGACCTTGTGTCGCGTGGGAACTAGCCGCCATTGAGCAAGTTCGATCAAGCGACTATAGAGTCGACTAGAGTCACCCAAGGGACTATATCCGTTGTTCGAAAGACTCTAGTCGACTATAGTCGCTTGATCGAAGTTGTTGATCATCCGATTAAACAACCTCATACTCGCTATAATTCGTTCTCATTCGAACTAAGCATCGTCCGAATATATTGCCCTGAGTATGAGGTCGAGCTGCCCGGGAAAATACATATAGACTTGTTCCTATTCCCTACGTAGTCTACAGGATGGCAATCAGAAAATGTAAGGCGGTGCAGGAAAAACAAAATTGACGCGCATGCATGAAATCAACGCGCGCGCGGACCAGAGACCGAACATATTTGTTTGGGTGGCCTTATGTACAGGAGTTGCAACTTAGGAAATGCCATTTGAAGGTCACACTTTCCCCACCCGGACTATAATCCATATGGTTTTGGTGGAGTAAAATCGAAAACACACGGTCCAGCACTTCCCTTATTGCCAACCCCTGTTTTATAATGCTCCTTAAGTACCCCCATAAAATTCGCAGGATAAATAAATATTTATATAGCTTCTCTTTCATAACACCCATTACACATAATTTAACAACTGATATACATACATACATACATACATACATACATACATACATACATTGCACGTTACCACGATCTAACATTTACTGAACGGAAAATGGGAACGAAGGACAATTTATAATCTGACGCCTCTGTTGGTCCAGGTTAGCATTCGAGACATTCGGCGGGCATGCCTTTGTGGCATAAAGTGTGTACCATCATATTAAAGGACGTGGACTGATCTTAATGTATACAACACTGCCACTTCATGGTTCGTTCGCTACATGTATTTGTTTGTATTACCGTTCGCATACTAAGTTATATGGGTGCATGCCGCACCCCTTCCCAAAATCATATAGCACTTTTCGCAAACACTGTTTGAGTAAACTACTTGTACAAAATACAAAAATATATATAATTGTGGTAGGGATAGTGACCCAACAACCGTCAAGTTACGAAGATGCCCGCGAAGGTTGTTGTCCTTTGGGGAAAACATTATCAGCATGCACGCCGCGGTCAATGAAACGTTACATTCAGTATAAAGTGCACCCATTGTGATATTATATACGCGTACGATATTACATTAAAGATAGTATACATGATTGGTAAACTGTTGCAAATAGTTTTATCCCCCTGTGTGATTGAATATATGCATGATTAAAACCAACATGAGCAAAAACCAGCTCCGTACTTCGTCTAACTTTTGAGAAAACAGTCAAAAAAGGGTTTCGCCCCAAAACCACTTCGCCCTGAACCATTTCGCCCTGAACCACTGCCTGTGCGCGAAGTGGTTTGGGGGCGAAGTGGCATTTGGGCGATGTAGTGTTTGGCCAAGGTGATTTGGGGCGAAATGGCACTCAAGCGAAGTGGTTTGGGGGCGAAATGGCACTCAAGCGAAATAGTTCTGGGGCGAAATGAATTTTCGTCTCATGAGACGAAAACTAATTGTTTTACTCATTTCTCAAAGACTATAGCACTTTAGACAAAACAATTTCAGGGGAAGTTTTCTACGGTCATCATGTTTATATTGTGTAAGTTAGGTGTAAATCTGTGAACATTTCTGATTTTCGAGATTACCAATGATGTATACTGCCTTTAAATATGTACAGTTACATCGCGAGTACAATTACATTGTAGATCCGCTTTCCACTGTATAGCTTTAAATGCAATTGACAAGAACCCGCAGCTCGGCGATTTCCTCGAATTATCTCTAGCCGTTGTAACATTTTGTGCATGCAGTGTTCAGAACGTTTGCCTCACATGACTCTTTGGACAAGGTTCTTGGAGCTCACATAGGAAAGTCTTACGTCTTAGATTGACGAGTCTTCTTCACCAGGCGGCAGTCGTTCTGTCTTGGTGGTTACGCTGATACTGATGCTAGTGCGGTCCTTATAGACGTTTCCGCAGCATGCCAGAAACGATTTTCTGAAGTACTTGCGGAAACCGGTCGTTGTGAAGGCGTATACGAACGGATTGACGCAACTGTTGGCGTAGGCTAGACACACAAAGACTCCCTGTACGTTTGCTATCACTGTGTGATCCATCGTTGCGAGGTTTTCAACATTGAACCTCAACCAGATGGTAAAGATCTGAATGGGTGCCCAGCAAAACGCGAACAGGACGACCACAATGAAGACCATTCGAGTGATCTTTCTCTTTCGTCGCAGTGCCCGGGTATGGGCCTGCGCACTCTCGGTGCCACCGGAGGTCTTTCGCCAGATGGTAATTAGGATTTGGGTGTAGCAAAACATGATCCCAGCCACAGGCACGATGTACATTGACAGGAGCGAGAAGACACTGTAGACTTTTAAACTGACAGGACTGGGAAAATCACTGTCACAGTTGCCCGTCTCGGCAAGGAATGCGAAGACGAACGATGCGAGGTGGATCAAGGAAGAAACTGCCAAAAAACAAAAGAGACAGGAAAAACAGTTACAACAAATCATCTTGTCCCCATCTTTGCACTCTTCCAGCATGCAGATTCTTTTTTTGTTTTTGTTTTTTGTTACATTAGAGTCTGTTCCTTTCCGGTGGTTAACCGGTCCAATGCTGTTTTCTGGCCAAGACTAATGCTTTTCCCATCCCGATGCAAGTGCCTGCAAAAGGGCCCAAAGTAATGCTTAAAGTACTTTTTGAAACTCGCCGTAGTGAACGCGTAGACGAAAGGATTAACACAGCTGTTAAGGTACGCAATGCACACGAAGGCACCGTGTATGCTAGAAAGGGTGTAGGTAGGCTTAATTCCCGGATTAACAATGGTCCACGTGTTGAATGCCTGAATGGGCGCCCAGCACAGAGCAAAAATGACAACAACGATGAACACCATCTTGGTAACCTTGCGTTTCCTCTTGAGGGCGCGTGACTGCGCGTCCTCGGTCCACTCGACCGTGTTCTGTTTGCGCCATATTTGATTGAGTATGTTTGTGTAGCAGAAGAGGATAACCAGGAGAGGCAGGGCGTACATCACAAGAAAAGCGAAGATGGCGTAAATATCGGCGCTGATCTGTCCATTGGGAAAGTGTCTTGAACATTCTTGGTGTTTTTCGAGACGTGTGAACACAAACGAAGCTAAGTGAATCAACGCCGAAACTAATAAAAGAAATACAAAAACATACAAATTAATAGGATCACTCAACTTTTTGATGGGATTAAAGAACTTCAAAGCCCGTAGGCTAAATTGCATCAAGTGTCTTCCACCATGGTCATGGCGCCATATAGCCAACGGCCAGAGACACATAGACATCATCTTACTCTTCCCGAAAGAATGTTCTGGGATATTTTCAGTGCATTGCACAGCACACTGGACCAACGACATTGCATCCCTTCCAAAGGATAGAACAATTGTGGTTGACGTTGCCATTGCCAAGGGAATATTTAGGTACCACGACCGGGTATCAACCCGCTGCATCAGGTTTTCACCCAGTGTTGCGAGTCAATGGTACCCAACATCATGTTTATGGAGGAAACAAACGCGTACGTGTTTTGACCCGCCATAAACAATTTCAATTGTAAACTGTTCTTCACAGCCGAACTTTCCAAAAAGAGTTGTCTGACTAACAGTTGAATTATTTCAAAATTTATGATATAACGAATTCATGTTTACTCTGGATACATTAGAGCCCAGCAACTTTCGAGGATCCACAGTTACTTCCATTTGGACCCATAGCGCCTCTTCACTTTGCCAATACTCTTCCGCCCGACATGGAAGTCACATTAATCAAGTTTTGATTTTCTGCTCCTCATTTTTACCGTTTGAGTAACATGCAAACATATAGGCACAGGGAGAGTGTGAGAAAGTGTCCCCAGAGTTCGGCGTCCATTTCAAACTGAACGTGACGTCTACGTGGGGACGCACACGTTTCGGGACGGGAAAGGCAAACAGCCGCCACGACTATATGTTGCTATTTCGGCTAGGGTTCGAAGACCTGAGAAGACCGTCTACACTTCGGCGAGACGAAATGGTGATTGTGACTTAAGCATTTTTGATAAAACAAACGTTCTGTTTCATTACGTAAACCTGAGTCGTTATCGCTGAAAACATATATTTGTGTTTCCTATTTATAAATCTCATACATCACAGAGTTCATGCCTGTCTACGAAAAATAAAATAAAAACAGTAATTTTGGAGGTTGAGAAACATTCAAAGATATTTCTAGTAATTGAATGACATAGTGGGAAGTGATAATGTATGAAGCATGGAACCGATTTGAATATATGAATAAATCAAGCCTAACTCTGGCGACATAAGCAATTTGCCGACACGTGTTAAAACTGTGTCTTTAACGCATCACATATGGCGATGGAAAACGAAAACCGTCATCATTTTGTTTATTTGGATTATACAGCCTCGGAATTCCAAATGGTTCAATGTCGCTGTCTTGTTAGGAAGCGCTACGACACCTATTATTTAGGTTAAGTGCAGTCTACCGAGGAAATCACAAGGCATCTGCCCAAGTACAATAATCCGTTTTACCAAAAGGCATAATCGTAAATATGCTTATTTTCCTTTTTATGTGCAAGTTATGCGTGTATTGCGTGAAATTTAAAAGCAGAAAGGCAGCTGCACGTTCTTCTGAGAAAAAAATTACTCATGGTTGCGTAAAATCTTACTCTTTGTGGTGGTACAAGGGGAACATGGCCGTTTGAGGGTAAAATAGTACGCAACAGGCGTTGCGTCAAATTTTGCTCAATTTATGTGTCAAATGAAGACCCAATAGGCCATGGGCCAAAATCTGTAGGAGGCCTAGAAATTGAGTTTCGTTTTAACTTTTTAGGGGCAACTTAAAATTAAGTGATCTTTACTAATTCGATAGTGCTGAATTCGAATCTGGTTGTTCACATCGTCCAAATTTGCACATTAACCCAGGGTTTTTGCAGTTTTTGGTAAAAAACAGTATTTTTTATCATAGTGGCTTTGTTATACATCCAAATGCTTTCAAACTTGCCACAGTTAGTTGTCAGTCATATTAGCATAATACGAGTCACTATTTTTCACTCCATGTCGCCGCTAAGGGGCGCTATTGTTATGTTTTCCCCAAATTGTGTGATTTTTGTCCCAAAATTGGACTTTCTAATCTGCAGTAAACTGCATGTGTCTTGTTTTTGTCGGCTGTATTTGATCTGTAGATGTAATGGGTGAAAGGTTGAGGACTCATTGAGCTTACATTTAAGGTGTAAATCTCCCTCATGTATTAATTTTGGATGACTTCAAATCAATCAAACTTCACACCGCCAGCGCCAAAAACCAGGCCCCCAGACTTGCAAGCGCCAGGAACCAAATTACTAAGTATGAAACAAAGACCCCCCTTGTCCAGGCGTATAAATCATTTGAAGCTCATAAAATGGCCTCAAATTTAATATATACAGTGTATATAAAAAAGTCGGACTCATCAGCAATAACTTGTACAAATATACATGCTTTCTTTTAAGTCTGTTTCCTCCATAAAAAAAGGCCTGCTACTAAGCTCTACATGTGGCACAGATAAAGCTGAGATGAACTGATAACCGGCAAAAGCTTTAAAGGTGTATGTGACATGGAAATTACTACTGCTTTAAACATATAAATAGAGCAGTGTATTAAATTGCACGTATTTTTTTTTTTTGGTGGTCCGTTTCTTCCATGAACATTCTATTCAACTTTATACAGCACAGATAAAGATGAAATGAACCCTATTTACCGATAACTGACAAAAGCTTTAAAGGTGTATGTGTCATGAAAATGAATACTACTATTATATTAATACTATTATACTACACGATTTATAATCGTGTAGTATAATAATAAAAGTCACGGGTTTCAAACTGATTAGTTAATCATGTGTTTTTTTGTGGTGGTCCGTTTCCTTCTTGAACATGGTATGGTGCCGATGATTTTCAAAAGCTTTAACGTGCGTTTGTCATTCGATTGATAATTAACAGGGAACTATAACCCTCTCAGTTGGCAGAAATTCCATGACTGCAACCATAGAATAGAAGTTGCTTAATGCCATTCAGCGGGAATTAGTCGAGACAAATAAAGAATTCACTCAGGAAATCGCGACCAAGGTTTAAGCAACCATCCTAGGATGTGCTTGCACTGTCCCGCTGCTTTTTTTTTTCAGTCCAAAGTTATTTTTTAGAGGTATGCCGAAACAAGGCTGTTGCAGATGTCCTGTTTAATGTATTTGACAGTTTGTGATCTCATTCTGTGTCACGTAAAGTTTAATACAATACTTTTGAGCATTTACACTTGACAAGAAAAGGGGTGTCCGCAACGTGAAAACGGATGTAATTGCTCTTTTTAGTGTATGCAAAATAATATGTAATGTGCCATTAAGTTTGTTTTGGACTTTTTAGAACGTTTTGTCCGTGGCAACAAAATAATATTGTTGAAAAATGGGCCGGATTTTAGCAAACTAAAACCAACCACCCCCCCCCCCCCCCCCCCCCCCCCACCCCACCCCCAAAAAACGTGCAAGATGGGACAAACATCCCAATAATTGCAGTGTTTGTATAAACACCTACACATGCAGTTGAACTTATAAACTAAACATAGCAATGGGGGAGGGGGGTCGGGGGAGGCGGTGTTTCGGGTCGTGTTCCCCCAGCAAAAACCCAGTGCCTCCCCGGATGCCCCCTAGGAAAAATTATGTAGTGCCATAAAATGGCAAGGAGAACTGCATGAGGAAAATAACGTCCATTGTGTGCATGTAATTTGACTTAAAAACGTATCCCCGCGTCCCCCTTCCCCTAACTAAAAAGCAATACACCGTCTCGTTCCCCATTGACAAAAATGCCGGCTACGCTGCTGAAACAAAGGTATTATGGCAAAATATCACTATTTTGACCAACATTTGGCAAACAAATCTCCAAAAAGGATTGTTTCTCCTGTGTTAACCTTGGGCCTACCACTTACAAGCAGACAACATAAGATTCGGATTCAACATTATTGAAACTGTGCACCATTCTGTATCAACTCTGAAAGCATTTGAATTTAAAATGGAGGCACTATGGTCAAATCCTGAATCCTCCCAGTCCAACTAGCACAGGGCCATTTTGCATTTAATGTAAAAAACTTACGTGCAATGTGACCCAGCAGGTTTACCACGGCATATTATAAAGATCACTTAAAAAGTTAAGACGATCGAATTCGATACAAATAGCTCAATATTGGTATAGGTCGTCTGCACGTTGAGCAGAAGGTCCGCAGTTCGAATCCTGGTGGAGCCAAGTTGCTTTTCACTGCATCCAGATTTCCCAAACTCATGGACATTTGTTAACAATTGTATCTAATGTATTCACCCCGGCGCGGCCCGGCGGTCCCTGGATTACAATCCCTAAAAAAATGTCTTATTCAAGTTAAGACGAAGCTTAATATTTCTAGGCCTCTTACAAATTTTGGCCCATCGCCTATTTTACGATTGCAGTCACATAATTATTCATTGCTAACGGGGATAGACCTACTTACTGCAAATGGGTTCCTTTTTCCTTCTCAATCATAATGCCAATACACGTTGGCACGACCAGGGCACTGAGCTTTATTGGGCCAGTGTGGATCGGGACCCAGTCTATTGTAATCCTAACTCGTGTCCAGATTAACGCGACGACACTGAATTTTGCAATGCAGCGATAGCTCGAGGTTGCGAAAAACCGCGCGAGAAAGCGGCTTAAATAGTAAATTTTTCTGACCTTTATTTCTACGTTACGTGCAAATGGTTCAAATGAGAACAAGTGAAATACTATTCAGCATGTCTCAAACTACTTATATCCAAAAAATAAAGTTGCCCCTAAAAAGTTAAGACGAAACTGCAAGATACGGGCCTTTGGCCCATGGCCTACAAGGACGACTTCAAAATGTTTACCCAATTGTATTGCGTTTAATTTTTAGCCAGCAAACGGGTATTTGTTTAAACTCTGTATTGGGTTCAAGGTTAAATCGTAGGCCTATGCGTCTTACCCAATGTTGATTATTTTTTTTCTCCACAATTATTGGGTCATTTGTGTAGAATATTTATTTTGTTTCTCTTGTTGGGTTTTTCAACCATGTGTTGTTTAGCACAATTTTACCCATTATTTATCGGGCAATTCTGCTGTGATTGATATTGTCAGCTACGGAGGGCAAACGACGTTGAAGTCGGTTTAGAGAAAATAAATAAATTGTACAGAGTTCAGGGCTTGTTCAGGTAGTGGAGGACACTCCGGTAGATGTAACACACCATGTTGGGTACGTTATTTGGGGTATTAAAGTAGCAAAGTTGTACAACGATTTCCGCGCCACTGGGTGAGGTCACAATTCTGTGTGTGTGTTGTTTGTACGTGTTAGTGTTACAGATCTGTTCACATATATTAATCGGAATTGTGACCTCAGAACAAACACCGTGTTAACAGGACGTGTTAAAAGTCGTGCACAGAACCACAAGTTTCAGTAAGTGAGGGCGCAATTTTGTGTTGCGTGTTAGTGTTAATGTTAAATCGGCGTTTTGGGAAACCGTGCTAGTGTTATAAGTGTAGCAGATCTGTTAACATATTTGTTGACTCGGCGTCTTGGGAAATGTCAAGGCGGTAGGGTTCTGCAAGACTTTCAACACTAACACTTACACAGAATTGTGACCTCCGGTCCGTGTTGAGCTTAACCACTAAGTGATGGAAATCTTCACGAAGCCAAACAATTGTCTCAATTGTGGGTAGAATGCAAGATCCAATACATTTATAAGTAGTGTTGAAAAATAAAATGAATTGAGAATCACGAAAGTTCTAAAATAATCAACATTAATTAACACCACCTACTTCGTTCAGATTAACTCAACAGATATGTTAACAGATCTGTTACGATAATCTTCAATTACTGGACGTCCTTTATTGCGAACTTTCCCTAAATAACGTGCCCCGATATGTCCCAGTGCCAGTTATCATGCCTGAACAAGCCCGCACAATGTAACATTTTTATTCGTTTTCTCCGTGTCGACTTCAACGATAACCTTTACCATGCAAGCATGCTGTTTGACCACGTGCGCATGCGCCCGCTTACTCAATCAGAGGCAGTTCTTACGCAACCTGTACTCACCAATCCAGATAGTAATGTTGATGATTACGGCCTTCGTCACTGTTCGAGTGTTACGGGACTTCACTGCATGGACGATGAGGTAATACCGATCCACAGTCATGGCAGTGAGCGTAAAACAGGTGGCCTGAACGGTGACCTATCAATGTAAAACAGATTCAGATTATCAGATTGTCGTCTTTAGAAGGAAACTTTAGAGTAGGACTTGAGTAAAGACCAACAGAAACTGCAACTTCACCAGTATTGGTAACTGTAACATAAATATGGCAATAGCAGAATATTTATAAGGCGCACCGTTTCTAACATGACCGTTATCCAAAGGTTATTGTTATTATCGCTGCCATCAAGGAATCACCAGGACCATTTCGCTTCAACTAGGTGGCTGCCTGGCCAAGGTTCACAACCCTATCAACATTTAGATTGTGGCATTCCTCAAACAGCTCCCCAAATATCGCTTGGTTGATGAGGTAGTCGGATTAGGTGTTTTTCCCAGGGACACAAACACTAGCTTTGCACTAGTGAGGCTCGAACCCATAACCCATGGGGGGTACCGTGGCCGAGTGGTTAGGGCCATTGACTCGCAATCATGGGTTAAAACTTGGGGTTGCGGGTTCGAACCCGGCTGCGGTACCTGTGCCCTTGGGCAAGGCACTCAACCACACTTGCTCCATCCTTCGGAAGGGATGTAAAGCCGTTGGTCCAGTGTGTTAGGTAATGGTAACGCACTCTAAAGATCCCAGAGCATTCTTTCGTGAAGAGCAAGGGGATTCCCCGGTGTCTCTGGCCATTTATCATTATAATTCTTCATGGGTTTCCTCACGCTTGCGAGTGACAGTGCAATGAGCACTATTGAGGAATTCTTGGTATGAATACCAGAAAGAAATAATAATAATAAACAACGACAACGGAGCATCGACAACGGCAACGACAACAACGGCAACAGCGGCAACGACAACGGTATGAGTAACAACGAAAATGGTAACAACGGCAAAGGCCGGCAACGACGACACAAACGGCGATGGTGACAACAACGGTAAATACAACAATAACCACGACATAGACAATGACAATGACAACGGCAAATACAAGGCCAAGGGCAAAAGACACAGTGGTGGTGGCAACAAGTTATGTTCTGCACTTTCAGAGTCAAGTATAGTTTTGTATTCATTATATATACGATACGTTAACACTTCACAATCTGAAAAGAGCAATGCTTGTAGGATATTGTCAAAGGATATCTTGTTGTTTACATTTTGGGTTTTAAATCAATATAAATATACATTATGTGGGACACAGATTTGAATGGTAATATGTTAATAGACACCATTCGCTATTAGGCTTTTTGTAACCTAAACTAATCGACGTTTCCCTCATTGTCCAAGTTTGGATCCCAAGAGGAGTGTGAGATAATACAAAAGAAAACGGATAATGTTGCGAAAGGTAAGATATTTTAATTGACTCCATTGCTCTTGCTGAAATCACAGATACAAACCCACTGTCATTTGTTAATTTGTTTTATATGTATTTAATTTGGATTACGTTTTGTCTAGTAGAGGATAACCGTTTTGTTTAGACAGTGTGTCGTTTTTAGGACATATAACAACGATATGTGCATATTTCGCGCAAACGCTTCTAAATAAATAAAGTAAAATGTCCGACAGGTCACATGAGTGCGTCGGCCGGACGACTTGACGCGATTTCATATAGATACACAGTTGAAAGTACTAGTAAGTCCCTCATCAGATCAAGTATTTTAAAGTGGCTCTCCCCAGGTACCCATGTTCCCACAAAGTATTCGCTGTTACCACAGCTAGGTACTTTATTGCCGCTTCAAACGGAGCGTAAGAAGCAGGCAGGTTTTATCGGGTCTCGATCGCTCTCAATCACTGTACAGCTCTCCTCCAGCCCCGACGGCAACATCGATGCCATTTCCGGCTTTATTTCGTTGGGCGGAGCTCACAACAACCCCGCTGTTGTAAGGTGAATAAACGCACACTCGTAGCTGTCTTATCCCATCAATATCATTCCGTCGTTATTTCCCGCTTCCCTGTCCGTCGTCTGTGTTGTATCAGCTTAAGATGTATCGCTGTTCCAAAGACTGGGAAAATGAACACTGTGCTCGTATCCGGGGCTGATCGATTTTCTCTCTGCTTCACCGGTAATGAGGCGGTTTTGCTATCGACATCTACTCGAATGCAAAAAGCATATCAATTTCATGTCATTTTGTTTTCCATACGTGTATTAAAGTAATAATGTATACCAAAAAAATGTAAACATCACCTTTCTCCGTACAGTTCCACAAGCATGGCATACGCGCATGGTAAAGGTAAAAAACAAATCAATTCACGTTTTCTATCGCATTTTATATACTCTACAGGTATATAAATATAAAACGAAACATTGAATATAATCGCAATAAGACGAAACAACCTAATAATGTGACTTTTTGATAAATACAGCAAAGTATTGATGTAGCTTGGTTATAAAAAAATAACATCAATCCTGTAACAACAAAAATTATGTATAAATACAGGAGTAATAAAACAAAATGCGGTACGAATTGGTTCTCTTCAAACAACAGGTCCAACTGAACGAAATAAAAACTGGCCAATGATGCATAACAAAAAACATTAACCTAACTGCTGCAGTTAGTGTGATAACTTTCCAAAATGACAATAAGCTATTTCCTGATATAATTGGTTCTCATCCACGAAGTGATGTCATATTGAACGGAGAAACGGATATCATGTCATCCTGAGTATTTCTTTTCACGACCTATTAACGCAGGCGTCTCTGAATTATGTCCGATATTGGGCAAGACGGGCCCCGGGCGGCGTCCACATCCATCCAGCGTCCGCTCTCGGACCACTCAACATCTGTCAGGCTGCTTAGGGAGGATCGTTATAGAGTACGGGATGCTTTTAAAAGGAATCATCGCTTTGGGTGTCAAGACATGACTTACTTGTGTATGTGTTGTTTTGATTCAGGCTACTTCAGAGGTCGTATCAGTCAAAAAATAAAAAGATTCAGCTTGGCTGAGGCATTCAAAAAGGCTGTCTTATGGGCAGCTTGTGTAATAAGATAGAGGTCTATCAACTCTTCAAGGGATATAAAACACCCGTTTGAAATTATCGACGGATTTAATGAAAATGTTACCTCGTATTGTCTAATGGATAATTCTCTAATGGAAATTTGGGGCACTATGGGACTCTTGCATAATTTATATATAAACTCTTGCAACAATCATGTGTCATGTTTAAGTTTACCTCCACTTTTGTAAGAGAGGACAACTCCAATACGCCTTGAATTATGAACAATCTGATGATCTAATGACCTGACGCTTGAGTCCAAGCACCAAGCTACAAAACATGGTGATTTAATTTCAGATTATTTAATTAAAAGTGTTTTAATGGCCAGAAGGGATAAAGGTTGAAGTAATAAACTTCCACTTATTATGGTGTTTACATGCTGTCTAGTCAAGCAACCTTCTTCGTGTGTTTTCTCCCCCTTTAAATCCAGAAGCAGTGTTTCGCGAAATGCAGACTCGCGCCTGATCGATACTGCCGTCTACAACGCGCGTTTGCTATAATTGCAGCGAGTTAATGACGGCTCAACTCTGCTCTGTCATGAAACATATAATATAAATAAAACTAGGCCACATGACTAGACGACGTCTCACTTAATTGAATATGACCTTTAAAGGTTTAGTGAGATGAACATTATCAACCAGCTTCTGTTGTACACAGATCAAAAGATCCACCTGTTGCAGACAAAGGGGGGCAAACTAAATTTTGTTTTCATTTCAGAAAGAAGTGACATTTTCTCTACTTCAAACATGTCTTGACAGATAAGGGCGCTGTTTATCGCTTGTCATGCGGAACCCACAGTTGAAAAACAAAGAATGAACATTACATTAGGATTGTTGAAAATGACATATAAAATAAACTCAGTAAACTGATACAGTTCAAGATACATGTATCAAGAAGCCACTGAAAATGACACCAACTTCTGTACACAAGTCCTCTATAGTCCTGAGAAGACATCACAGGTTTGCTCATGAATATGGAAATTCTCAATACAAATAGAAAACAATTACACCAAAACACAACTATCCAATTCTATAAAATCGAATGAAATCTGTAAAACATCCTCTACTATTATGTTATGTAATAACAATCGTATTCCATGCGTCTTTTATAAACAAAAATAGAAGCGCATGTCAGTTCTGCTGGAATTACAGCGTAGATCGGAGCGAAGTTTCCGTTTCTTTCCCAATGACTAGGCCTACTTTGTTGTTTTAAACACTTCTTTTATTGAAAAGTGACAAACGATATTTGGGGGACATAATTATAACTTCTTGGACTTGATACATGTGCATTTGCGACCCTTGATGCTTCGTACAGGTTCATTTGTACACATCTATGTGTTGTTATATACATTGCTCGTTTCGTGTTGCATTTGAGAAGCCATGATATCATTGCTATGAAGCATCAGCGACGTATCCATTTATTGTGTTATGTATCAGATCAAGGACTATACATTTCTTTATGTAGGCATTTTCATTCGACCATTCCTTCCTGGGTTAATTGAATGTCAAAGTTCACCCAATTCAAACATCACATTTTTGGCAATTTGTTTTTAACTTATGCAGCAACATTGCCCATGAAACTATGATCTATCTTCATGAAACTATGTACAGGCATACGTTCCAGGACAAACTTCCATCAGCATGTATGATGTCAACATTACGTCATTTATTACGTAATATAATAATGTTAAACTGCCCAAAAAGTGGATTTTTATCATGTAAATGACCTGGCCCTTCCATCCTGGGTCAATTGAAGGTCAAAATTCAGCTAATTAAAAAAATCACCTTTTAAACAAAATGCAGCCAAATAGTCCAGTAAAAATTGACATGAAAATTGCTTAACCCTGACATTTTAGTTAATAACCAAATTGTGGTGGCAAAGTATTTGTATGGACTTAAAGATAGTATACATGGTTGGTAAACTGTTACAAATAGTTTTATCCCTCTGTGTGATTGAACATATTACTTCGTCTAACTTTTTAAAAACATTCAAAAAAGGGTTTGCAGTCATTTCGCCCCAAAACCACTTCGCCCTGAACCATTTCTCCCTGAACCACGGCCTGTGCACGAAGTGGTTTTGGGGCGAAGTAGCATTTGGCGATGTAGTGTTTGGACGAAGTGATTTGGGGCGAAATGACACGTGGGCGAAATGGTTTTGGGGCGAATTGAATTTTCGTCTGATAAGACGAAAACTAATTGTTTTACTCATTTCTCAAAGACTATAGCACTTCAGACAAAACCATTTCAGGGGAAGTTTTCTACGGTCATCATGTTTATATTGTGTAAGTTAGGCGTAAATCTATGAACATTTGTTTTATTTTCGAGATACCAATCATGTATACTGCCTTTAAACTGTCCCCCCCCCCCCCCCCCCCCCCCCCCCCCCCTGGGGAAATATGCTAATTAGCTAAAAGTTGGCATTGAAGTACATTTTGCATGGATAAAGCACATATTTCCGACACCTACACTAAATCCTACGATTTGACAATTTGGGATAAAATCTTCACATTTCTAATGCTGCCACGGTTTAATCATATCCAAAGACACAAAATATAACCATATTAAGCATGTGTAGTCCATAAACAATTAAGAAATCTTAAGAATTGGCAGGTACGTTTTGGTTAACACATTACACTTAACATAACAAGGGAAAATAACTTGTCCCCGTTTTGGAATCATAGACTACATTTTATTTTTCTCTGTTAAAAACCAATGTGATCAAATCGAGGCTTGAATCAAAGTTATAATAGTTTGACCCTGTGATGGAATTGTTGCATGTTCACACAAATGACTTGTTCATGCATGTATAGCGCAATCGAGTAAACGGGCAACGTACGCGTACAAACGACATCTTGCTAACAACAACGGGAGATTAAAGGCACAGGCTCGTCAGCAATGCGCGCCCGCCAAATGTGTGCCACGCAATACGCAGCTCCATAGCAAAGGCATGGAGCTGCGTGTTTCGAGCACGAATTTGGCGGGCGCGCATTGCTGACGAGCCTGTGCCTTTAACACTCTATTCATGCGTCAGAACAGTTCAATTAGGCCCCCTGAACCAGTTCTACAGAATGCAAACTGCAAATTGGAAAGGCTCCTTGAACGACTAGAAAGGCTCCAGTTACGTATGCCTTCCAAGCCTCGTTGTGAATGAAGGTGAGACTTTAAACGCACAAGTATAATGGCCCCTTTCCAATCTGCAGTTTGCATTCTGTAGAACTGATTCAGGGGGCCCAATTGAAACGTTCTATCGCATGAATAGAGTGTTAATCTCCCGTTTTTGTTAACAAGATGTCGTTTGTATGCGTTGCCCGTTTACTCGATTGCGCTACATGTGTGTCATAGTGATGAATATGCAATAATTCCATCACAGGGTCAACTAACTTTGCTTCAAGCCTCGATTTGATCACATTGGTTTTTAACAGGGACAAAGAAAATGTAATAAAAGCCTATGATTCCAAAACGGGGACAAATTATTTTCCCTGCAACCTGAATGTATAGCGACAGTTAACGCGTAATCGGCATATATGACTAGGAAAATATTAAGTGTAGCTGTTAATATGTTTTAACCAAAACGTACCTGCCAATTCTTAGGATTTCATTATTTTGTATGGGCTACCCATGCTTAATTTGGATATGATTAAACCATGGCAGCATTACGAATGTGAAGATTTTATTCCAAATTGTCAAATCGTAGGATTTAGTGTAGGTGTCGAAAATATGTGCTTTATCTATGCATAATGTACATCGATGCCAACTTTTAGCTAATTAACATATTTCCCCAGGGGGTATTTTGGAAATTATTTTTTTTGGAGACAGTCTAAAGGGCCTGTGACATGCTAAGCAACTTTTTGCCTAATCTTTGCTTCATATGATGGATTACTTGTTCAGCAAGACATGCTATTGTTCGTTTGGATGTAAAATTAATAAAATATAGCCTTTTTCAACTTTGAAGATTTCACTGCAATAAACCACAGACAGAGGGCGCTGTTTGGAGTGCATCACGTAAGGAAGACAGAAGGGAAAAGTTAAGAAAAACCATAAGACTTCAAGTTGGACTTGTGGCAAATTGCTGCAGTTTCTACCCCCAGTTTCGTCAAGGCTTACAACAGGAAACATGTAGAACAAACTCAAACACTCGTGTCCCGAAATTGACGCCAGATGGGCACACGAACATGGAATTTTGAAATTCGCGCGAAGTTGGCCCCGAACTTGGTCAACAGCCAATCAACAGCCGAAGCAAGTACGATGCCTACAGAAGGTCACACGATGGTACCCGAACCACACACGAAGGCCACACAAAGGCCACACACGAAGGCCACACAAAGGCCACACGATGGCTACACGACGTCGTATTGAGAGTACGACGCGTTCGAAGTAAGTCACGAAAGCGTCACGTGACCTCCCGATGGTATAAAACCTTCTGCCGACCGTGGGAAATTTAAATGCTGATCCGAGATTATTGGAAGCAGAACACAATTTGGCTGCCTTCGCCGACACCGTGGTCCCATCTCGATGTCATCGTACTATAATACGATGGCTACAAGACGGCATTGCGAGGGCTTCAAGTAGTCGTGTTGCCTACCTAAGACAATCGGGCAGCTTCTTGTTTCCTTCGTATTGTCTTTGTGAGGCGAAAAATGCCCGATGGCACCGATGATCACACGAAGCAAAGAGGAAGATGACACGATTTGACAAGATGCCCTCACGATGGCCTTACGAAGGGCAAAATTGACACACGAATTCAACACGAAAATGAACCTTCGCAACGTCTTCCGGCAATTTGTTGGCCTGCCAACGATTTTGCCACCGCTCACGAAGTTGCTGCCGGAGCCTGAGAAACTCCACCGGCGGTCATACGATGGCTTAAGTTGCCCTCACGAATGGCCCGATGTTTATACGATCAGAGCCGAATTTAAAAATGTCCTTTATACCTTAGTCACACTAGAGGCGAAATAAGCCGGAATGCCGTCGGAATAAAAATTCTTCGTATATTCCGGGATATTTGAAGTGCATTCTAAAAATTCTGACTACATTATGAGTGCATTCCAAACATATGGGCCCATTCTTGTGGCCGGCCCGAATGTTTTGCTCATACTCAAAACATTCGAGGTGCATTCGAAGAGGAGAAATATCGAACGGCATTCAAAGTGTATTCTAACTGCATTCTGACTGCATTATAAATATTCTTACGGCATTCCAACAGAATTCGAAACATTCTGATCGCGTTCGAGGGAAAAATGGCAATCCTGCCAGAATGTACCGAATGTGCCTCGAATGAGCCGGAATGCACATCGAGTGCATTCGGGCAGCAATCGAACCGCACTCGTACGGCATTCGAAGTGTATTCTTAATATTCTTACTGCATTATAACATCATTCTAGGTATTCCTACGGTGTTCCAACTACATTTGAACTGCATTCGAAAGCTAATACACCCGGAATGTGCAAGAATCATTCGAGGCGGGATCGAAGCGCATTCTAAGTATTCGAACAGCATTCTTGCAAAGCTGTAAGAATGTTGGTCAGTTTAAAATTCCCGCCCGAATGTGGCACGAATTTTGAAAATTGTTCATTCCGGCTGGTTCTGCTTGATTTCTGCTAATTCCGAATAAATGTGACGGGGGCTTTATCGTGTGTCCATCTGGCGTCAATTTCGGGACTGTGTGACGCCCGCATTAAGAAACAGGTACGATTTCAAAGAATCATGTAATAATTGTACGAATATGCCGAATTCATGTACAAATGCACTACGATCTCGACGATTAAGTTACGACTACTACGACTTATGTACGAATAGTTTACGATAATCGGCAATGTTCGTGACATTTCGACATATTTTTGGGTCACGAAACGCTATAAAAATCCGCCGATCGCTGGCCAACCGACTGGTACTTGATTCGTACTACATTCGGGACATTCGTGCCTGTTTCGGGATGTTTTCGGCGTGGGTCCACGAATTTGAGGGAGACACGAATGGCCAAGAATAGCCCAGAATGCAAAATAATCGATTACTAAGCTGTTACGGACGATAATAAAGGGTTACGAAGTAATTATGATACATCTACGAATTTCGTGAACCCTCCCACAAAAGTTTTTGCTAAACAAAAACTTTCGTGGCGGCTCGACGAAATCACGCGAACTGTACGAATGATTAGGAATCAATTAAGAATCATTTAAAACTGCAATAAACGTTTGAGAATTATTTACGAACCGGACAAATGTCCGATTCGGGACGATTCGCGATATTCGTAGCGTAATACCCCAGTCACACTAGAGGCGGAATGAGCCGGAATGCCGTCGGGATGAAAATTCTTCGTATATTCCGGGATGTGACCAAGATTGGTTGAGATCGAAGTTTGGGAACAACCTGAAGTGCATTCTAAAAATTCTGACTGCATTCTGAGTGCATTCCTAACATTTGGGTCCATTCTTGTGGCCGGCCCGAATGTTTTGCTCATGCTCAAAACATTCGAGGTGCATTCGAAGAGGAGAAATATCGAACGGCATTCAAAGTGTTTTCTAACTGCATTTTGACTGCATGAATTCGAAACATTCTGATCGCGTTCGAGGGAAAAATCGAAATGGAAAGCCATGACAATCCTGCCAGAATGTCCCGAATGTGCCTCGAATGAGCAGGAATGCACCTCGAGTGCATCTCGATTGCCGCCGGGATCTATTTCGATATTAAAATAGTTCAGCTGCAATGCACTTTGAATGCCTTCTGAATATTTCGATTGCCACTCGAATACATCTCGAATGCAGTCGGAACGTCCCGATTGGCCCTTGAATGGGTCCGGACGTAATTCAGAACACCACCGAATCGCATAAAAACGCGTCTAGCTGGCGCTGGAACTTCAGTCTGCATTGAGGAGTCGCCTGCTCAACATCAACATTTTGTCCATTGTTTTAAAACGTTTCCCAAGTTTCTCACGTCATGCCGCCAAGGAAGAAGAGAGCCAAGGTCAAGAACTCAACCACTAGCCGTGGCCGTGGACGGGGCAGAGGTGCTGCAGCCCAATAAGCCCCTAAAGAGCCAGCTCCTGTTGTTGAAGATGCCCCAGCTGCTTCACAGTTCACAGCCCCTCCCCCTGCTTCCCAGATAGTCATAGTCGCCGAGGTCCATCGGTCAGCAGAACAGTCCTCCTCTGACAGTGATGATGAGCTTCCTCCCAGTGAGACTGCCAAGTCCCAGAAGAAGCGCAAAAGGGAGCTGGTGACAGCTGGCTTCACCGAGGAGCAGGAGCAGGAAATGGTTGACTGGCTCAAGGCCCCTGAGCAAGATTGCATCCTCAACAAAAAGCACCCCAATTACATCAAGAAGGGCCTGAAGGACGCACTGTGGGAGCAGAAGGCCAGGGAGATGGGCAAGACCAGTGACCTGCTGAAGAAGTGGTACGCCAACATGAGATCCAGGTTTGGCAAGGTGAAGCAGATTCCCTCAGGTTCTGGCAACATTGAACTGACTGCAAGGGACCGCTGGATCCTGCGCCACTTTGAATTTCTCAGGCCCCACCTCATCGTCCAGGTCAAAAAGAGGGTCACTGTCAGTGTAAGTATTCTATTTCATTATTTCATGTTTTCATGACATTTTGATGATGAAATTGCAACAATTGTCCACATATTTTCACATTACTTATGATTATTTCTTTTTTAGATGAAGGCCAAGGTCCAAGCCAGGGCAGCTCCGGCTGCAACAGCAGGAGCTCCCCAGTCTGCGTCTGAGTCTGATGCCGCTGATCATCATCCCCCTACAGCCGCTCAGTCTGATGCAGACACTTCCTTGGGGTCCATGGCTACTTATGACACTGAGGCTACCAGGAGCAACATTGCCGAACTGCAAAGACAGCTGCTGAACAAGATCTCCAAGGCTGAGAAGTCACCCCTGCAACGTCAAAAAGACACCTTTGCTGACTTCATGAAGGAAGTCACCTACACATTCCCTCCCCCCATGTGGCTGAGGTTCCAGAGTGAAGTCAACAGCCTATTGCAGAAGTACCAGTTTGAGCTTCACCAGGCGCCTCCCACGCAGACACATCATCATCATCATCAGAAGCAGCAGCAGCAGCAGCAGCAGCAGGAAGACGAGTTCCTTAGACCCTATGCTCCTGCACCTATCCCAGGGCCCAGCAGCCAACAGTGTCCTTCAATGGGCTGGCAGCCTCATCCATCACAGTGGCCAGCACAGAACCACCGACCGACTTCTGTCTGGGGCTCCCAGGATGCAAGCTGGGTGCAGCAACAGTTCAAGCAAGAGCCTCCCGTCAGACCACAGAGTTCTCCACCCACCTACAGTGCCAACACCCCACTGCTACAGACTTCATCAACATCCATCCAGAGCCAGTACATGGGGAACTTCAGTGGCCTGAGTGGCTTCAGCAGTGGTTCCTACAACAGCTTCACCCAGCTATTTAACAACAACCAGGATGATGACACCCAAGACCTTAACACCCCTCGTCCAGTTGTGCACTCTCCCACACCTACCCAGCAGTCTGAGCAGTCAGAACAGGGTGATGGAGGCCAGGAGTAGTTATATTTTTGTGACATTATGTGGATAGTGTTTTTTTCAGGACAGATACTTTGCACAGGATTTGTGTGGTTTGATTATAACTAGCCGTACTTGTAAATTTGTTGCCTGTATTACCCTAACAAATAAAGATGTGCCCTTGAAATGTAACATGTTGTTTGTGTAAATAATGTGCCCAGTAATATTTCCTATTATTTTAGAATAAAAGTTACAGTAATTTAGCTCACAAACATAAACAAGACATACACTTCAAAAAATAATTCCAATGATAACTAATAGACAACTTGCCCCTGTTTGAAAATTTCAACCCCTACACCACAAATAAAAAAAAAAATATTTAATACATTCACTGAACAGCTATCATAACCAAATATGTTCATAAAATAAAATAAAAAAACTTTCTGTATATTTTAAACTATTTATGTTCGTAAAAATACATTTAGAAAAAAATTATAGTTTAATGACCCTGGATCTTTATTGATAAACCAATACTTTGAGAACCAATGAACATTTATTTTATTTATATCCCTTTTAAAGGGCAGTAACACATCTGCAGACAGCAGGGACTCTGACTAAAATTACTCTGAAGGAAGATTATTATGAAAGTAACCTCTGAGAGAAATATCAACCCGATAGGTCAATTTTCCGTGAAATAACAAGTGAAATATTTAATACACTTGCGAATGACAAATGCGAATATCAGTCTCTTATTCATCAATCATCCTGTCCTATCAGGGCACGGCTCCTACTGGGTTATTGGAATAATGCTTGATGATCTCCCGCTGCCTCTTTCCAGCCTTGGTGTCTCTGTTTCCTCCTGCAACATGCTGCACATCTTCAAGCTGAGCAAGCTGTCTCCAGGCTCCTGGCACAACGTTGTGCTGATCATCTTCCTCATCTACCATACCATTGTGAAGAGCAGGGTGACGGATCCTCATCAAGTTGTGCAGGCAGACACAGCATTCAACGATGTGCTGCACAATGGAAGGCCTTGGCTGCATGGTGGTGAGGAGGACTTGCCATCTCTGGGCCAGAATTCCAAATGCATTCTCCACCACACGTCGGCCCCTGGAGATCCTGTAGTTGTTTATCCTCTTGTCCCTCTGGAGATTCCTGTGGCCGTACGGCTTCATCAAGAAGGTCCTGATTCCAAAGGCATCATCTCCCAGGATAATGTATGGCATAAGCTCGTCATCTTGGGGAATAGGGCATGGCTCAGGAAATCCTATGCTCCTGTCTTCAAGGCAGTCTTTGAGCTCAGACTCGTTGAATATCTGAGCATCAGACATACTTCCATATGCACCGATGTCCACCCACAGGAACTTGTAGTCTCCATCCACAAGGGCCATAAGGACCACAGAGAAGAAGCCCTTGTAGTTGTGGTACAAGGAGCCGTTCTTGGCAGGTTTCCTGATTGCGACATGTTTGCCATCTAAAGCTCCCACAGCATGAGGAACATTCCACCTGTTTCTGAAGACCTCCCCAATAGGTGTCCATTCTTCAGGAGTGATGGGGCAGGTGATGACCCCATCCTTGTACTCCTCCACAATGGCTTGGCAGACTTCAGGGATGATGAGGCTGACGGTGTTCCTTGCCACACGGAAGCTGTACATGAGGCTGGGGTACTTGTCACCTGAAGCCAGGAACCTCACAGTGATGGCCAGCTTCATCAGTCTGGTGTAATGTCCATACAACCTCCTTCTCTCCTCTGCCAGCCATGGTCGGGTCTGATACCTTCTGGATTTTCTCCTCCTAATGTTTCTTCTTTTAGCCTCCTCCACATCTCTTTCAAGCAGGTCTTGCTGGAGGATAGCAATCTGGAGAAAAGCAACATGGTCCAGGGGGTCCATACTCTATGGTGTCTGGGCTGAGACTGATGAAAATGCTAGATTCGGCAGCGTTTTATACTCTATAGGGGACCATTCCGGTGGCATTATTGGTACACTCGGGACATTCGTGTTACATTCTAAGCACATTCGAAGTACGTTCCAAGTATTTGAGCTGCATTCTCTTTGAATTCTTAGACGTTCGAAACATATTCGGCGGCTATTCCGGGAGCGTTTTGACTGCATTTGAGGTGAATTCGTACAGCATTCGAGGCACCTTCTAACCAGACTTCGGGTGGTATTCGGGCAGCAATCGAACCGCACTCGTACGGCATTCGAAGTGCATTCTTAATATTCCTACTGCATTCATACTGTGTTCCAACTACATTTGAACTGCATTCGAAAGCTAATACACCCGGAATGTGCAAGAATCATTCTAGGCGGGTTCGAAACGCATTCTAAGTATTCGAAGGGCATTCTTACAAAGCTGTAAGAATGTTGGTCAGTTTGAAATTCCCGCCCGAATGTGGCACGAATTTTGAATTATTTTTTATTCCGGTTGGTTCTGCTTGATTTCTGCTAATTCCGGATAAGTGTAACGGGGGCTTAAGTGAAAGCGGGGCATAACAAGCCAATCGAATAGTGTGGGACGCGCCATAAGCCAAGCCTGCTCATGAGCGTTTTTTTCACAGAAGGCAGAGGGTCGTCAGCAATGCGCGCGCGCCAAATTCGAAATACGCAGCTCCATGCCTTTGCTATGGAGCTGCGTATTTCGTGGCACGAATTTGACACGCGCGCGTTGCTGACGAGCCTGTGCCTTTAGGTGTGCTTCCCTGCCTTCTCAAGTCAAGTAAATTACTTTCCGAAAAAGAACAATTTAAATACCAAATGTCCTTAAATAGTTTTATAGTTATAGTAAACAACTTAGCCTCTGATGAAATGAATACCGAAAACTTACGAATGCAACAGTGAGGCTTGTATAATTGACGTTCACTTACGCATTGGTGATTAAATGTATTATTTGTTATATTTAACTATTTAGTCATTCAACCTCTGAATCCAACCATCCCCGAACACCTCGCATCTGTAACTTGTTTCAGACGCACTCGTCTAGTTTCATGTATTTTTCTTCTTACGGTCCAAACCTCCTCCAGAGCATAACTCGAAAACGAAACAAGGTACGAACTTCAAACTTTGTACGAACTTAGAACCTGGTCTGATGATGTGTATACTGTCGTTACGTCAATATGACGTTACCAGCGAGCTAATTATAATATTTTTAATATCGCAAAATTTTGAATTTTTAACAAGACGTGACCTAACTCAAGAACTTGAAACTTGGTACAGTTATTGACCATAGACATGTCATCCCGATGTTAGCATGACGTCACCACACGTCATTGATTACGTAAGTATAATGCCAAAAAAGTGGAATTGTATCATGAAAATGACCAAAATATGCATTTGTAAAAAGTTTCCCTCTCCAAAACCACGTGACTCGGGGTCTTCGTAATGGGCAGACACATGTACCAGATAATGGGCTACAGTTTTCTTTCTGTGGGTATTTTCATCTGAAACTTTCTTTAGCCAAATTAAAAAATCACATATTTTGTACTTTTGTGTAGGCCTACTTATGCAGCAACATTACCTTTAAAACTACAGTATGCTTGATCTTCATGAAACTAGGTACAGGCATATGCCACATGACAAACTTGTGTGACGTCATGATGACGTCATTGATACTTATGTGACGGAATTTTAATTTTTCAAATTTCCCCCCATAAATTGCATTTGAACATTCAATTCAAAACAGTTTCCGTCTCAAAATCATGTGACCAAGGATCCTGATATTTGGCAAACACATCGACCAGATCATTGGCTCCTTTTTTTCTTTATGTGGGCATTTTTACCTGACCCTTCCTTCCTGTGTAAATTAAAGGTCAAAGCTCAGCAAATTCAAAAATCAATTTTAAAAACAGTAATAAATGCAGCCTAACTGGAGAACGGAGCGCGGTATGAACTTTCGTGCAATGTTACACCTTAAACTAAGGATCCCAATGTTTGCACGACCTCAGGATGACGTCATCGGTGACCTAATTATAATTTGAAGAAATGTCTTTAAAAATTGCTTTGTTGACAAAAAAACAACAATCTAACTCGAAAATGGAACAAGGAATAAACTGGAAACTTGGTACAGTTGCAGACCAGAGACAAGGAATCTCGATGATATTATGATTTAATCATAACGTCATCCAATACGTAATTATAAATACATGTATTTGAAAATGGCAAAGAAGTGAATTGTTGACAAAAAGCGGTCAAACTCGAAAACGGATCATGGTATCAACTTAAAACTTGTTACACTCTAAAACCTTAGCGTGGGCATCCTGGAAAGTGTCAATGCATGACGTCATTGGCTACCTCATAATTTGAAAATGTACCTAAAATGTTGATTTTGGACAAATTACGACTCATGACCTTTGACTATTTTTTTCTTTCTATTTGACATAGTTTGATGTCATCATGACAGTACTTTATCCATTACCCCGAACACTTTGCGTCTACTTGATTTAGATGCAACTCGTCTAGTTGTTGTTTCTTATAATTGGTGGAGAATGAAATACAATCAAGAAAACAGCATTTTCTCTTCTTCTGTACAGAATCGTGCATGTCGTACATGTAGTTTCCCACAACTGCCAAATCTTGTTTTGTCATCGATCGCCCCGTGATCCTTTGTAGATGTAACAAATATATTATTCGATTGAGTTTGCATCATCAATAATACTATATGTGTTTATTAATTACCTAATTTAAGTTGTTGATAACAAGGTTGACATGAATGATATGAAGATAATTATTAACGTCATTTGGAAGATTTTTCTTAAACTATATGGGCAAATTGAAATGTTATGAGTCTTCGTGTCCTATAATGTTACCTTCATATCCCCCCTCTCCCCCCACCCCCCCCCCCCCCCAAAAAAAACAACAACCAAGGATCAAAAATGCAGTTATTTTAGTGCCAGAGCATCTCTTGGCAGGATAATATAATTAATAAGGCACTTAACAGCCGTATGGAATCATATACATGTATGTCTTATAGAGATGGTATAGCTCGTTATAGAGTTTCAAGTCAAGCACTGTGCGTCCATGGATTAATCAAAGAAGACAGTATTTCTTGAAAGCTTCCTCGATGTTGGCCTAGCTGGCATGGCCGTTTGAATTGAAGTAGTAGCTCTTTGGTTTATTCCCCTTCAAGGAAAATTATATTTCAAAAAGTAACCAAACACACAAAAGACCAAAGTCACCAAGGCCTTAACAAAACGTAAATTTTTGAAACATCGTGAATCAGGAAGATATCCGGACAGACACCAGTAATCAAGTTTTCTTGGAAGATGCATAGTGTTACGATTATGCACTGCTTTCATATAGTAAGCATGCGGGACTTAACAGGTACGTTTGTATCCAATGACGTCTATGATATTAACATCTGCGTCTTATATGGACCCATTGTGCTTATTGGCTAATATTTTTCCTGAATACCAGCATGTGACATATATATCGCTCACCCCGACGATATACTCAACTTAATTTTCCTTTTTGTTAACGAACTTGGATGTTTAAAGACAGATTACATGATTGAAATTTTTTTTTAAAACCAGGAACAACAGCATCACATAACTGAAGAATAATGTTGATAAACTGCCTTGTAGAAATGTCAGCCACACAGTTGCAATAATAGCCAATATGAGAAAACCATAACAATTCATGCTTTGGTTTTATGTCGATTGAACGGTAAAAAATTGTCTGCCGATGATTTGTTTTTGTTTGTTTTTTTAAAGCCCTTTGGTTGTCAAAGTTTTTCCACAAAAGTATAATTTTACACGGGGAGAAATCATGTTGTGTTTGTTACTATTGCTCTCAACACATGTTGGTCGACTAATGAAGAAAAATTCCGGGTCACTGCAAACAATGTATTTGGGCTTCAAGATACAATTGCAGTGGGAACAATGGAAGGGTGTGGCATCCTCTGTCACATATTGCGCACCAAATGCACCATTGAATGGACCGGCCGGCTATCTTACGCATAAACTCTGCCTTATGACTCAAATCAGAAAATTTATCAACGAACTGCCTGCGATGCAGTGGGCCAATATAAAACATTAACCCCGATTAATTTATAATTTATTATAGGTTTTCCCGGCCAATTTGAACAAACATCCATTCAAGTTAATACCCGAATCATTCAATTTCGCTTGAAAATAAATGCTCAGGTACATTAGCATTCAACAGTTAAAAAGAGTCATTCAATTTCAACACTTGAGCATTCATTCGACAAATAAAATCATTCCTGGCCATTTAAAATGGTCACTTAGTTCATTTAATTTCGTCACGGCCCGCAGCAACGGGCTGGTCGAATATTCATGTTCGTCAACTGGCAAACATTTTTAAAACGTTTGCATTCAAGTTCGTTTCTGTGGTATGCGCTTTCTGGTTCGTATATTTGCCTATATTTCAAGAAGTGGCTGAACAGAATGTGGGACAAATAACTCATAAAATTGCGTGAGATGATACAACAACAGCCAAACTTACATGCCGAGATGCCTAGCACGTCAGAACATTGAAGGTTAAAGAAAACAATTTCAGATATATAAACGTGTCAGACATAAACATAAAAAGAAAAGGACATGTGAAAAAAAATCCACAGGGAAACAACGTTTTAATTTTATAACGATCCCCTTATAAGAAAATCACATATTAATTAATGTTTAATTCGCATGGTCTTAACATTAACGAATACAGAAAACAAAAAAGTTAATTAAAGGCTAATGCAAACGATTACAATGCAAACAAATGCAAGCAAAATATTGTGTATTGTTTTGTTGATACTTATGTGCCATACAACTTTATTCAACCGTTCTTTAGACACTTTTAATCATGGGGTAACAAAGCAAAAGGAACACATTTGCAATTTAGACTAACAATAAGAATTTAATGAAACGCAAAAGACAGATAAGCAACACAACTGCGAGTAAAGGAACATTATCGCTAATTTAAGACGCAAGCATGTAAGCCGTATCGTACTCATGTTGAATTTGACCGCTCAAATGTTGAAATGCGTTGCACATAAACGAAAAATAAAACAACAATAGGTACAAAATCGCAGTGCGCTTCGATGACTCTGAATTTAATTGCACTTACTGGGAAGTGGTGGTGTAATGCTTTACAATACCTAACCATAATACCACCGACCCAATCCTGGTAAATCTTACCACTTTCAAAATACAGGCCAACATCTGTTGGACCAATAGGAAACGAGGTCAAAGGTTATCGTCGTAATTTCTGTACAGCTTGGCCATACCCACTAATAATGCCGCTGACCCCATCCTGTTATCTCTTACAACTTTCAAGTTATAGGCCAACAAGTTAATGCCTTGTTTCATTATAGTTAAACTACTTTTTGTCTACAATGTTATAATTGAGTAACCGACTTACGTCGTCATGATGTCACAGAAACGCCAGGATCATCGTCATTTTACACAAACATCGGATCTTTGTGCGTACAAAACTATTGCAGTTGAACATATAATCAGGCCAGGCACAGTAAACTGCCTTAATGACCCAAGCTACTGTAGAGAATTGTATGAGGAGTTAAACAAATACTAAAAATATTAAACAAATTTCAACTTTTTAATCATCTACCTCAGTCTTTATACACTTCGCTTTTAGCCCCTTTCCAACTACAGACATGTATAGGGCAGGATGTTTTAAGATGTTTAAATGTCTGGGTGGCCCGTGATACACATTTGACTGTATTGATAGCACTGCCGTAAAGGGACGACGAACAGTAGGCAAGGATGAAACGAAAGTGCGCCAGAATTTAATTATCGTCTTATTTCGTGGAAAATATACCTCTTTTATGGCTGTCGAACGCATATAATACAATGGTAATATTTTTAAATGAGTGTGATGATGTCGTTATAATGGTGAATTATGATTGGGGTGTGTTTTTGCATCAATTATACGGTTTTAAAACAACCTTCAACTTTTCACTTTATACACACTTTAAGACAATCCTTAGGAAGTGTCTTTGGTAGGCCAGACGAGGTGAATTATGCTAGTAAGAGGGAGCACGCCCGTCAATCACGCAAGTAGTTCAGTATGGGTTTGACAAAAACAGCATAACTTCCAAGGTGGAGAGTCGTGGCAGCTGTATTTGGTTTTAAAATGTTCTTATGCTTTTAGGGGGGAAAAGAATTAAGTCAGCAATCGACAGCACTTTGTATTTCCGGAGTTATTGAATAAAGCACACTACTTTTTTACATGATTTGTCTGCGTTTGTCCGTCTTTATTTCGGATGAAATACAAACGTAAAATTGCCATCGATTTAATAGTCCTTAAATATAGAATGTTCTCTAACTTCAAGTCAAATTTTATAACTGTATGTTTTACACAGCGGTGTTAAGACGGTATTACTCGAACTTGGAAATGTTATGGTGATTACACCTATTATAAAACAGTTGTATAGACACAAACGTACAAAACTTAAAATTATTAATTTTTAAAACAGTGACCATTTGCCTATTTTGGCGCACTTTGCATTCCCAACTGGCCCACTGTGCGACGTTTAGCTTTTTTTTCTTCTTATTCTATATTTAATTTGAATTTATTTTTATTTTTCTCCAAAGTGAATGTGGCCCTGTCAACATTCAATAAACACTTAAGCTGCAGACGGCGCACGGTACATTACGCGAGTTGCAAATTATTTTTGCATATATAATTAACAGAAAACGCATTCACGAACCTCTATTTCGCACGTCGGTCATGCTGTCAACAAATCCTGGTAGGCTGTGCCCTTTACATTGTTAAGAGTGTATCAGATGTACACGGTCGACCTGGATATGCTGCAATATTGAATGAATCAGCCCTAGCTTCCATTGTCATTTAACCCTATCTATTTATCAAGTCTCGTCGTTGACAGCAGTTGTTCTAATAGAGGTTTTGAATACCTTTTTGTGAGATAGAAATGCTATTATTTAAATAATACTGAAAGTCAATACTATTCTTTTCTTTTCCTGGACATCAAAAACCATGGGCATTTTGTTATTATTAATGTTGCGCATGTTTGGTACAACTGTAATGAAATTTATTTTCGTTATCGAACGACAGGTGCGCTCAATTTAGCTCTTGCGTAATGCTTTGTTACGCATCAATGCTCCTTTCTATATAATGAGTGCAATTCGCATTGTATCTTCCTTCTCGGTGTGAGCAATGAAACCCCGCCTGTTACAGTTCTGTTTTCCGAATATTGGTGTTATACATACGCAATGGCGGCTGTTCTGTAGCTTCGGTTTATTTGCCGGGCGGTTTTAATCCCGTGTCGGCCTTTCCATAAACATTTGTCTGCATCAACTCGGAATCGGCGTTGATACTGCATATTATAACACAACATTCGCTTTCTTTGGCGTTTCTTGTAGGGGATTTCTTCGTACCCGCAGCCATCCCAAATGTTCACCAATGGAATTTGTGTCACGATTCCTTTGTTTGGTGTCTTTACAGGAGGTAGATATAGAAAATAAATGAAGTTTTTGCCGTAGGAACGGAGTCAGAAATGCATGTTTTTCTTGGCATTTCATGGTTTCCTTTATTGTATTCATGTGAGTTCCCAAGCTGCAGGTGACAAATGACAAGCTACATTCCTTTCATGATTTTGTATTGTGGCCCACCTGAAACTCTTAGTTCTTTAACTGGTGTCCACGAACAGCATAGTTGTTTTTTTTCCTCCCCCCTTTCATTTCTGGAGTCCCGGGTTCTAGAATGGTTCCCGGTTATATTGTTTTTGCTAGACGGATCGGCAAAGGGCGCTTGATCTGTTATTGGTTGTCATTTTCGCGTGAATAAATTATGTTGATTTATAATATTCACCGAGTTATTACTGTAAATCTTTCGTCATTGACTGAATGTTGGCGTAGAAGTGCCCTCATAAGACAACACACTACAAGGAATCGGCGCTTTATTGTATAATATAATTACAAACTCTGATGGGTCACCCACATCGGGGCAATCTGTACACGGTCAGCGGTTAAAATGTGACCCAGCTGACAGGGAAAACTCCTACAGACTGCGTAAAAATAAAACTGCCGATAACGCTGTCGTGGTATGATGAAGGGAGCATGGTCGTTATTTGCTATAGCATTTTGCAGAAGTTATAACATTGCAAACGGCCCGTATTTAATAATGTCATTCAGTTCAACAAAATGCCCAGACACTTAACATACACTAACAGTAAAACAAACCCAACAATCAATATTTGTTTCCTGTTCTTAGCAGAAAGGTAAAATTTTGCAGTTCACAAATAGAGAGGCACTCAAGCACATCGTGCAAAATTTCGGGTTACCAATAGTTAGGAATATACCGTGTAATAGACATTTTATACATTTAGGAATAGACATTAAGGTATAGACCGTGTAAGCTGACATGCAGCTGACATGCAAAATTAGCAGTTTCACCTACCGATTCGGGGTCCACTGTAAAACAAATCTTCAAATTCCATTTATCTCTTGTGCGAATGGTTAATTGAGCAAAACCTTCACAATTTTAAATCTGACATTTTATTTTAGTTTCTGAGATAAACTGGTAACCCTACACGCCATAGAAAAACCACACAACCATGACAGCGCGTCGCTGGTAGTCCGCAAGTGGCGCGAATATGTTGGCGCCGGGTAGTTTGCGCGAACACGTTGCATTAATTATAGCCGTTTTCACAAGTTCTTGATTCGGCTTCAGACGGTCTTTGCGGTTTCCGTCTTGTACGATTTCCGTCCATGTATACTTTATTTGTTTTTGATTTTTTGTGGTTTTTGTACTCTCAACAGACGTGAACGTTCAAGTTGACATTCAAACCAGTAGTTGTTTTAGCAACGCTAATATTTCTGAGATGCACCAAGCCTGCCATTCGGAAAGGTACTTGCAAATCGGAAACAAAAGGTCAAACATCTGTAATTGTTTCTGACAAACTCGGACAACATTTTCTTCATTTTATTTAGTACAGTAAAGTGATCATTCAAAGAAAATCGTCGCAACGTCAAAACCACATTGCCATTCCCTGACTGGTCTCCGGAAGTGTGACCCGCCGCGAGACTTACACGGTCTATTGTTGTCATCAGTCATAAACGTTTTAAAATAGATGCACACAAAAAGACAAACAAAACTATCTTAACAAGTTTCTTTTAATGCTCGGTATAAATTACTTAACATTTGTGTACAATCGGCCCTGCAACCTTTTCCCTACTAAATGGGTTTGTCTAAGATTCCATTCATCATTCACAAGCGTTGGAAATATATACGTTAGCTAATTAGCTTTAGTTGTTGATGCCCGAAGGACATCGCAGTCACCCGTGGTCGCTGTTTGTTGAAGACTAGAGTACAATCGGGGTTTCGGTAAATTTGCACTCACTGTATTTCTTAGGAGACTCGGTATAATAGGTTGCAACGCTCGTGTTGCTAATGCAAAACAAATTTGACGATTTGAACTATAGAAGGAAGTTACAACACACGATCGGGGTAATGTTTGTTTGGTATAAAATGTGTCGTCTGTATATACCAGGGTATCATGACGCAATAAACCACGGCATGCCAATACGACCCCCACATGTGCTGGGGAGATGCGTTTAATTTTGTTTATATAGGGAATAGGTACGTTTTCAGCCGAAGTACGGGCGAAGTTTGTGGATAAAATCTTGAAACTATAAGTTTTAATTTCGAGCTCGCTCCTGTAAAAAATAATAAAGTCTATAAGCACCACAAAGCTTCAGTATTTAGAGTACGCATATACTCTACATGATTTCCAAGCATTAAGCAATAAAAGTATAAACCAAAACAATTATAATTAAATACCATTTTGGACTTTGTGTATATATACAGTTGCGCTCAAAATTATTCATACCCTTTGAAAAATCTAACATTATTTTCAAATTTCCTCACTCCCAAAAACTATTGTGAGGGAACTTTCACTGTATCCTAGGACGGTTATTTGCCTTGCACAAGACCACATGTTTTTGGCTTAGCATCATTTGCATAACAATAGTAATGTCCAGATTTGCTTGTTCGTGCCTGTTCAAAATTATTCATACCCCTTACAAAATGTCAGTTGTTGGGCAATTCTTTGTAATAATGCACCTGCTTTCAACATTCCAGTGATTCCGTTTTGTTGTTCAACAGTTATCCTAGCATATTTGCATAAAATTTGAATAATTAACATATCTTTTCAATTAAATTTAAATCAAAGAATGTCATAGAATAGCACTCTGCTGCAGGCTATAAAGTGAGGGGAGTTAATGCCTTCATTCTCAGTCTCTGGTCAGCATGGCAACTATTGCCAATGGCCATAAGGAAGGGAAATGCAACAAGGCCCTTTCGAAGCAGTTTAGAGTGCCAATATTATTTCCACCGTTCAGAGTATAATTAGGAAGTACAAGGAGTTCCACACAATGAGAAACCTTAAAGGCGTGGCCGTAAGTCGAAGGTGTAACCTCGTATGGCAGGAAAAGTGTCCCGAGAAGCCTGTAACAATCCCCGCATCACCATGAAGGGTCTTCTCAACAGCATTGGCGAGTCTGGGACCAAGATACCCAGGTAGACACTTCAGCGCACATTGCATCAGGAAGGTCTCCATGGCCGCCGACCTAGAAAGACGTCACTCCTGAGGCAGGGACATCGGGAAGCTCGTCTGGCCTTGGACAAGGATCCAAGCTTCTGGTCATCGATTATGTGGTCAGACGAGACAAAGATGGAGCTTTTCGGGCACATGGACAATCCAAAGAACACGGTCCCAATCGTCAAGCATAGAGGTGGTAGCATCTCGGCAATAGGAACTGGGAATCTCGTCAAAGTGGTTGGGATCATGAAAAAGGAGCAGTACATTAAGATCAACGATAAACAAATAAAGTAGTCCGCTGAGAAACTCTAGCTTGTTCAGCATTGGACCTACCAGCAGGACAACGATCCTAAACATACTGCCACGGCAGTCACGAAATGGTTCGAGTACAACCATGTGGACGTTCTGGAGTGGCCGAGCCAAAGCCCGGATCCCAACCCGAGAATCTATGGAGGGAACTTACGACTCGGGTGATGGCAAGGAAGCCTTCCAACCTCAATGACCTTGATACTTTTGCAAAGGAGGAGTGGGCAAAAATCCCGGTGGGAACAGGCCAAAGCCTTGTTACGCCGATACAGGAACCGTTTAGAAAGTAGGTGCATTATAACAAAACATGGCCTAAATGTTGAGATTATGTAAGGGTATGAATAATTTTGAACAGACACAACAAAGCAAATATGGACATTCCTATTGTTGTGCAAATGATGCTGAGCCAAAACAAACATGTGGTCTTGTGCAAGGCAACTAGCTGTCCTAGGATTCACAATAGTTTTTGGGAGTGAGGACATCTTAAAAATGTTAGATTTTTTAAAGGGTATGAATAATTTCGAGCACATCTGTACCTTGTCTAACAAGTTGTATCAATCCCTATCGGCTGTACAATACGGTTCGTGTTCGCTTTACTTGCACATTCGATTGTACGTATGTGCACTAGTTAAGGTTTCAAACCGTAATGCAACAATCATCAACGCATCTGATCTCGATCGCTGATTGGCTTCCCCAGCTCTTCGGGGGAATACTGGCTAAAAATAACCGAACAAATACCCAAGACCGTTTTGATAGGCTGGTCAAAAGGTAAGAATCGATACCAACATCGACATAATCGCACAGCAGATTCGATTACACAACTAACGGCGCGCTACGAGAACAAACAAACGACGAAGGTATTGGCTCCAATACCAGAAGATACGTTTAATTTACTGACCGATACAATTTGTTACATCTCTCAGCGTCCTTGATTATCCGGTCAGAGTATAATTTTTGTTTCTATTTTAAATCGTATATGTGTCGCATTGTAAGATGTAATATGTGTTATTTTGTTTTCCAAATACTACTTCCAGTTTACCAAGGTTTACGAAACTTTTACCCTTAGTGGGTACACATCTATATTGGGTACATATCTCAGCTTATGTTGTTTTTCTGGCCCGATGAGTATAATAGTGCTTATACACCGGAGTAGGGTCAAGAACTAGGCAACAGTGAACCATGTATTTCTCCCCTAACGCCCATGAACATAAATCTTTGAACATGCCAGCGTTTATAGTACACTCAACAGCATTAACAGTTACACTCGTAAATCCACTTAATGTATTTCTGAAAATGTGTCAACCATGTACTATGTATATTACCTTTAGCGTAGGCCTACAGCCCAATTATGTTACAGGGTACCTCGCACCAAAACATTATATAACATGTGAAACGTGTCACACAGTATCATTGCACATTGAGGTGCATAAATATTTCGCATTAATGAAATAAGCTTTGATTCCAGCTGACAGGGTTTATTTAGTGAGACGCATACAAGCCAATTCGGTATTTATATCACGTATGAAATACTAAAATGTGCACGCACCGATTCAACGAACAAGGAACTTACGATTCAAGCCAAGCGCGGGATGAACAAAAAGCCCCAGGTCCACTTCGCCTCGATCAGAAATGTTCAAATTACCGCATTCGATCTTACTCAATCGCGCTTACTGCCGTTTGGCTTGGGGCCAGAGTGGAGCCCAAATATTTGCCAAGTGTTTTCTGTGCAGATCCCGTCCGGCCGGTTTTGGAACTCGAGAGCTTTGACAAGGTGCATGTATGCACTGAGTCATTCCGTCAACTGCATGATCACTTCGAGATCGTTTTTAGATTCATCGTTGGTGTTGTTAACCGTTTCCCAAACTGGTTTCGAGAAACCATGATAATTTTGAATTAAAGAATCCAGTGCACAATTTGATTCATCTATGACCTAAACTTATATTGACATGCTTCGTTGCTTTTTATAAACGCATTAATTAATGCATTATACATGTAAACTTGAGATGAGAAATATGTTTCATTTCAATAGTGAATGGGCACCATATACAGTATTAATTTCGTTGTTCTACATCTAGTACATAACCGCATAATTACCTGCATCGTGGTTAGAATTTCACTGACATTTCGTACATAAGATTGTAATGGGAGACTTTTGAAACACTTGGTGGCAGCAAACATAACGGTCCCACGTGCATGATCAGTTCTCTTTTATTTGCGTCTTTTGAGCGTGCGCATTTTAGCTTAAGAGTGACACAAAACAATATTGTACTGGTCACGTTAGTCTGGTTCCCAGACCAAAATTTCCGGACTATTCTGAGATGATATTTATATATCCGCCAACCGCCAGTATACATGTTAGTCCGCCATATTGAAACAGAAGGAATACCCGAATGCACGCCCGTATTCGTCAGTGTTTCGCCGCGTGTTTATTTAACGATGATGCAGACAAGGTTTGAATTTGTTTGTTGATGCTATAATAGGCATGTGTTTTATCGGCCAAATATGGAATAACCCTCTTCAAATTGTTATACACTCGTGCCGTAGCGCGCAGCGCGCTTTAAAAATTAACAGTTATCCTAACAATAAATGCACGACGTAATGCTTAGTGCTATTTTAAACTCTACGGTAGCCGGTGCTCATATTCAGTCGTTGTATGTGGAATATGTGGAACGGGAACCAGTCTATGGTCACGTTGGACCGTTATGTTTGCTGCCACCAAGGATCTCAAAGTTTTAATTTTTTTTTGGAATTTTGCAACTTTATCATTTTATACCACGTACCAATTGAAAACATTCTGACATTCAGCAAATATTGTACTGGCCCTGCTGTCGCATATGACTTTTATTTTATGATGGCCCAGACAAGCTGATGCACGGAAAAGGTATATGGACGATTTCAAAGCTATATGCAAACACATCCGCCGAGTTGAGGCCTTCACGTTTGAAAAATTTTTTTTTCCCAGATGATCTCTGTCGCTGGGAATTCTGACAAAGGAAGTACAGAGGAGACACGGATCAAATATTTGACGAGTTAGGGCTCAAGCTAGGGCCCAGTCAAATCTTACGGCTGTTTGTCGAATTGATCGCATGTTCGACGGTGAGTGAGACACACAACGCATGCAGTAATCGAAATATCCATGCGCAGCAGTGCGGTACTTGATGTGAATGTCGATTCACCATCAATAATTTATCATGTCATGTTACTTTTTTAAAAAAAGGCTTGGAATGCGCCTACAGAGACGTACGGAACGGATCTTACCGCCAGTTGACATACTCGAGGCTCGGTCAATAAAGGTACACAATCAGAGAGGTATAAAATGATTTAACGAACCACAGCGCAAGACATGTATTTGATGTCTCAAGGCAAGGTTATTTCACGAGATGTCTTCACACCCGCGAAATCCCGATACGGAATGTGAGCACTGTCTCATTTCAGGGGGATTATCCTCCTGTAACGATGTTGTCCCTCGCCTAATCCTGCCTGCAGCAACACGGTCACCGGTTTGGATTTGACGCCTACGATACAAATCACTCTTTGGGTAAAGAAATTGATTAATGTGAGAATAAAACAAACGATGTGGAAGAAATCTTGATGACGCGGGTTCGGACCTAATTTAGAAAAAAAAGGAAGGTTGTGAGCAGGTCAACTTGTGCAACACTATAGACAGCCGACGTGTGACGTAGTTTGCCATGGTAATTGGCTCTAAACATCATGGCGTCGGAAAAGGTATCATTTGAAAAGCACAGGGACACGGTTCAGTCATTTTGTTTAGTGTAGAGCCATTGCCTAAGCAACTAACAAAAGATGACGTATTCACTTAGACAGTCTATTGCCCTCCACAGTGAAAAAAACACGAATATTGGCAGAAACGTTTAACCACATTTCAAAATGATTCTCAAAAAAGAAAAGTCTATATCGGAACATGTATAGGAGGCAAACTAATCCTTTAAAGGGTACGTTGCTTTAGATTAGGCGCATTTGGGCTACATACATTTAGTGTATATGATTGGAAAGATTATTAAAAAGTAGAATACAAAGATTCACATACATATAACCTTTAAATTGTATGGTTTGTGTTTAATTTCGTGTCAAAAGAATTTCCGCCATTTTGTAGAACCAAATTGTTAACTCCACAAAATGGCGGAACGTGGCCCGTAGTCGTATTCCAGTCGCTCTAACGAATAGGCTAGTGGGCGAGAAGGCTATGGGGCGAGTCGGTCAGGGGGCGAGTTGGCGAGGGGGCGAGTTAGAAAGGGGCGAGATCGAAGAGGAAAGCCGGGGATAATTCCTTTAGAATTGCTGGTCCTCGGTTGTGGAACATGCTGCCACCATCCTATTTTAACAGTGCCCCTTTAACGCACTCCCCTACTCGTGCATGCGTACCGAGGCCCTGTTGAAACCGGGCCCATTTCGCTGGGGAAGAACCAACATGCCGATATAAATATTAATGGTAACCCTCGCCCCACAAATTTGTCGGCACTCGCATTGGCAGAACACCTCCTCCCTGGAAAAGAATTCCTAGATCCGTCCCTGTTATGGTGTTTTTCACTGTGATGCCGATTCTGCAACTGACGGCTACAGTTAGGATACTGTTGACTTTTGTAGAAAAAAACTTCCCCACGCACATATTTGTATTGCATTGTCATGGGGCGCGTTCAATAGCGCAATAGGTATGCCAGTAATGGGTATTTTCCTATATCTTTGAAGTTGAAGGTATTGTCGGTACGGTATGCATACGTATTGCGCTATTGAACGCGCCCCTGGTTCCCTGTATTCATCAACAGGTGTAGAACACATGTACTTACAATGTTAATTGCTTGGCATTCTGCCAAGGGTCGAAAGGTATATATGTACACTGGTCTTTCGACAACGGTCGACCGTCCAGACAGTCAAACATATTTCGTTTCATTTATGTTTCATCTCGTATTTATTTCCTCATTTCATTACTGTAATTTACACACAAAAATATTTATGTATTTATTTGTTTCTTTTCAAGGCCTGTAGTGTGTTATGTTTGGCAAACACATGTGATTATTGTATGCGCCCCCATCGACGAGCCTGAAACGGTTGACCCCCAAAACTAAAAAGATATATATTATATTTATACTATTTCAGTTCGGCAGTAAACCGTTGGATAAAACAATGACAACGGATCGCGTTGTCAATATGGCCACAATAAAAAGACATTTCCCAGCTTTCATATTCACAAATTATCCAACATTTCATTTTTTTTCGTTTGATGGCGTCTGCCCGGGTTGATTTGTTGTGGGTAAATCGGATGCCCCCCTCCCGGTCGACCGTTCTCCTCTTTACCAGCCCTCTGTCAAACAGTTATGTCGGGTTCATCTAAATAACGAATTTTAAATAACCATCATATGGATAATCACATTGGGGAAAAAATAAGGGCAAAACAGTTTTTTTTTCACAGTTTGTTTTCAGCAGACGACTTTGGTATTCTTATTTATCCACGTTTTGGCAAGAAATCGTTCCAAGCAGAGGCTTAATATATGCCTCATGCTATGGCGATTGTGTTTGGGGCTATTACGCAATTCGTTTTACTAAGGCTGGCTATATAAGCACGCGGTTGCAAACTATGTCCTCAGTGCACGGTGTCTACACGTATCTGAGAGTGTACATTATTAGTTATCCCACGAGCGCGAGTGAAATACGGCGAGTGAAATTAGGGGTGTTATGGCCGAGCCGTCTAGCGCGTCGAACTCAAGTTCCTGTGCCAGTACTAGAACGTGGGTTCGATTTCGGGCCGTGACAGGTTGTGACACTTGTCCCCTTGAGCAAGGCACTTAACCATACTTGTTCCGTCCTTCGGAAGGGATGTAAAGCCGTTGGTCCAGTGTTAGGTAACGCACTTTAAAGATCCCAGATGTCTCTGGCCATTTATAATTGTAATTCTTCATGGGTTTCCTCACGCTTCCGAGTGACAATGCAATGAGCACTATTGAGGAATCCTTGGTATGAATATCGGAAAGAAATAATAATAATAATAATAATAATGTAATGCGTCTGCGTCCTATATCCCACGAGGCCGAAGGCCGAGTGGGATATGGGACGCAGACGCACTACATCATGCCGTATTCCACGAGCATATTCCACGCAGATAGTAACTGTATTGTATTGTACACACAACGTTTTACACACAGGCCTATGGGGCTGATGACGTCACGGGTTTTGGACCAAAATAAGCTCCAAAAGGGGTGTATATTTTTAATAACGGTACGACTGCTGTTGAAAACTGTCAAAAGTACTGCCATATACTCAAGATAAGGCACCTTTACTAATATAATTAAAATATAGCGCCTAGTTAATTAGTAATTAAGAAAAAAAACACGAAGTCTCCCGAATGTACCGTTTAGAACTGCTGCAGATATACACACTGGAAACGATCATTCAATTATTTCCAAATTGGAACTCCCCCAAGTATAATGGAACAGCCAGAAGCTATAATGAGGTGCCCGGCATGCTACTGATGTTTTTCGGTTTGCGTGGTGGGCGTGGAAAGTACGAAAACGTAGGTCGAAACGTTAAGGAGACACGAAATTGTCTCCCTAATGTCAGTGTCTCCCAAATGTCCTTCTCTTGGCACGTAATGTATCCCAAAGGTCCCATCCAGGCTAATATATATATGTATATATATATATACTTACTTTTTACAGCATAGGACGACCGTTTTGGGCAGAGTGCTCCGGGGGACCACTAAAACGGCAAATTTGTCGGCAAAATACTCTGCCGTTGACACCAATTTTCTCGACTTAAAGTTCTCATAAAACCGTTTTTCGACCTAGACCGAAATGGTTACAAACCTAATAAAAATGGTGAGAAACCTAACAAAACTCGGTTTGCGTCCTAAAACGCAAACCCCTTTGTGAGAGGTCACAACGCATGGGCGAATGTGCGGGCGAGTTACATGAGCCGCGAGTTCAAGTTTGTTTACTTCTGTTCGCGCCCAAAACTGATACATTGTTGCGAAGCGCGCTCTCTTGCTGGCAGCCGTGAGACCGGATGCGTAGGACACAGTGCAGTGTGGGGCCACGACAGGGCTTCAACTGCCATTCGCCGCTAAGCGTTTGCTTGGCACAGACATTGATTGTGGACGGTCCTCTTTCGCTCCGGAATTAACATGGAATTTGGCATCGAAACGGGCCGAGATTTACTTTAACACCAAATACAAACACTTGCAGCTTCTAGGAAGTTGTTTTAAATCGACGGGGTGAGAAATCTGCCGTGCTTTAGCTGCCGTAAATTTGACTTTGGGTGCATCGGTCTGAAAGTTTAGCGTAATACGTCTGACCGCAACAACGACATTTGCGATCAAGCGTTAGGCGGCTATTACTCAAGCGGACATGGGCAAACGTGGCAGGCCCAGACTCGCCTCCGGCCCACCGGCAGCGAAGAGGGCAAAACCTGCAAGCACAAGTGGGAGCACTCCTCAAGGACCTTCAACGAAAGCCACCAGAGGAAGAAAGCCTCGGCTACGGGCCAATGGCGACGGAACAGTGCCGATTTCCGCAACGGAAACCCCTCACGCCGCAGCAAACTCCGTTGGGTGTAACACCGAAATTGTGACGGGTGTGATGGAATCGAGTCAAGCGAGTGGTGCTTCTGCAACCGCACATGGAATCCACGTGGGCTCGACAGGATTTGGCAGCGATTGCCAAGCGTCAGCGGCTGCTAATGCAAGCCTTTCAGCTACTCCTTCGGGCCAGCGGTACATCAACATGCCACATGGGGTACAAGCGATGGGTGCTCACCCACCGTTGGTCACCACACAACCCTCGCCATCGGAGCCGCAATCCTCTGGAGTCTTGCAGCCTCAAGGCGGCCCTACAATGCCGGGTGAGTCAATCCCTGTATCACAGGGTGGCCATTGGGCCAATTCTACTTCTCCGGGGGTACAAAATCCCACCTATAATTCGGGGCTAGGGCTTGCCAGGGCGCGCGGTTCGAACGCTTCAACCGCATTTCCCGGAGGGGGAAATCAAACAGGCACTACGCCGCATATTTTTCCGCAGCCATCAGAGCTGGGCTTTGTCACCCCAGGGAATTCGGGCGCTAGTCCATTTAACCTGTGCCAAAATAACGCCATATCAGCGTTCCCAAATTGTGGGCTTACTAATGCGCACGCGTCCACGCCTCTTTCTCCAATCGGCGATCTGCTGGGGGTGGGGGTCCCTCAAAACGTTCGAGAAAGAATCTGGAAAGGGGAATTTGTTGATTTTGGCAGTTTACTTAACAACAGGGTGAAGAGCAATTCAGTCAGTGGGTGTGAGGCCACATCAGCGGTGGGAAACGTTGACCTGGCTTTAGTGCAAAGTGGCCATAACGTGATTCTGCGTCAAGCAGAACCGAAACAGAAAATTTGGTCAATCGACACTTGGACCGATGCATTTCTGATTTTCAGCAGCATATTTTTGCAAGCAAACCCTCATTGTGCATTGCCCCTGCTGAAATATTGCAGTACAATTCGCTCGGCAGCGAGTAGGTATGCAGGCCTGGGCTGGCGGGACTACGACATCGAATTTAGGTCGAGAAAGTTGGGTGGAAACAGGGCCTGGGAGGCCATTGATGGGGAGTTATGGCTGCTGTATGTTGTAGGGGGTGGCCAGCTAAAGCTCAGTGGCTCAATTGGAGGGTTTAAATCGACATTTCAAGGCCAACGCCCATCGAACCAGGCAAAAAGTGGCCCAGGCTACACCAAAGGTTTTAGCCAATCCAAACAGTCGGGGTATTGCTTTGAACTCAACTACAAAGGCAAGTGCAACAGAACTGTGTGCAAATTCCACCACCTTTGCAGCGCATGCGGAGCAGCAGGCCATGGAAAAGTGGCATGCACACGGAGCCTCCCTAACACTCCAAAGCAACCAAGACACTCGCAAAGTCAAGCACAACAACAAAAGTCTGAGAGTCAAAAGTAGGAGTCAAGCAATGCTCCCTGCCGGCGACACTAGGCGGGAGCAAATTGCAGTTTTTCCCCTACAGCCATTTAAGCCTAGTTCTGTGTCGGAGTTGGCACCGACACCAGTTAAGAAACAAAACTTGATCACACTCCTTCGCTTGTACCCAGACACTCAAGTGGCGCAATTCTTAGAATCAGGTTTTTGTAAAGGGTTCAAATTAGAATACTCTGGCCCGCGTTTACCGGTTGAGTTTCCAAATCTCAAGTCAGTACTTTGCAATCAGACCATAGCCCAAAGCAAAATTGATAAAGAAAGATCGCTGGGTAGGATAGCAGGGCCATTTAGTAGTCGCCCACTGGAACGGTTGCGGGTGAATCCCATCGGATTGGTCCCAAAGCAGGTAGCAGGAGAGTTCCGCATGATTCACCACTTATCCTTCCCGCACGGCTGCTCTATTAACGATTTTATCGCCGACGAGATTTGTGCAGTCGAGTATAGCAAATTTGACGATGCTGTGGAATTAGTGTTAAAGATAGGCCGAGGTGCCTCCTTGGCAAAAGCCGACATCAAGTCGGCATTCAGGCTACTGCCGATCGCACCTCAAGACTTTGAGTTGTTAGGTATGAAACTTAATGGTCAGTACTATGTGGACAAATGTCTTCCTATGGGTGCGCGTTGTGCACCAGCCTATTTTGAAAAGTTTTCCTCTTTCGTCCAGTTCTTAGTGCGGAGAAACACTAATTCAGAAGGTATCGTTAATTATATGGATGATTTTCTGTGCGTGGGTACACCCGGTTCAGGCAAGCATTCATGTAGGGCACTTTTTGTGGAGTTTAAGGCCATTTGTGAATTTTTGGGCATTCCACTGGCTCCGGAAAAAACCGAGGGCCCTTGCCAAAGACTGATTTATTTGGGTCTCGAACTTGACACCAACTGCATGCAAGTTAAGGTGCCTCCACTCAAATTAGTCGACATTAAGCGGAAAGTAGACAAGGCCCTTAGGTCATCGGTGATGTCCGTTCACGAGGTGCAATCCTTGATTGGGTCACTAAGCTTTTTATGTCGTGCAGTTAGACCAGGTAGAGCATTTCTAAGGCGACTAATTGATTTGCTGAAAGGGCACGTTGAATCTCAACAACGAGTGAAACTTGGTCAGGGCGCTAAGGCGGACTTGGAAATGTGGCTTAACTTCCTGGCAAGGTTTAATGGGTCAAGGATCATTCAGGCCCAGACCCGGGTGACAAGTCAGGACATTCAACTGTTCACTGACGCCAGTGGAGGTATTGGGTACGGAGGTTATTTTCAAGGGAAATGGTTCAATGGTGAATGGCCACAAAAAATCCAAACAGGCGAGTATTCAATTGCGTGGAAAGAGCTATTTCCCATAGTTGGCGCAGTGGAAATTTGGGGCCAACTACTGGTTGGGAAACAAGTGATTTTCTTCACGGACAATATGGCTGTTAAGCATATAATTACTAAACAAACCTCAAGTTGCCCTAAGATCATGGCTCTTGTTAGACACTTTGTTTTGACTTGCTTAAAGCATGACATTTCATTTAGGGCAGTTCACATCGGGACGAAACAGAATGTTATTGCTGATTCTTTATCTCGTTCGCAGTGGCACAGGTTCCGACAGGCGGCACCACAGGCAGAACTAAAGGCTTCCATTTTACCAGCGTGGCTTTGGACAATTTAGCAAATGAAACCCACAGACTTCTGTTACAGTCATTAGCTCCGGGCACAATTGCAGCATACCAGCGAGCTGTCAATGCTTTCCAGGACTTTCGGCGAAGTGCAGCGCTGCCTATGTCATGGCCAGCCACGGCGCAGCACACCATAGCCTTTATTGCAGCCCTGTCACTAAAAGGATTGGCGTCGTCAACAATCGCTTTACATGTATCAGCCCTGGCATTTGTGCACAAAAGCCATAATTGGCCTGATCCCACACAGCACTTTCTAGTCAAAAGAATGCTGGAAGGCCATAGGAGAAACAACAGGGTTTTTGACACCAGACGCCCTATCACTTGGGATATCTTAAAACAGATTGTCCCTGCTCTGGGTTCAGTATGCGTAACAGATTTCGAGTGTGCTCTATTCAAAGCTGCATTTTTGCTAGCTTACTTTTGCTTTTTGCGGGTGGGTGAAATCACCACGACAACCAAATGGGGGCCAACCATGCGGGTTCTGGCCATCTCAGACATTGAATGGGTTTCCGGCCCCGCGTTAGCGGTGCGGGTACGGTTTTCTAAAACTGACCAACGTGGCCGGTCGGTGACCTTGATTGTAAGGGAAAGCACGAGGGGGGTGTGTCCATTGGAAGCAATGACACAGTTTGTGAGTGTTAGGCCAGCAGTGTCAGGACCCTTATTCTGTCATTCAGATGGCAGCCCGCTGTCTCGTTATCAATTTCGGGCAGTGCTGCATAAGGCGCTGCGTCACATAGGGTTACCGTCCCATAGCTTTGGGACACATTCCTTTAGGATTGGTGCTGCCACCTCCGCTGCCATAAGAGGTGCCTCAGCAGAGGAAATCCAGCAGTGGGGTAGATGGCGAAGTGGGGCCTTTCAAACTTACATAAGGCCTTCAGAATCCAACACGACTTGCCCAAGATGACTGGAATGTATCGAACAACCCAATTCACAATTCTGGTGTTATAGGTAGTAAGACAAGTACATGTCGTCGAGCAGACTTCCGAAATTTTGTATTTTTATTTTTGACAAACAGGTAGCCCACAAAGAATTTGGCTCGTCGGTGATAGCCTCATCCGCCGAGCCAAGGTGCGGGCTGCAGCTACGGGGACCCGGGACCTGGGTACTTGTAGTTCCAGAGCAGAGATATATTGGTTTGGGAGAGGAGGAGCAGTGCTTCGGGACTTCCCTCTCACTCTGCAGAGACTATTACAGACAAAGGAGCCGCCATCTTGGCTGATTATCCACTTGGGAACCAATGACGTCGGTCGTTTTCGAGCTAAAGACTGTCGCAATGCGGTAAGATCATGTCTAACCATTGCACGGCAGTTAGTGCCGCGCTGCCGCATTAGCTGGTCGGCCATTCTCCCGAGGGTCGTTTACCACGGACGGTTGCAGGCCAATTCCTCTCAGAAATCCCTCGATGGTGTAAGGAAATCATTGAATTCCTATGCCAGGCGGCAATTAAATAAGTTGGATAACACTTTATTGATTTTTCACCCTGAAATAGTGGTGTCTCGGAGTTCCCTGTTTCTCCAAGATGGAGTTCACCTATCGGATGAAGGTTTCGACATCTTCATTCATGATATCGCAATGGCTCTTAAGTCAACATAAACTTAACCGTAATTTAAGCTAGGCCATCTTGCTAACCTAGGATCTCTTTAGAGTTTGATAATGCAATTTGCGGTTTGCCCAGAATTTGTTTTATTGCGTGCAAGTTGAGTACAGTTACCCAAAAAAAAACAAAAAAAACAAACAAAATATTGGTTGGTTGATTGGGTTTCAATTTGAGTGGTACAGAGTCAGGCTCAAACGGACGAGTCACTACTATCGCCGGGAGTGCTGGCTCAAGTCCACTAACCTTGTTGTTCTCTCTCCTTGGGCAATTGTTGATTGCGGTGTGCTGTGGATAAATTATTTATCTTCAGCTGTGATAAACATTGTCAACTGCCAAACCCTAATCTTGTCTGATTTTGCATCATGTGGTACTGGGGAATATACTGACGATTGTTTAAACCATATATGTTTGCCAGAATAATAGGATAAGGTAATTTGATTGGGAGATTGTTAAAATCATGCTTAATTGCCAGCATCTGGAAATTGTACTGACGTTTGTTAAATTTAAAACCTGCCTGTTGCCAATGCCATATGGGCTTTGTACATGTGTTAACGTTTGTTTGAGCACACTGCAAAGTGTGCTGGTAAAAACCATGTAGGGTAAACTAATTGCTTAATTGTTGAATTTATTGTTTGCTTTCTTGTTTGCCATTGGTGATTGTTGTGACACTGCAAATTGCTGGTGAAAACCAGGATTGTTAAACCATGCTTGTTGAAGGAGGGTTGCCTCCTTACTTTTATTGTCATGCCAAGCAAATAAACGCTTGCTGTTACCACATTGCTAGTTTCCGGTGTGACTCTTCTCACAACTCGGTTTGCGTCCTAAAACGCAAACCCCTTTGTGAGAGGTCACAACGCATGGGCGAATGTGCGGGCGAGTTACATGAGCCGCGAGTTCAAGTTTGTTTACTTCTGTTCGCGCCCAAAACTGATACATTGTTGCGAAGCGCGCTCTCTTGCTGGCAGCCGTGAGACCGGATGCGTAGGACACAGTGCAGTGTGGGGCCACGACAGGGCTTCAACTGCCATTCGCCGCTAAGCGTTTGCTTGGCACAGACATTGACCCACCACCCGCCCCGATCTCCTATTCGTCGAATTCTCATTGTCACGGCAATCTAATTTGTCATCGGTCTCCGCGGTGCGCGTTTCGCGGCATGTCTGCCGGGTTGCAAGTTTCGAAAGCGCCTCTTTTTGTTGTGCCGCGGCTTTGAACTTTGAACTTTGTTTTATCTTTTTCGTCTTGTATTGCGCGCTAATGGTGCTCGCGGGAGTCAGGGGTGCGCCCAGCGCGGGCGCAGGGTCTAAGTGTTGGCTTTATCTGTTGCATTTGATGTGCAGTAGCCGGGATGGTTTAGGTCCTTGGAGAGATGTCTTGTTGATTGCTAAATTTTGAGTGGTACAGAGTCAGGCTCAAACGGACGAGTCACTACTATCGCCGGGAGTGCTGGCTCAAGTCCACTAACCTTGTTGTTCTCTCTCCTTGGGCAATTGTTGATTGCGGTGTGCTGTGGATAAATTATTTATCTTCAGCTGTGATAAACATTGTCAACTGCCAAACCCTAATCTTGTCTGATTTTGCATCATGTGGTACTGGGGAATATACTGACGATTGTTTAAACCATATATGTTTGCCAGAATAATAGGATAAGGTAATTTGATTGGGAGATTGTTAAAATCATGCTTAATTGCCAGCATCTGGAAATTGTACTGACGTTTGTTAAATTTAAAACCTGCCTGTTGCCAATGCCATATGGGCTTTGTACATGTGTTAACGTTTGTTTGAGCACACTGCAAAGTGTGCTGGTAAAAACCATGTAGGGTAAACTAATTGCTTAATTGTTGAATTTATTGTTTGCTTTCTTGTTTGCCATTGGTGATTGTTGTGACACTGCAAATTGCTGGTGAAAACCAGGATTGTTAAACCATGCTTGTTGAAGGAGGGTTGCCTCCTTACTTTTATTGTCATGCCAAGCAAATAAACGCTTGCTGTTACCACATTGCTAGTTTCCGGTGTGACTCTTCTCACAAATGGTTTTTGACCTAAAAATATGGTTTTAGAGCAAAAAATCGTTAAGACGACCGATAGCTGGTCGTCCTAACGCGACCGGTCGTCTTAACATCCCTTTTTAACCCCTAACCGGTCGTCCTATACAGGAAAATGTAAATATATATCTCTCTTAATGTTTAAACATTGGATATTTCCTTATTATGCTATCGCCCTTTAAATGTAATTGAAATCCTATTACCAAGAGCTGGCGTCCAAAATTTATCATCCTAGAAACGACAAGAAGATAGAGCGGTAAAAGGGAGAAAGAGAACGACTTCAAATCATTCACCGATTTCTGCAGGAAAAAAAAGAGGTAAGGAGAGAGAGTTGTATTAACAATATTAAGAGCAAACTGGCGAATGCTGTAGCCGGAAGCACACAGCTGCTTGACAAAGCAAAGTAGTGGTTTTGCAGCTGCTCCGAGTCAACGACAGAAACAAATTTTTCTCTTCCGCCTAAGCCCTTTTCTAAAGAAGCACAAAAGGGCCTTTTGGAAAATATTCCCAAAGCACAATCCTTGGATGTATTTGCAGTTTGAGCTTCGCAATAAAATAAATTAGTATATTGCTGACGCAGTCTTTGGATTGTCCGGGATTATGTAAAATACCAATGGACTGTTTTGTGTTGTACTCTTAATCCCCAAAGCTCGTTTGGACTAGCAAAATAAGCTGATGTAATGGACAAATGGTATAACACTGTTAAATGTCAACATGTTTTCGTGGCGCATTCCACGGAAATGTCACCATAGACAAGTTGAGCACAACTCTAGCTAAGCAGTATATTTACCATTGCTGCATTTCTTGAAGCCCCCTACCACGGATGGTACTTGGTATTGTTTCGGGCGAAATGCATTACAGAAATCTTCTTTTGTTTTAAATTCAAGTTCATTCTAAAACTAAAATCAGCACACTTTCAGCAGAAATAGCTTTCGTTTAATGCTTGGTCAGTGCTATACGAAGCTAATTATATTCCGGTCGATGCGCCATCTACATGATGTTTCCCGTTTTACCTTCGAGGGGAAAAATGGAAGATTTGGTTTGTGTGAGAGGAACACCCGCATAGAATTACCCGCTCAATTTCATCCGCCTGTAATCCAATATCCCTCTCGTTATAGTTCCTTCAGACCCAATGAATTCTTCCTCCGTCGATCTGAAATAGCTGATATTGACTGAATAATTCATAAGAAGAAAGCGATTTGCTTAACTCAGCGGAAATATCAAAGGTCATAGCCCGCCGGGTTAAAAGTGTATCGTGGCGTGGAGACATTGCAATTTTTATATTACTATTGGTATCTCAACCATTAAAAAGACCCCAAATGCACCATTTGCAGTGACCCAACATTTTACTTCATGAGTTGACAAGACAAAAACACCAATAGTAACACACTTTATTTTAATTGCTGTTTTTGTTACTATTCATTCAACACAAAAACATGCATGGATTGTTATGGTTTTGTGAAGTATTACTGTATCTATGTGCATGGCTGAACTTTCTACAAGGCGGTTTATAAACACTATTCTAACATTTCTACAAGGCAGTTTATAAACATTCATTTTAAAATTTCTACAAGGCAGTTTATAAACATTATTCTTTAGTTATGTGATGCTGCTGTTTCTGTTTTACAAAGTTTTCAAATCATGTCATAAAGCATCGTTAAAGACAGATTTTGTGTTCTTATTAATAAAATATTCTTTCTCGCGCTTGCTACCCTCGGTGACTATAGAGCGATAATACCAAGTAAAATATATCGATTGTCTTGGACTATTCTGTCTTTCTTGTAGACTTAATAAGTTATAGTGTTATTTTAACACGTCTGTACGTGACCATTGTGTCTATTTGAACCACTGTTTTAGGCACCATTGTGTTCGAAAAACCATTATGTCCGCACACGTGTCCGAAAAACCATCTGCGGACACAATGGTTCAAGCGGACACAGGGGTCCTTGTGTGTAGTTTTTTAGATATGTATCACCTAAACTATACCTGTCCATCCATTTCGGTTGCTCCATACTGCATATTATCACAGAACGTATGTGTAGAAGCCACCGGCGAATATTTCTTCACGATGTCGATTCTCCTAACACTCCGGGCGTTCAAACAGTAACCCAGAACATCGTCTATAATTCCTTGTTCAGTGAACTACGGATTATGCACTTTCGAGCATCTCTGCTATACTGACAAACGCTGTCAGAGGCTGTTACGAATGTAAAACCCAGGTAAAAAGTTGACATTAAAGCCTTACTTAAAAACCGAAGGCCAAAACCCGAGAGCCGAATCCCAATAAAGCAATTGCAGAAAATATACATATCTGCATATGTAGCATCTTATTATCGGAATTAATTAAAGCCAATATACAGGGTGGTTCTAAAACAAATAATAAAACAAACAAAAAACAAAACAAAACATAAACCACGGTAAATTGCTTTTTATTAAAACTAACGTAGTGCACATATGAATAAAAGGGAGATATCCTTTGTTAGGATTAAATCTCCTATTTATAATGACACCATGATCATGTCATTACGGTTCATGTTAGCTGAGCAGTAACAAATGTTATGCAAGATATATAATTGCGCAGTAACACTTTCTTGGCGCAGTAACAGTAGCATACTGTACCATTTTAAATTAAACAAACTTGTTGGGACTGTTGCAAATGACATACTAAACAAACGAAGTAAACTGATACAGTTAACGATGTCAAGAAGCCTCTGAAAACGACATTAACTTTTGTACACACGTCTATGGAGAACTGTTGCCCTGATATGACATCACAGCTTTGCTCATGAATGTGATAATTCATTAGCATAAATATGGAAAACTTTCAATTTGGCCAAAATGCAACTATTAAATTCTCTGAAATTGATTAAAATGTGTAAAACACATACTCTACTATAACCAAAAAAAATCATATTTCATGCATCCTTTAACAGATATAATCTGTTTTAGTGTCAAATTAAACAAAAAATAAATAGCCTTTTCTTCATCTTTGGTACATGACATGTGCACATGCGGCACTCTTTAAAATACTAATTTTTATCTTCCCATCATTCATGAAGTATACGCGATCTCAGACTTTAAATAAGTAAAACAATTATTACAAGACCTACCTGCTACATGTATAGTGGATGTCTGGAAATTGTATTACCAAAACCCCTAGTGTAAACCCTGTGCTATTGCGGGGGGAGAGAGGGGGGGGGGGGGGGGGGATATTTAACGGCGTTCCAAATCCCGGGCAACTTCCTGGTACGAATATGAATTCTTGTGAATTGGAAACAAAATCTTCATGAAATTCAAAACTTTGAATACGCTTCAAACGACGCGTGGGACGATCAAGGTAAAGCATTTGCTAAGCACCCATTACGGCACAATGTTGTCGTTTGCTTCAGTTGGTGTGTACATAGCATGACGTCATCATCGACTAAGCAATATTTGACGTTCGTTGACCTGAGCGAATTGACATTTAAAGTTATACTGTCCGTGGTTCTCAGCAAATTCTATTGTTTTTCTCTGAACGAATTTTTAAAGATTTTTTTTTTTTCACGTAAAAAGCATTATACTTTAAACATTGGCAACCCTGTTTTTTACGGCCTTTTGCACCTTGCCTTGACTTGCTCAAGTTTGACTTTTTCCCGTGTTTGGTCTGTAATGCGCAGCGTACATCGCGCCCTCTGGACTAGTGACCTGTACAATCTCTTTTCTTCTCTCTCGGAAGATTTTCTGCTAGAAAAAAACCAGAATAACTTCAATTAGACAGGGCAGCATCCCAGAGGGCTCGCTGTACGCTGCGCATTACCGACCAAACACGGGAAATCAGACATGGGGAAGTCTACGCCTTGCCGTGAGTTACATGTAATTATTGGCGGACTGCCAATAATTCAAAATATTGGCAGTTATTATTCGATAACTACACGTTGGTTGATTTTTTTGTATGTCTCATTAGAAAGTGAATAACTATTATGTTTCTAGAAAAATATCAAAACGCACGGACAATATATCTTTAATGAACTGCTTTTTTTAGTAATAAGGCACACAGCGACTTCTGACGGGATTTTAAGTAAAATGTATCAGTTTTCCATCTCGCAGTTTTCAAGGTCGGAATGAATGAATCGCACCATTTTCACTTTTGTTTTACTTTCTGTTTGTACAAGTTGTTTTAGAGTCATGTATTTTTCAAAATCTGATAACTAAAGTAATATCCTTTGAATTTTCAAAGGAAGATCAGCATGAACTACATACAACGTCAATACGCATAGAAAACAGTTAAATATGATTTAGAGGGGGGAAATATCAAAATGCCACACATAAGTCGAAGCAGAAGGCAGATATAGATTTGCGATCTTGGTATCCGTTGATCTGCTTTTAATGTCTGCAACGGTCTTGCAAGGATTTGTCGCTCGGGGACAACTAAATCTTCAGGCATAAACGCGACGCCAACGCTAGACTGTTTGGGGAATTGCGAAAGGACTGGGGATTACCAAACGTTAAGTACGATCCATGTTGAACAGAATCCCATATTGAATACCTGGGATTTTGTGTTGAATTACTTAATGCTCAATACATTGTTTGCATGTGACATAAAGTTGGCAAAGAAAATGTTACTAAAAGTGTTGATATAGTAATGGTAACAAACACCACATGAGTTTTTGTCCGTATAAAATGGTACCTTTGTGTGATAAATTGCCAACAGAATTAAGGTGCTTTAAAAATATCGTTTGCAAACGATTATTTTGACTATTCAACACAAAAAAACACATGATGCATACATTGCTAAGGTTTTCCGAAATATTACTGCATCTGTGTGGCTGAAAATTATACGAGGCAGTTTATCAACATTAATCTTTAGTTATGTAATGCCTGGAATTGTATTTGCAAATGATATATCGGGCCTTTATGCCGAGCGAAGGATTTAAAGGAATTATACACAACTTGTATACCACTTGTTAAATTTCCAGACAAAACTGGAAAACCCGTACACAATATTGTGGGGTATGGAACTACCTGTCTATAGGCAGGTACTCAAAGGGAAAACGTACAAATTAATTTTAGTAAATTTGAGGAATTATCTGAAGGAGAACGTCATGAGTTTGTAGTGACTATCAACCCTTTACAGATGTTTAAGCCAGTAAATACAAACAAATACAAAACTCGTACATCCAAGGTAAATACATAAATAAAAAAATATTCATTCCGAACTAATGTATTTTTGATTGATGACGTGTAATTAAATCACCTTTTCAAATATGGCTACAAATCAGTAAATACATGACAGATGGAACGAGGCAAACCAAACAAACGGTACCAGAAAATAATTGAATACATTTCAAACAGTGTAGACTTATTGATCGACGTACATTTTTCTATAGCGTGATGACAATTTATCATGGAATATGCGTGGAAGCCTACACTGTTAAAAAAATCTCTGTTCATTTACAGTACATTCATATGTCAATTGGCATTACATAGCGTACTGTTTTTGAACAGTATTCTACTTTTTTGTTTTCTCTGTTTGCGTAGAGTAGACTGTACTGTTATTTGGAATTGTACATTTACAGAAGATTCTTCTGTTTTTCAAAAGACGACAAACTGTTCGTTTTGTGCATGGTTTTGTTCTTTAACAAAGCCTTCTGTACATAAACAATTCCATGTAACTGAACGAAGCAGTCCAGGTTATTGACGACTGTTTCTTGTTGCCCTTTACAGTTCACTTTTTTGTAAATGCACCACACTTCATGGAAAATAGGTCGGCTTGTTTCTCTCAGTTTCCTAGTTTGTATTTGCATGCCGGTTAAAGTGGAGTTTCAACGTTGAATAACAAATACTTAAATATGAACATAAAAGACATACAAATTGCAAATAGAAAAATGAGAATTAAACAAGAGATCATTGTATAAGTCTATTAAATAGAAATGTATACTCCAGTCAACCCCTTGAAGCCAGCCGACAGTAGCCTCAGCCTTTCAATGAAGCTTGCCTAAATACCATGTGTTGGTTGTTGGACTAATTTCCGGCAAGAGAAAACATGTCCGCAAAGGGTTAAACGGGCACGCATGCCCGCAGTGTCGTTGGCATACTTGCCACAAAAAGGGATGGCACACTTGCCACAAAGTACTTGGCGCACTTGCAGCAAAGTATTTGGCACACTTGCCGCAAAATACTTGGCACACTTACCGCAAAGTACTTGACACACTTGCCGCAAAGTCCTTTGCACACTTGGCACAAAGTAATTGGGACACAAAGAGGGCATTCATGCTTGCTTCAAATTACATCTCAACACAACTGTTGCGCCAGACAGATACATTTGTCCCCTCTTAGTCAGGGAATATTTTCCGATATTTGGCAAATCTGGGAACTAAATCCTTACCAAATAATTTCTTCACCAATTTGTTACTGAAGGTTTCTACTAACACCCCTTAAAAAGTTGAAATTCAATTCCCCTAGGAAAGCCCGGGACAGCTTCTTAAAAATGCAGTACAGACTTAAAAATGTAAAAACTTAAAAATGCAGTACATCGGACAACAGCCGTTGGCAAACGCAAAGTGCCCATTTGTTTTGAATAGCGTATACGCTGGGTCAGACGGCTGTTTTGTGTTTCATCTGGCGCAAACGCCGACAGCGTTGTGTGTAGTTCTCCAACCATGGGATTGCAAAAATAGTGTCACATAATTTGAATGGGAAAACCCTGGCTGCGTTCCATTTAACCAGAGACCTAGAGAGAAATCTGATTTAACCATGTGCTGCCGACGTTCGCCACTGGTTACAGTACTTTTGTGCACTCGTCTATGAAAAGTCGGGCACCCTTCTTGGCCAACGTTTGCAAACTTTCGCGTATGTGGAACAGCAGCATAGCCGGTATTGTTTCCACATGGGTGCATTGATTTTTAGCGAGGGGAGGGGGAGGAGCGACGGGGGGGGGGGGGGGGGGGTGTACAATCAGGGCATACAGCAGACATCCAGTCAGTTACAGGTAGGTATAGGCCCTATCGTTATAAAAAAAACTTTATTTTCCACTTTTTCAGGGCAATACAGGATTTTCCGTGGGGGGGGGGGGGAAATCTGACACCCCGTATTTACGTTGCTGATGTGGAACGCAGCTCCGGTCCCTCACATGCATGGCTGTCGATTGAAAGGCTCTATTATTTATTTACCACATCCAACAGCAGAAGAACCGCCAATTACAGGAATGGGATCAATTAACATAGATATCAATTAACATAGATATCAATTAACATAGATATCAATTAATATAGATATTCGAATAACTATCAACTTCTAAGTTGAATTAGAAACGGCCAGAGACACCGGGAATCACTCCCCTTGCTCTTCACGAAAGAATGCTCTGGGATCTTTAAAGTCCGTTACATGTAACACACTGGACCAACGGCTTTACATCCCTTCCGAAGGACGGAACAATTGTGATTAAGTGCCTTGCTCAAGAGCACAAGTGCCACAACCCGTCACGGCCCGGAATCTAACCCACATTCTAGTACTGGCACAGGAACTTGAGTTCGACGCGCTAGACCGCTCGGACATAACAGTAACACCCAATCAATTCAATTCCTTTCATTTATATTCGATTATATGAGTGGTAGCTTGCCGATTCCAGAAATTACCAAGCAATTCCGAAGACAAAACGAAATGGCGGCTATTCGATACGGTCTATAGACCTACCTCCATGGCAAATCGGGCTGTTTTCAGGTGGTGCACGCTGAGTAAAAAGGCAAGTTCCTGGAAATTACCCTGATCCTCAGCCTAATCACGTCGTGACTCTGAACTTTCATCGTTATAAAAACCTCGGAATTGGATTCAGCACCATGGAAAACCATAGTATCAACACCAGGATCTTTAAAATCGGCCGACTCTATATGTATACCTACACCTGACACGGCCTACGCCTGGCACCTGTAAATTTCAATGACGGCCATCTTGGAAATGGCCCCGATTCTCAGCTTAGTCACGTGACCCTGACCTTTCATCATTTTAAAAACCTCAGAATTCGATTCAGAACCACAGAAAACCACAGGAGCGGCACCAGAATCCAATACAATCACAGCGCTGCCCGCATTTGCGCCAGTATGAAACACAAAACAGTCGTCTGCTTTGGCGCACACCATTCAAAACAAATGGGCGCTTTGTCAACGGGGAGGGCTTCGACATGGGCTGAGATGACTTTAGGCTGGGCTGGGAGGGCTTCGGGCTGGGCTGTGAGGGCTTCGGGCTGAGGGGGCTTCAGGCTGGGCTTCAGGGTTTCGGGCTGAGCTGGCGGGGGGAGGGGGGGAGGGGTGGTGGGGCTTTAGGCTGGACTGAGATCAGGGGCGGATCCAGGATTTTGAAAGGGGGGGTGGCGTGAAATTTTTAAGCATGAAATGCTGATGACAATGAAATAGCGAGCGCGTAGCGCGAAGCCCTAACAGCTTCGAAATTGATTCTAGATGCTCTGTGGTGCGACCTGGGGCAATATTTAACCACTTTAATTTATTTTATTTTTATTTTTTATTTTTTTGAAAGGGGGGGGGGGGGGGGGGGGGGCGTGCGCCCCCCCACCCCCCCCCCCCCCCCCGTGGTCTGCAAAAATCCCCCCCGGGGGGGAGGGGGGGGGGGGGGGGTGGGAGAGAAGGAGGGGTCCGGGGGATTTTCGTGGCTGAGCCGACGGCCTAGTAGTCCTGCACCATTGGTTACCCAAGAAGAGTGAGGATTACATATTGCGGAAAATGTGCACACTAATTTAGTCTACAGAGCGCCATCACATACTTCGGCGCGTTTTTCCCGTACTGACGAACATGGCCAAACTGCAGTTTCGAGTAATTCGCGTTTATAGTTGGACTTATTTTGGTCCTTCGAATTCACTGTTTTTGAAAATAAAATCCCGCTTTTGGGTTTAATAACCTTCTTGCTTAATGTCTAAACTTTAATTAATTACGTATTTTCCATTTATTTGATTAATCTCTGAGCAATTATAAAGCTGTGAACGTGTTCGTCGGTATGACAAAAAACAAGATTCGATGCGCGTGCTGTTCGTCACCCGTAACGAAAGGCACTGTCGGGTTCGTCACTATGAGAACAATTCAAAACGTTGTTAGCCGCCTCCACATGTTAGTGTGTGTTTGAGCGGCGGTCCTCCCGATTAACAGTTATATTACTTCATCGGGGCTGCGGACGAGACTTATCTTTATACTGATAAACAATTAGGTAATTTAGTACCATATCCACAAACTACCATTTTGTAAAATTCCATATATTTATTTATGTATTTATTTTTCTTACGTGAAAACAGCATTCAGCTTTGCGCGATATTGGTTGGTACCCGGTACCAGCGCGCTCTGTTGTAATACGCAGAAGCAGTGAACGGTCACCAACCAATAATTCATGTTCGTCAGTATGGGAAAAACATGTTAAGTGAAATGTTTTTTTGTTCGCCATTTTCAAATGTTTCATAACTTAAAAAACCAGACAATATTTTGGTTTGAAATTTTCAGAAATGAAAGAGGGCACCCCAAGAACCCCCAATTTGTCAAAAAGTGTCTGTTCGTCAGTACGGGAAAAAATGCGACGACTAGTTTATGGGTCTTTCCATAAGAAAACTGGAACAAAATGTCACATTTTGATGCATATGTAAAATCCCTTTTCCAAATTGCTATTCAAAAAACCTGTGTAATTTCATAAGTATAGATCATTTAAATTAGTTTACAATACAGCAACATGTTTTGGTAAAACTTGTCGTATAGTTCATAGTATTCCAAACAATTGTTTTAACGGCGTAAGTGGAAAGACCGAGGCATTTTCAACTCTTAACATTACAATTCAAGTCTTTTAGTCAAGTTTTATCCGCCTACATAATTTGTAATTTAATTGCAGTAAATTGCAATAAATCGTCTTTTATTTGCAGTAATTCAATAATTAAGTTTCAAAATGCATTTAGTGGATCATTTTATTGTCAATGAGGCAATTCTTGTAGAGTGGCGCACCCTGCCGTTGCGGCTCGTAGTGGCTCATCCTATAGCTTATTGAATCGGGGTTTTTTTCACATATATTCCAGCTATAATATCAGCAGTAGTGTACGATTCATGAGGCCATAATGTTTACATGCTGAGGGCAGCCGTTCGCTGCAAAAGCCTGGTATATGTATTTATGTATGAAGGAATGACCTTCACATTAAAAAAGGAAAACGGTGCCGAATGCTAACATTTTATTTAATTTTATAGATGATAGCAATCGCACATGGTGTATTGTCAAAACAAATATTAGCACGCATGTAAATGACCAATCACAGACAGGTTTGTCTCAAAAAAGATAGGAAAATTTCGTGTAGCCCTTACATATTTTCCTCCAAAAGTACAAAACTGAATAGTGCAAGGACGTGACATACAGCTAGTCAATGGTGTTCGTTTTCCTTTACGTTAATCATTATACAAGTACCAGGCTGTTGTCTTTCCGTGCATCCACTGTGACGAAAAGCCAATCTGTAAAACAAATAAGTGCACCAACCCTAGATTACTTGTATTTTATCAAACTCGAGCGAAACGTTGGTCTCCCTCTAGTCTCTGCAATTAACGGTTGGTCGCTTCGGTGATTAATTGGCGAGACCATAGGCAACATCCGTCTAGGATTGTTTGGGTATAGCGATTATAACGTAAGACACGATAACATTTTTTAAAATAACGTCATCGTGCCGATAAAACAAAATTATAAACTAACGGAAGTGTACATGGCGCCTAGCGTCGGGCTGAAAACGCGCAAATGAAAAGTCGACCTGTTTTCGCGTTTAAGCGCAGTATAGCTGTACTTTTCTTGCCGTGTATCTTTGTGGTTCTGGTTCGATTCCTGTCTGGGTCAGTATGTGGATTGGTTTCTGAGTCCCTGCTCGGATCAATATATTTCTCATGTACTCCTATGCAGGGGTTTCCCTCTCACTTCTAAAACTGAGCATTTCTTATACGTCTTCTCTTTACATGTTTCTTCAGGCTATGCGCTAACGTGCCTCAAGCGCTTTCGAGAAAACATTGCTTTCAGTACCAGCAAGAATTATAGTACTGGTAATGCTTATTGGAAATAAAACCATAACTCCCATTGCAACCAGTGCATTTGAGATATTGACTCATAACATTAAGGTGAAAACTGAGTGTTGCTGGTTCCATACACTGTCAAAAAAATGCTGGGTAAAATAAATAAGGAGAATTTCATTTTGACGTTTGTTGGGTCATATTTCTTCAACATATGCAGAAAATGTTCTCTTGGGCAAAACATCCCGAACACCAACGTTGGTTACATGTACAGTTTTGTAAATTGGAGAAACGGCGGCTATTAATTGGGTATTTGTTTACCGCTTGCTGGAAGTATTAAAAGGTTGAGCACATTATACATACAAACAATATTTGCTCCCTCTGTAGGAGATTGTGAAGACAAGAGAGGGCGCTTCAAAGTATACTTTAAAAATGCTGGGTAAAATAGAGTTGGATAATTTCATTCTGACCGTTTTTTGGGTCATATTTCTTCAACATATGCAGAAAATTGTCTGTTGGATAAAACATCCACAACACCAACGTTGGTTACATGCCAAGTTCTGTAAATTGGGGAAACAGCGGCTTTTATTGGGTATTTGTTTACCTCTTGCTGAAAGTATTAAAAGGTTGAGCAATATGCTCAGACAAACAAAATTGTATCCATCTGTTGGAAATTTTGAAGACAAGAGAGGGCGCTTCAAAGTATACTGTACACAATTCTGGGTAAAACAAAGTTGGATAATTTCATTTAGACGTTTGGTGGGTCATACTTCGCCAACATATGCAGAAAATGTTCTGTTGGGTAAACCGTCCAGGCGACCAACGTTGGTAACATGTATAGTTTTGTAAATTTGAGAAACGGTGGCTATTAATTGGGTATTTTTTTTACCGCTTGCTGGAAGTATTAAAAGGTCGAGCAATATGCTCAGACAAAACATTTTCTCCATCTGTTGGAAATTGTGAAGTCAAGAGAGGGCGATTCAAAGTATACTGTACAAAATTATGGGTAAAACAAAGTTGGAAAATTTCATTTAGACGTTTGGTGGGTCATACTTCGCCAACATATGGGTAAACCGGCCCGTACGATTTTTCTCTCATCCCAAGTTATGTTGGTCAAAGGGTGTCCATTTATTAGCTACTTATTATACCGTGTGCTGAAAGTATTAAAACGTTGAGCAAATTATACACTTGTGACATTTATCTCCAGTTATTGGGGAATTGTCAACACAAAGCAGGACGCATTATACCAATTTTTACCCAACTTGGTTCAACTATTAACATGCCCATTTTTGGGCCGCACAATAGCCTTGGGTGCATGGTATTGTATGTACAATTGTTGGTTAAATTCTACAAGCCAATGTTTGGGTAGATATGTGCATATCTAATCGTTGGTTAAAAGCTAATTATCCAACGTTTGGGTAAATGTGCTTGGCCAATTGTTGGTTAAATTCAACATAAAACATAAATCTGTTCGTATATGCCCAACATGTTGGGTAACTCGGGCCAAATATGCTCGACTATTGGACGAGAATTAAGGCTGTTGAAAAAAATGTTTAGGAGCGCATATTTGGCTGTTCCGACTCGAGTCGGAACAGCCTTTGTTTTCGTTACGATTTTTTTCTTTTTTCTTTTCCTTCTTCCACTTTTTTCGGACGCTATTTCGGGCACTTGCACATTCATGATTGACTTCAAACTTCACAAGGACATTGGTCACTATGTGAAGTTGTGCACAGTACTAATGACGTCATGATGACGTCATCACGTGTCAGATTAAAGGGGCATGAAGTTTAATCAATTAAATATTCAAAAATCATTAAAAAATCAACCGTTTGACCTACGATCTTGATTCCTTCGCCATATACGATGACTAACAAGGGTCTTTGAGATGCGCTCACCCCTTGACCTTGGACCTCGTTTCCTATTGGTCAAACAGATTTTGCCTTGCCATTTGAAAGTGGTACAAGATATCTGGATGTGGTCAACTGTATTATACTTCGACCTAGGGTGGTGTATCCAAAAAAAAAGGTCGTGACCTTTAACCTTGCTCACTTCCGGTCGAAACCGGAAGTGGCCCTTAGTTTGAAAGTGGTAGGAGGTATTGAGATGGGGTCAATGGTGTTATTATCAGAGGCCCTTAAGCTTTCCAAAAATATAAGTGATGACGTCATCGTACGAAATACCGCCCTCTAGCGGCAAGATGATTAAGTAATGAAATATTGGAAAATCAATAAAAAATCAACCGTTTGACCTACGATCTTGATTCCTTCACCATATACGATGATTAACAAGGGTCTTTGAGATGCGCACACCCCTTGACCTTGGACTTCGTTTCCTATTGGTCAAACAGATTTTGCCTTGCCATTTGAAAGTGGTACAAGATATCTGGATGTGGTCAACTGTATTACACTTGGACCTAGGATGGTGTATCCAAAAAATATGGTCGTGACCTTTGACCTTGCTCACTTCCGGTCGAAACCAAAAGTGGCCCTTAGTTTGAAAGTGGTAGGAGGTATTGAGATGGGGTCAATGGTGTTATTATCAGAGGCCCTTAAGCTTTCCAAAAATATAAGTGATGACGTCATCGTACGAAATAGCGCCTTCTAGCGACAAGATGATTACGTAATTAAATATTCAAAAATCAATAACAAAATCTACCGTTTGACCTACGAATTTGATTCCTTCTGCATATACGATCACTAACAAATGTCTTTAAGATGCGCACATGGCTTGACCTTTGACCTCGTTTCCTATTGGTCAAACAGATTTTGCCTTGCCATTTGAAAGGGGTACAATATATCACGATGGGGTCAACTGTGTTACACTTCGACTAGGGTGGGATATCCAAAAATATAGCAACACCTTTGACCTTCCCTACATGTCAGATTAAAGGGGTTATGTAATAATATTCAATATTTAAAAATCGATAAAAACTCAACCGTTTGACCTACGATCGTGATTTCGTCATATACGATCACTAAAAAAGGTCATTCCGAACACCATATATGTTTATAAAAAGGAGGGGAACAGCCATGTGTTCGTTGTCAAGAACGAACACAGGTCTAGTTATGTACGAGTTCTTTCCACACTTCTCATGATGGAGTTGTTCCAGATGTATATTCTGATTTTTATATCCTATTCAATATCTTGGTGTAAATTTTACTGGTGTTAAAAACAATAAGGCTAAGTGAGCATGCGCGAAAACCCAGCAAACTTGATAGGCTACAGGCATTTTGTAACGTTTCTCAACGTTTCACACACAAACCGTAGCACTGTGTTGTACTTGTTCTGTTGGAGAAGGGGCAGTCGGGTTCTTTCCTCGCCTTTCACCTCTGGGGTCCCGGGTTCGAATCCGGGGCGTGTATGTGGATTGGGTTTGCAGTCCCTACTTGACCGCGTGGGTTTTCCCCTGGGGCATTTCTCTGGGGGTTTTCCTCCCACTTCTAAAACTGCAACTCCTTCTTCGTCATCTCAAGTTGATAATATAGTATAGTTAAAGCTAAAACCGTATAGTTGGTGGCATAAAGGGCCTTAGTTGCCGAAGATGCCATAAAATATACAACAACAACAACAACTGTTGGAGAAGGGGCGGTCGGGTTCTTTCCTCGCCTTTCACCTCTGGTGTCCCGGGTTCGAATTCGGGGCGTGTATGTGGATTGGGTTTGCAGTCCCTACTTGACCGCGTGGGTTTTCCCCTTGGGCATTTCTCTGGGGGTTTTCCTCCCACTTCTAAAACTGCAACTCCTTCTTCGTCATCTCAAGTTGATAATATAGTATAGTTAAAGCTAAAACCGTATAGTTGATGGCATAAAGGGCCTTAGTTGCCGAAGATGCCATAAAATATACAACAACAACAACCGTAGCACTGCGTTGTACTTGTGACTAGACTATCTGTCCTGGTTGTTCTGTTGGAGCACTGGCGTCCCGGGTTCGAATCCGGGGCGTGTATGTGGATTGGGTTTGCAGTCCCTACTTGACCGCGTAGGTTTTCCCCTGGGTAATTTCTCTGGGGGTTTTCCTCCCACTTCTAAAACTGCAACTCCTTCTTCGTCATCTCAAGTTGATAATATAGTATAGTTGATGGCATAAAGGGCCTTAGTTGCCGAAGATGCCATAAAATATACAACAACAACAACAACTGTTGGAGCATACGTAGGCCTACTCATTAAGGGGTAATGTAAGAAACTTTCCGATTAAAGGCTCTTGCCTGTGTTCTCAAAACATGATGAGGAAAATGGCATTTGCCAAGTACACTGCTGTTTCACCACGAACGGATTATAGTGTGGATAAATATTGAATAGACGTTAATACATATACAAAACAGGAAAAAATATACAAAAGTATCCTTTATTACAATGTGAAAACACCAATCATTGGTCAGCAGATGCCCAACGTTTAGCTTTTCCTTGTGCCAAATTATTGAGACAAGTTGGGGAGGGGAGAACACCAGTTGGTGAAAATGTAACCAACAATTGGCTATGTAAGCTCACCCAAACCTTGGATGATTGAATTGAACCAACAAACATGTATTGGCCATGCACATTTACCCAAACATTTGGTGATTGGATTTAACCAACAATTGGCCATAAACGTTCACCTAAACCTTGGATGAATAAATTTAACCAACAACTGGCTATGCAATCTTACCCAAACCTTGGATGATTGAATTTGAGCAACAATTGGCCATGCACATTTACCCAATCCTTGGATAATTAACTTTTAACCAATAATTAGATATGCACATTCACTGAAAGATTGTTTAAACAGCTAGAATCCCCCCTTCCAGTTTTTTTGTCTACAACACCATCACAACTTGTTTTTCACAAAAAATCGACAGGCTTTTGCTTAAAACGTAAAGCAGTTCCGACCCTCTTCACCCGAAATTCTGAAACGCTCGAGGTCACTTGGTCTGTTAATCAACAGGGTTTTTACGTCATCCTGAGAAACATACAAAACGGCCTGTACAGTATTGAATGGAAAATACACGAAGTGAATGTTTATCATGCCTGTTTTGTTCTTGTAATTCAAAATACAAACGTGAAAAACACTTAATGTAATATGACAACAATCTACTATTACCTGTTTTGTGAAAAAACGCTTAAATTGTTGCTCACAATGAAGCTCTTTTGAAGTAAATACTGGTGCATTGCGACGGGTGGTTTTGTCACGGAACGAACGGCATTCACAGCGGTCTGTGATACAGCATGGAACGGTTCCCTGCAGGCCGTATAGTTTCCACGTGTTACATCGGACGGTACAAGTTAGAATGAGCGACTCATTTTTCTTTCTCTTGGTAATAGAAAAGAAAATCTTTCTGCTCTTTTTTTTCATAGTGTCTGGTAAAACATACAACCACGCAGCTACTGGGCATATATCTGGCTTTTTGGACCAACAAAATTCTTCAAAAAACACCATCTAACAGAGACGGTTTTCCAAGTTGTTTACGTGTAAACGTATGGAGCTAACAATCGTGTTGACTTCTCTTTGTCAGGATTGCGTCACGGGGTCACGGGCATATCATGAATACCTAATGAGCGTTTCAGAAATCGCGAACATCTCATTTTCGAAAAGCGGACTTTTGCTTGCAATTTATCCACTTATAACCGACAATTAAACAATAATAAAAATCCACGTCGGCAAGAGGGATGTTTGGACTATCGAAAAAAAGCCTAAATGCTGGATTTTCGTCAAGGGGGATTCTTCCTCTTTAACCAATAATTGAGCATACAGTATCAAACAAGGCTTGGGTAAGGCTGTTACCCAACACCAGTTGGGCAGTTTACGCCCCAAAGATGGGTATGTTGATATTTGAACCAACGTTGGGTAAAACGTTGGGCAAATTTTGCCTTTTTTTTATCAGTGTACCTGCTCGTACTACCTTTGTCGAAAGGTAGGGGAATCACCCACCTGTTTATCTCAATGTACGTGTATAAAGGTCATACCCAGATCACATTTTGATACCCCCATTTTCCCATGGGACGTGAGATATGCAGTGATTCACAATTTTACTTCATGTGTTGACAGGAAAAACCCAAGCAATGGTAACAAACGCCACATGATTTTTTCCTGTGTAAAATGGTACCTTTGTGTGAGAAATTGCCAACTGAAGGTGTTTTTAATTGTAGACAATGTTTTACCATTCGTTCAACAGAACAAAAATGCATATATTTGTTTTCAGGTTTTCTGAAGCATTACTTATTTATTGATTTATTTATTCCATTTATTTACCCAGGGTGTGCCCAAACAGTTTACAAAAACTGGTTTCAATTGGGGCCCTGCAAACACACATAGAACAAATATACTAAATTGAACAACTTCACAATCACAAACAAACTGGAATAAAGATACTTTTGTACAACAACTACAACATCAAAAAACTAATGGTTACAGAAGAACAACATCACAAGTAATTATTATACATGCACGTGACACTAAAATTTACGCTAATTAAGGGAAGGGCGAAAAACCCGCAAAAACTCTTTTTAAGAGAAACAAAAAAAAAATGGGAAAATTCCCCTCCGGCTCCAAAATTAAAGTTTGATTGTATGGCAACCAAGTCATACGACTCCGTAAATTAGCATTTCTCACTTGAAGTTGATCATGTGAATATTATGTGTATGTTTGGCGAAGTGCCGATTTGAATGAGCTCAAAGAAGACATAGTTCTAAGGTGTGCACTAAGGCTGTTCCAAATTGCGGCGCCAGTTACAGCAAAACTCGAGGCGTACGACCCCTTTCGTGCAAAGGGAATTTTCAGTGTCTTTTCGGCAGATTGACGAGTTTCTCGAGTTTGTACGTAAGGTGTAAATAGACTTGCCATATACTGCGGGGCCAAGGAATTGATGCTTTTAAAGACAAATATAGCTTTCTTGTATTTAACTCTCTCTGGATAGGCAAGCCAGTCGAGCTTTTTAAACATGTCAGCTGATGGCGTTAGGAAATCGCATTTCAGTATTATTTGTTCAAGACAGTGTTATGAGATGCGTAACGGTCACCCCATACTGTGCAACAATAATCTAGACTAGGCATGACTAAACTTAACATAAGGGTGTTCATGTGCTTTTGAGTTACACAGTCGCGAATTCGTTTTAACATAGCTAATTTCGAGAAAACTGTCTTCTTTACATATTCGACATGTTTGTTTCAACTTAAGGTTTGGTCAATAATAACACCCAAGCATTTAAACGATTAAACGTTATGCACTTGATCATTATTAATGTGTACTCTGAGCTCATGCGCGCTTATCTTTTTCTTTGAGCCATTTAGCATACATTTAGTTTTACTGGCATTAATTTTGATTTTATTTTTTAACAGACCACATATGAATCATGTCTAATGAGTTGTTGAGCCTAGTTTCAATTTCGACAATGCTTTCGGAACTGCAAGTTAGTGTAGAGTCATCGGCATACATATATAACTTATCGGATACATACAGAGGCAGGTCATATGTATATATATAAGAAACAATAATGGGCCCATAATTGATCCTTGTGGTACACCGACACTTATAGGCAAGGATTTTGATATATGTTTATCAATATTAACGGTTTGACTGCGATCACTGAGATAGGACTTAAACCAGTTTATTACCGAAATCGACATGTTCAGCTTTTCTAGTTTTTCTAAAAGAATTGTATGGTCAACGCAGTCAAATGCATTACTGCATCTGTGGTTGAAATTTCCACAAGGCAGTTTTGTATTTGTAATTATTAACCATATCCAACAGCAAATAATATGCCAGTTACAGGAATGTCAATTATGTAACGCTGTTGTTTCAATCATGTCTTTAGATCGATAATCATAAACACCAAATGTTGCCGTTAACCCGAAAATAATATAGGAATTTTCAATTTCCAACATTTCCAACATTTATTTATCTTCTCATTGTGGCAGTTGTCACGCTTCTGGTGGACATATATTAACAATTCTGTGATTAAGACCAATACTGTGATTAAGATTTCGCCTGTTGTCAGGGCAACATGATGAAGCAACCTCAATCCCAGACGGAAGCGACATCATGTGACTAAAGCAACCGGATATCAGGCACCGTCTCCGTCTCCAGATTAATATCTTCCACGTGAAATTGCAATTATCTGTGTAAACAGTGTGGACAACAGAAAACTTCCCATTTTCCAAATATCAATGTTTTGAAACGCAATCGCGAAATGGACGTCGCAAGAATGGTGTGTACATATAAACCTTTGAGGGGGGTCGTCGCGACCGGGAACCCGCGGGGTCGGCCCTTTGGGCGTGCGTCTGCATCAAACACGTGATTAATCACGCGGTTCCTTAATGAGTGCCGCATCTATAGCAACGTCAGGTATAATGTCTCTCGGGTTGACTTTTTCTAAATAAGAACCCCCCACGCTGTATATCTTCTGGAACACACTTCTGACTGTTCTTAATAAATTATAGGGCAGGCCCGGGCATGTTTTCGCGCCTCTAGTGGTTATGTATTCCAGCCATCACGCCCATGCCAAGCTCCAGTTACAGAGTAACTCGCTCTAATGAATTCGGACTTGGAATAAGAGCACGGATGATTAGCATCAGTGGGTGGATAAAGGGACTCTCTTGACTGCCAAGGAGACAAAGAACATCTTGAATTCCAGAGAGTATACACTGAAGGAAGTGTGGAAGATGTGCTTCACCCGGGCATATTATCTGCAGCTCGTCCGTGTTTGCTGATACCGTAGAGCGGTGCCATTTCATCCTTCTCGAAAACTACAAAGTCCTCAAAGGGGGTCAATTTAAAAGCACAAATAGGAGCACACTCGGCACAGTCGCGCTATTCCCTCAGGCCAATTTCGCCTTTGAAGCCGACCTCATTTCTCCCCTTCTCAAAATGTCTAGCCAAATTGACGTGGCGGCTGAAAAAGGACATGTCAAAGCATCTCCGAAACGCAAACAAAATACACCCCTTATTAAATTACCTGACTGTTAGATAGAAATAAGAGCGCCCACAAATACTTCATTTCAAGTCATTTATGAATGTCACAGACAATCTGCATCATGAATTGCTCCCAATATGTCTCATATAACATTCACAGCAATATAGATTGTGAAAGTACTTGTTTGTCATTGACAACACTATCAAAACTGAAGTGGTACTTTTTTTTCCCAATCGAATTGCGGGTTTGTGGTTTAAAATCCGTTAATGCAACGTCTTACATGAAGCAGGCATATCTGTCTGAATTCATAACCTAAGCTGCTTTCTTTGTCTGGGAACAATGTTTGATTTATCCATCTTTTCTCCCCGTATACCGACAGCGCAGTCGGCTTTAATTGTTAGCCACCGTATTGGGTTTCCACCCAGTCCCAAATCCCCTCGTGTATTATGCTGCTGCAGGATTCTCCTGCTGCGTCATCAACAAATGCCACGGATTTGGTTTCCTACCATAACTGAGTTTGCTAAGACTGGATTTCTGAAAAGGTGAACAAAATGACCGGGCTTTGCTCGAGTTTCCTTCACTGGAGCCTTTTAAGATGATAAAACGACCACTGTAGACCTACTATACCCCAGTTAATGTATTGCCTACAACTGTACAATATACTACATGTTTATGGCATGCATATATCGTTGCAAGTCTTCATACACTAAATTTTAGGAGAAATATTTCGGCGGACAGCAAATTTACGTTGCAAAATACATAAACGGCTAGTCTAATAGATATTGTTATAGCGAACATAACACGGTTATCAAGGCGTTTGACATTATTATCCCTGGTCATCGGGCTCGTAATATAATTTCTTTAGTTAACCTTATTGGGTCCCTGGGGAATGTACAGACCCGCCTGCCTTTTTGCAATCATTAGCTTATCAAGCACAATTTCACTATCCTCGCAGTACCCATTTACTCATAAGTGGAGAGAAGCAATTTGTGGCAAGGTGCCTTGCCCAAGGGCACACGCTGGCCTGGATTAGAACCAACGATCTATAGATTTACCAGAGGTCCTGGGTTCGATTTGCTAGATCAATCGGCCATGATACTTCGTAGAGCATGAAACGTACTCACAACGCATGAAGCCACTTTACCGAAAGAAACAAAACAGAAACAGTGAAAATGTCGCAACCGGTATATAGCTATGTGTGCTACAGTCCTTGGAAACCTCGCCAAGTACACAAGCTCCTTCAGCCGTGTGAATCAATTATTGAAAACCAAACTTGTCCGGCGAGCTCAACTCGCTTTATTAATAACTTGAACGCTATGAAGTGTAGGTGTCACGTTACTTGGTATACGAAGCTGTCGGTAAATTAATTGACACGGTGTTAATGTTCCTTTGTCAAGACGCACATTTCGCACATAGTAACCACAAAACATATTAAGTGTTTAACAGCATAATTATTATACACTGTAAAAAAAATAGCTGGAACTTTTGTTTACAGTATCTTACAGTACATTACGGTAAAGCCACAAAGCAATGATTATCCCACCATCCGACCATCGTACTAACGGAGAAAGTTCCTTAAATAAATAATGACACATCAATAGTATATAAAGGACCTACGACCATTGTGTCATTTTGTAAGATTAAGAAAACCTTTGTTTAAACTGTCACCCCACATCTGCTAATGGACTATTTCACGTATTTACATATACACAATCATTCGGAATGATGTTGCACCGTTGGACTTATTGTGATTGTAATTATGGTGTTGATTGTGGTTGTTTAATTTGTAAACTAGCACAACACAAGTTCCTGTGTTCGTTTAGTGTGAGCAGATGGCAATAAATTCAGTTCATTTCGATTCAACATTTGCACAGACCATAAACGCTATGTTGTACTTCTGCCTAGACTACCTTTATCGAATCTTAATGCAATCCATATTTACTTCTAAATAACTACCCATGCGCATAGGTAGTTTAGAGGAGGTTTTTCCCTCAAAGAGCGCTTCATGTCTGGAAGTCGTGAATATTTTTGGATGGAACTTGTTTGAGTCTTTCGATCTTGTTCTGTGCGTGTTGTATATGTTTCTTGTATGTCTTTGATTTGGTGCCCTAGAGGCGTGTTTCGTTTCTCTAGTGTGCTTCTTTTATTTTGTCGGGCAGGGAGGGTCGCACCCTCACATACCTGTGTCCGGATATGATCCGGCCTGTCCGGGGTTTATTACTCCCCTTTCTTGGGGGAGGGTAGGCCTAAAACTAAATAAAAAAACAAGTTTGAAGTTAAAGTGTTTATATTCCTGAAACGCTACTCATCGAGGAAGCCAGTTATCATGATGGATTTGAACTGAGAGCACAGTGTGACTCTACATCTCAAGGAGGACAAGGATGCCAACGACGTCATCGCTACGTTGCGCCAGGTCGTCGGCAAGGAGGGAATTATCTGCTTACAGCAATTGCCGGAGCGGAAGTGGGAAGTAACTACGCCTTCTTCAACTGCTGCTCTCCGTCTCTTAGAGACGAGGCTCGACATCGGAGGAGACGTGGAGGTCACTCTGCTATCTGGCCCGTTGACCTACGTGAAAGTTCTTTTCGCCCCTCGAGTTATCGGAGGAGGCGATATCTGGATCATTGGCGAAGTACGGCATGTTGGAAACCCTCGGAAACGTTTTTCAACTTCGTGCCTGTTCATCCCGACCCCGAGGAACTGGTTTCGGAAATTTTCGCAGAAGATATGTACTGTTAAAAATGTCAACAACATTTTACGGAATTTTCAGGGTCATTTCCGTAATTTGACGGACTGCACACGTAGAATCCGTATTTTTAATTTCACAAACATATTGGATTAACGGATTATTTACGTAAAATTACGTAATTCCGTAAAATTTCTTCCGTAAATTTACGAAGCAGAAAAAAAGGTTCTGGTAATTTTGCTGCCGGAATTTTTCAAAAAAAACCCTAAAATTTGTTACAAAATGTCCGTATTTTTACGGAGTTTCCGTATTTTTACGGAATTCACACTGTTTATTGAAGAACCGAGCTCCGTAATTTTACGGATATATCGGTATTTTTTTACGGACAAAACAACGGAATAAACTGAATAATTCCGTAAATTTACGGAGAAAAACAAAATGTTCCGGTAATTTTGCTGCAGGCCCGTTCCGTAAAAAAAAGAGAAATTGTTAAGTGTGGAAGTGCTGATCATGACATATCCATATAAGCCTGGGTGCCGCAGGTGGTTCCGCCGTGGCAAGCTCCTGCGGTCGTCGGACGACGGGGAGCTGTACCAGCTTCGTAAAAAAGACCAGTTTGATCGTGGTAAGGACTGGGAGAAGAGCTTCACAGGACGACGTGGACTCCATGGTTGGCTCTCTTCGCCTCGGACGACTAGTCTACACGCGGGCGTACAGGGCTGTGAAACTGGACCCATCGCTCCAGCCTAATCCACAGGAATGATTTAACCCAGACCGGCAACGGCCACGATTAATAGATCTCCCCACGGACACATGCCAATTGACGACTTGGAACGGCCTCGACACTATGATATCGTGTCTTGTTTTCTATGTTTGTTCGTGTTGTCTTGTGTTTTCATGTACGGGCAGGGGCGCTCGAACCCCCACGCCGCTTGCGACCGACAACTGGTAGTCGGCCTGGCAGGGACTAGTCGGTCACTGCGGTGACCGATATATTGGGCAAATGAATCGTTGGGTAAACATAATTATGCGTATTGTTGCTCGTTATTTTTCTAGTTGTTGGATATTGAGTAAATACAAATTGTTGGTCATGTTTGGAGTCATGGAGTTTGGTCATATATTAATCACGAAATGGGTGCAAATTGTTCTGGGTAAACTTTGACCATACGCTGGGAATAATAGCCTAAGGGCGACTTGCCCAACATTGGGTAGATTAGCTTGGAGATGTTTGCAAAGTCTGTTAAAGCGAGCTAAGTTTGCGAATTTATTGGTGAATTCCTTTCACCCAGTTGTTGAGATACCGTTTTATTGGCCAGGTACTGGGTAAATTGTTGTACCCATCAAGTGTGTTTTGCATGTTAACCAACTATTGGTTGAGCTGACTATTTGCTCAACGTTGGGCAAAATGTTAGGCAAATATTTACCAACTTTTGTTTACAGTGTATCACTGAAAACCTAAACTAGTCGGGCTCAGAGTGGACTAGCTTTAAACTCGTCGAACTGGCTAGTCAAGCCCGATTGACTAGCTTAGCGCTTCATTTCAAACTAGTCAATCCGACTGGACCAGTTATTACTCTGCAGGACTACTTAATGGTTAGTCCAGCTGGCCTGACTAATGTGTTTTGCCCTGCTGGACTAGTTTGAGGATAGACTAGCATAAAATTAGTCAAAACGGAGGACTAGGGATGGGCTAGCTTCGCGTTAGTCAACCTGAAGTCGGACTGGCCTTGCGTTATAGCTACATGTATATATATATAGCTGCGGAGATGCATATAATGATATAGCGTGGATTTCACGAAACTCAATTCTTGACTTTATAATTACTGGCTGCATGGGAAACTAGGAAATAAATTAGAAATTTTCTAAAAACAGGATTTGTTTCTTAAATTATTGTGTTTATGTGCTTAATTTCTTTCTCAATTACACCTATAAAAAAGCTATAGGCATACAGCTTTGCGGCCTGATTTGACCAATGACGTGGAAGAAAGAAGACGACGGTGAAAACATGTAAAATGTATAGATATTTGTCGCAAATTTGTATAAACAAATACTCAATTTATGCATAATTTTTAGAGAATTGCGAAATCAATCTGTCGTTTCTGTGATTTACGTACCTAAAAATTCCCGCTTAAACCAAGTCTGGTGCCACGCTAGTCCAATCTAAGATATTAGGTTTTCCAGGCGGGGAGCCAGACTAAATTAATCGCCAACGTGTCACAGGTCACATCGAATGCCAACTAATCAACGTGTCACGCACGTATCACATCCTGATCCCGTGTGTTTGCACTTTTCTACGATCGTCCAGACTTCAAAATTCGAGCAAGAGAATTTGTAAAAAGTGAGTGTTATATTTGCATCTTCAAGTGGGTTTTTATTGCCATTTTTATTGTTTATTGCCAACCAGTCATTGTGTTCAGTCAGTTTTTCATGTCTGCACATGTACATGTAGCCTACATATTACTAGGCCTATACTGACATACATGACATATGATATGCACGGCCGATCGACGTGGTCGAGTTGTGCATGGCGAACTATGCCTTATTTATGCATGTAATGATGTATCGATACATGATATGATGTAGCCTACCTAGCCCTAGCACTAAAGTTAGGGCTGTAAATTGCTCGCTTTTCAAATCTGACTTGTTTAATCGCAATTTGCGACTGTAACAAGTCAGATTTTAAAAGCGAGCAATTTACAGCCCTAACTTTAGGGCTAACCTAGCCCTAGATTGGTTCCCGATCCCTATAGATTGGTTCGCTTATTGCGAAAATATAGGGATCGGTAAAGGGCAGCCATGACGGGAAGAATTCTGCCCGTCACGTGGTTATTATTATTTTTTTATTTTTTTAGTAAGTGCGCAGATTTTGCAGTGACATTTGTAACTTAGCCGTGCGTGTCGAACATATCCAATGAATTATGTAAATAAAGCAAAGGGCTTGGCCAATTTTTAAATATAAAAAACACAATGCGCACGCGCAAAGACGACCAATTACAGATCAAGAATAATAGATGATGCGCCCTTTACCTGTCCTTTAATATATTCTCCTGTGTGGAATATGTGGACGGGAACCAGTCTAACCTAGCCCTACCATGTAGGCCTATACATGTACTATGTACATGGTGTACATGTATAATGTACGTGTGCTTGATGTAGTGTGAAGGTTACTGAGGTTTTTGCTAGGTCTGAATGATGTACATTGATTACCTTATCGACATTCTCAATGCATTATGGGATTGGATGACAAAATTGCCCGGCCAAATGTGCATAAACCTATGACTGTATGAGGCGGACGCCAACTCATCAATTTTTTACTCATTTTCACGAAAACCAAAAAGAGTTCAAGAATCAATTGCCTCCCACCACTTTTATCTTTGACACATATCAAACATTCTGACAAACATGTCCCAAAACAGAAATGTTGCAAATGCGAGAAATCATCGGGGATCCTCTTCGTAGCGGTAGAGTCCGAGTACCTCGCTCGCAGCTCGATCTATAGCGAATACCGAGCTGCGAGCGCGGTACTCGGACTCCTCCGCTACAAAGGGAATCCCCGATGATTTCTCGCATTGGCAACGTTTCTGTTTCGGGACATGTTTGTCAGAATGTTTGATATGTGTCAAAGATAAAGTGGTGGGAGGTTGATTCTTGAACTCTTTTTGGTTTTCGTGAAAATGAGTAAAAAAGTTGCCGAGTTGGCGTCCGCCTCATAGGTTTATGCACATCTGGCCGGGCAATTTTGTCATCCAATCCCATAATGCATTGAGAACGTCGATAAGGTTTATTGTTCAGCATGTACATTATAAAATGAAAATGCTGTAGTGCAGTGGGCCCTGGGAAGTGCTTGTCACCGAGTTGTAAAATAATAGGCCTACAACTACATGTGCCGTATAGTTAGGCCCTATACAAATTTACCGGTACACTTCACTAACTTGTTAATTTAGGACCTATAGGCCTGTTCAGGCTGTTGTCACGGTTATGTTGGGAAAATAGTGATACAGATAATCATAGCCATAGGCTTTATTTTTATTTTTATTTTTTTAGCCCTGCTCTAATTTCAGTTAGTATTAGTTTTTTAAAAATGCATGTTTGTCGTTATAAAAACTGTGATAAATGGGCCATGCCAGTAGAAAATCCACACTCATTAATTATTTTTTCTGTGAGTAATGTTTTATTTTTGATATTTTCTTTGCAGCTGCTAAAAGAATTGCAGTGCAGCTACGGAAAGGACATTTACGAGTGCCTACAGAAGACAGTCGCCAGTGGCGGTCAGGAATCATAAAGTAGGCAGAAACCGTTATGCAGTGCCTGCAAAAATATACTTTAACTAGAAACGCCAACGATAAGCAAGAGCAAGGTACGTATTAATTTTGTATTTGCTTTTGTTTTACAACATGATAGGCGTTTAGAAGGTTACTCGCACATTGTCAAGTTATTGAAAGGCTAAGACATTTAAAATCTCATTAAAGCAAATAATTTTTTGAATTAAAAACACTGGGCGTTTATCATTGCTTTTTGAAGACGGGCAAACATGTGAAGGAGAGAGGACAAGAAAGTGGGATACCAAAGAGAAGATCAAATATTGCGCTAAAATATTAAAGTACTAAAATGTAATGTTTAATTTTGTTTCAGAGCTTACAGTTACTGCCTGTTGCCTGCTCATTCCATTGTTGATGGCCGAAAAGATCCAACTATAGATGTCATTAACAAGGTAACTTAATTGTCCAATGTAATTTCAAGGCTCATGGCTGTGCTGCCCGATGCATCGTAGCTGGTGGTAGAAGGGGTTGCAGTAATATATTATTTAACTGTTCAGTACTATTATTTAACTGTTCAATACTTTAGTTTTATCTAAGACCTCCAAGAAAAACTAGAATAACAAATTACCTTTCAATATACCCAGCACGACGTGTGATAAAAGTACATCACCCCAAACATTTTGTTAAAACACCAAAATTCATCTGATGTTTGAGACAAATGGGGGATTAAAGGAAGCCGAAAGGGTAACCCTTTGTCACATATTTTGCTGCACAATGCTTCCCTGATTTATAGAGCAACTATTAAAGCTTTGTGTGAAAATGAAATAAAGCTGAAAATAGTATACAAATATTGACTGCTCACGAGGGTGATGGTGCAAACTATCGTCCTGAGGTGACCTTGAGATGGTATGCCTGCTATTTTCCCGAGGCCGCAGGCCGAGAGTAAATAGCAGGCATGCCGTCTCAAGATCACCTAGGGGCGGTATAGTTTGCACCATCACCCAAATATAGAGCAATCAATGTACCTCAGATATTGATTTTTTGTGTCAAATGATTGGTATTTCTTGACAAAATTAAGTTAACCGAGAGCAAGCCAAAATGCACATTGTCTGCGTGAAGTTGTTTTACGCAAACGCCCGCATACTGGCACATGCATGCGTGATATTCTGTACGCCTTGGGGAATAGTACTTTAAAACGTATTATCCTTTGACCTTGATGCAAAAGGTCAAACAATAGTTGCCCACGGAAAAAGTTGAATTAATCCATGTCGCGTGATCTGCTTTTAACCAATCGGTGAACGAGAATCGTTGTATGATGTATATAATATTTAATATTTTAGTTAACTGATTCTTGCTACTATTGTTTACTTACATTTGAACAGGAGCCTATAGTTCCAACCCCTACCCTGGTCATCAAGGGAAACCCCTTCACCACAGTGGACCTTGCCATCATAATCGATGGAACAGTTCTGTGCACCACCAGCATATACCATTGGGCGTTTCCGCAACTTTTGCAGCTTTTTATGTGTATGGTGTAGAATATCCTCGGCAGGGTAAAAACACACTCCTTTTTTACCAGCAGTACCTTGCACGTCTCAACCAAAACTAGTCCTTGCCTGCCAAGGTACAGCATTTTATAAATGCAATTCTTATTATATACCTCGTATATTGAGTCTCGTTCACTTATTGGTTAAAAGCAGATCACCTGACATGGATTAGTTCAACCATTTCCGATGGCAACTGAAAAAAAGTACTATTGTACGACCTTTTGCGTCATATGTCAAAGGATAGTACATTTGTGTGTACATATACATGTACATGTACATCTATCAAAGATGGGGATTCGATGCTGTGCTCCATTGTGAATATTCCTTCGACATCACAGGGTTCTTCCTCTTAACAGTAATGTCACCAAATCCTTCAATTTGTTCAAAATTGTCATTTGGACCAAGGGGTTAAGAGGCATATAAAATCCTCAGACATTGGCAACTTTCCAAGGTAAAATAACGGAGGCCAGTTTCAACTTGGGGGGGGGGGGGGGGGGGATTAGCCACTGTTGGCATGATGTATTAAAGCCCAGTACATGATTGTTTTTTCATCACTACTGTAGCAGTATTCTAACGTTGTGTGGTGGAAAGTATGCAGGAAATGAGCAACCAGTACCTGTGTCAGTTTGGGCTCATATGAGTCAAGCCAAAATTGTAAAAAATAAAAAACATCCCGATTTTTAACAACAAAAACATGAGACAACAAATAATTGTAATAATTTCTCAAAGACCATATGTGACCCGCTCTGCACAAAAGGGTATTAAGTCGCGCTGGCTAGTATTCTGTTTGCGAACATAAGAAGAAATCTGTGGCATTTCTACGCTCATTAAAATTCCTAAACACAAAAGAAATTCCAGGCGTAAAGCAGACATTCCAGGCGGTATCTGGGCACCGCCAGGAATTTCCATTGTGTTTTGGTATTTTATTGAGCGTGGATTTTCCGCTAGTTATGGTCGCAAAAAGAATACTAGCCAGCGCGACTTAATATACCTTTTTTTGCAGAGCGGGTCACATATAGCACTTACAGACCAAACAATTCCGAGTTTTCTACCACAGCATCATGTTTATATTGTGTAAGTTTGTAAATCTGTGAAAATTTATTATTTCCAGATTCCCAATAGTGTACTGTGCTTTAAGTTTTATTAATCAGATCTTGTGATTATTTAAAGCTTTTGAAGTGCTGGGTATAGTCAAATAAGAATGTCATTGACAAATCAAAATGTTTAATGTTAATTTTGAATTATTTGCTTCATTACAGGTGGAAAATCATGTAGATAGCAATGAATAAACAGCCTTTATAGAACTGAACCTGTATGCTGCTCATTTACCTATCAATAATGTCCTCCATCCAGTATGACTCATGGTATATCGGAGACTGTATATCCACTTTGCACAACTGCTTTATATTTGTATTTTAAATTTCTCTGGCTGGCTTGACTAGTTTAAGGCTGGACTAGTTTAAGGCTAGTAACACAGGATCGACTAGTTTGGGTACGTTAGTCTAGTCAGCTAGACTAATGTTGCGTTAGTCAAGCCGGCTGGACTAACAGTATGTTAGTCCAGATGGGCACCGTCTGGACTATCTTAAAGCTAGTCAATAACTAGTCGAGCGACTAACCCGGCGCTAGTACAGCTAAACTGACTAATTTAAAGCTAGTCAATAACTAGTCGAGCGACTAACCTAGCGCGAGTCGAGCTACAGTGACTAACTTATAAGCTAGTCCAGATGGACACCATCTGGACTAGCTTTAAATTAGTCAGGATGACCAATTTAGGTTTTCAGTGTATACATGTATCTCGCTGCAAAATCCAACGTGCTCTCCGTTCAAACTGATGTTGCACATAGGCAATATGTAAATTTCTGTGATCGTTATAATAAAGCTCATATATTACGGATCTTATTGATGCACATGTGTCGTGCTGTATTGACGTGTGAAAACATCAATATTACTCCAGTAAAATTAACAACCTAATACATAAAGCACTGCAGTAATAACACCAATCTGTTTGCTTCTACATCCAAATTGGAGATTGTAAATTTCCTGTATTCAAATTTCCTGTATCCATTTTTTGATATTATTTCGGGGAGGTATTTTATATGATTGTTAGGTTGAAACAAAATCGAATTTCTGGGAGGGGGGGATATTTGAACAAGCTTTTTTATTCGAAAACGTTTATTTAATTATTTCTTAACACAGCTCACTGGTAAATTGTAGCAGCAATTGATGATTTTGCAGTTTAGTGCGTAAATATGACGATGTTATTATGATAATTACAATATGTCTTTCGATTGTATCTGCCCTCTTTTGTGTTTACTAACTATATCTGCATTCGCCTGTATGTTTAATCGCATAACACTATAAAACCCAGTGCAATTTATGCACTGGGTATAATCAAGTTCTATTGAACTGAATTAAATTATCCGTCAATTGCCTTTCTGCTCAGCCAGTCTAATCACGTCAATCTTTTCGGAATGTTCGCTAGCATCGATTCGCCTAGATTCGCCATCCTCTCAGGATGTATCACATTACAAAAACATGTCTGGGAAGTTTTCTGCTTCTTTATTTGTTAATCTTTTGCACATGTACATATTGGTGTATTCTTTATTTGATATTTTGGGGGCTTTATTTAAAAGTTAAATATACACACCAATTTTTAAATTTTCGGAAACGAAATGGCGAAAATATTATGAAGTAAATACCTTGTACACTGCAAACAAGTTGTATGAATTCCGTTGGTTAAATTACTTTAATCAGTTGTTTTAGGCAACAAATGCTAAAGTTTGCGTATTTTGCGCATATGTTGAATAAATATCTTTGTCTGACGTTGAATAAGAGATGTTGAATAAAACAAAATTGGATAGCTGCGTTTCCTTACACATTTGTTGACTGAAAGTGAGCGGCGGGAAAACGAAATTTACAACAGTTGAGCAATAAGGACCACGTGGTTAAAATTAACCAACATTTGTGTACAAAATACCCAACAGTTATGTAAACCGAACGTCATGTGCATGCGTGTGCTTGTTAATGATGGAGGTAGAACATCGTCGAAGTCGATACCGAGTGGAGGACACTCATAGGTACATAGGATAACTGGGGCACACTGTGGCACGTTATTTAGGGTATGTTTGCATTAAAAAGACGTTCAGTACTTGAAGAGATTAGCACATGCATGCGGCAATTTTCATGTCGCTGTGTTACAAAATACGTACGCATATGCGCTTGATTGGGGGCGTAGCATGTACAGTACGGTGTCACCGAATCTCTTGGACAACTGGACGTACAAGTATTATACCACATGTCAAAAAAGTCATACTTTTGATCTTGAACAATTTTGTAATTTTTTAACGGATTTTAACCAAACTTTCAGATCATGTAAACAAGGCTAGAAAAATTGTGTTGAGCGAGTTTAATCAGGTTTTTCCAAGAGGCTGAGATTTTAAAAAGCCACACAAAAATAGGTCAATTTCAGAATTCGCTATGTTTATTTTAATGACTTGCTTCAATAATAATACATTGCTGGAGACAGTGGTGGAATGTGCGAGCTGCAGGATCCCCCTAATGTTTTCAAAACACCTCAATCGTTTTGCGCAAAGTGGTACAATTTGAATTTTGTTGAAGATGTGTCTTCATGTCCTCTTGGAGGACGTTTGACCTTGGTCAGTAACAACCACAGCTTGAAATTGCCCGATAAAGAAATGTGTAAAAGTGTGCATAAACAGCACATTTTTATAGTAAAAGGTTCGAAACCCAACAAGAGGGTACAATACCACACATTTTACACAAAATGACATGTAAAATAATTTTACCCAACCATTTTACTATATCTAAATACCCTATTCTTTCAATTGAAATTACTTAACAATACATATAAATTATGCACACATAACAATATTTATCAACAGTTGTTCATTGTATACCGGGGCATGAATAAAAAAGTAAGTCATGATGACTTGTGCTAAGTCATAATTGTGACTTATAAGTAATAATTTTGACTTGTGCTACAAGTCATAACTATGACTTTTTTTTAATCATGTCCCTTCCACGCTTCCGTAGATAGACATGCTCAACAGTTGCCGGTTACACAATGATCAACATATGAGTAAACCAAAACCCAACTGTTGAGTAGTAGAATTACCCAACTGTTGAGTACTATAATTATGCAACTGTTGAGTACTAGAATTACTCAACTGTTGGTTAAATTAATTAATCAACTATTGTGTAAACATAATTGACAACAGGGTTGTACATTGTATTACTCAACAACTGCTCGATTGCATACTTAGACAACGTTGAGTAAAATGTTGAGTACAATTTTACTCAACGTTTTTGCAGTGTACGAGTTCAGTTTATTTGGGAATTCTTCCTCCATGCTGTAAAATTGAGAAGAGCTATATTATCCAGAAGATGCTGGCCTATTTATACAGACGCGGATCCAGCCTCATTGAAAAACAGTAATACAATGAAATATAGGGGTCAGACCCCCTGAAATCCGTTGTATTTATGTATTTTAATGAAGCTGGATCCGCCACTGCTATGGTCTTTATTTCGATTTCAGAATGTTAGACAAACGACTTGTTTAAAGGCCTATTACGTCATGTGCAATGACCCTACTTTGCACTTCATGCGTTGACAGAAAACAAATTAACCTAACGTCACACGAATTTAATTCTACTGAAGATGGTACGTTCTGTTACCATTCACTTTAAGGTTTTCTGAAGCACTGATATGATGAGGTTGCCATTTCTTCAGGCTAGTTTCCCAACAGTTTCCCAAAATTCTTCTTCAGATATGTTATGCCCTTACTCCAGGAATCCGTAAAAAGTTTCATCTTGCAAGTGGTTTTTAGCTTGACTGCATCTCATGCTGGACAAGGCCTCAAAAACAAATGACGTATGCAATCGTGGAGATTTTACCGATGACAATAAGCCACTCTACGTTTCTGATGGTCTCTAAATAACTGAGTTAAATTTTCGTCTTCTCATGTTGTAATGGGCTGCACGTGCCCGATGCCATGTATATAGCACGTTAAACCATAAAGCTCTTAATTTCCACGGGAAAGATTTCTGGGTCGGATTGCTTCCAGCTTCATCCACAAAAAGCGGTCATCTGTTAAATGTGCGTTTTAACTGCTGATGAACTATAGTTTAAGTTAAGAGCCAACATTTAGCCTATACATGTATAGCTGGAGCAAAAACAAAGGATAGAGGCGGAATGTAATCCGATTAAAAGCGAACACTTTTCAAGCTATCAATACATGGTGTTTCAAAAAAAGTAATCCAAACTTAAAAGGTTGTTTTGACCAGACTATAAGTTTGCCAGCAAATGACATCATGGTAGCATCTTAAAGCAGAGAGTATGGACTTTCCAATGCTGTATTTCTTACGTTAATAGGGTCATGCATCACTGAGCACTATTGTAATTGAGGTGCAAAATGGTAGTTGGTTCATTTTCATGTTGAACAAAATCGAACAGAATTGACACACAAAACTGAACAAAAATGACACAATCTTATTCAGTGATTGGATTTTATGTATTTCCACTTTCCAGCACACACATCTCATTTTGTTTATTCACCACGACCCTCCACATGTCCACCTCCGCTCTCCAAACAAAGTTGACATCGGCGGCGCATGTCTCACTGTGTCTGGATCATCTCGCAAACTGTCCACCTCTCGCTGAATCATGTACCGCATGTGCGGTAGCTTTGCGAAAATGTTGTTCTTTAAATGGCCCACAAAAAGAAGTGGAAAGGTGTATGTGTCCTGGGGGCCATTCGAAGGGGGTGATTAATGGCATTTCCTCGCTCATGAAAGAGTTCTTGAAGGCAATATCGAACAGCACTATCTTGAGCTACCCACCACATATAACGGAATGCTGTGAACGACATGCGCCGCTGATGTCAAATTTTGAGAAAGGGGGCTGTGTGTGTTGAAAAACGTAAATTGTTAAAATATAATCACTACATAATGATTGTGTCATTTTTGTTCAATTTGTTTGTGTCAATTATGTTCGATTTTGTTTAACATGAAAATTAACCAGCCCCCATTTTGCACCTGGGTCATTCAATGAAAACGGGACACAGTGTCCCCCTTACGTCGTGAACTTATGGAGTTGTTTTTTTGGGTATAATTACCGGACTTCAGAGAACATTGCCCTCAGCATATAAAGAATTATGGCCTCATGAATCGAACACCACCTTTATTTGTTGATACAACCAAAAACATAACGAGAACGATTCAATAAATTAGTGTGATCTTCTATATGCAAGTGTGACATTTTGAAACGTACGTTTGAAATGTAACAAAATTCGCTCATAACGTAATTTAAATCGATAAAGTCCAGGTTCTACAGCTGGGTAATTTTAGCAACTACCTCTTCCAGAAAGAAAAGACAATGAAATGTAACCGCAAGAGTTAAAAAATGCCTTGGACTACCAGCCCCCTCCCCCCACCACCCCTCCCTTACAGTTTTCTTGAACATTTTCAAGACTATAATATAGGTTTTCCCGGACAATTTTTGAAAATGTGTACAATTGTTAGTAAAAGAAACATTCGTTTTCGTGCGAAATAGAATGAACGTTTAAAATATCTGTTTATATTTAACAAATTATAATTATGTTTCCGTGAAGGTACATGGTAAAAAATCAGCAAACGATTTCCAGAATGTGCGTGAGTTTAGCCCAATGGCATTTCATTTTAGCTCGAAATCGAAGGCACATACGCAATCCTGTATTCCTTTTAATTTATCATCAATCTATTTCGCTAATGAGCAGCCGATTTCCCGCGCAGTATTATTTAACGTATGCCTGGCAACAACCATTCACAGACATACATGTATATTGATGCCTTGGTACTGAGACAGGTCATTTGTGGGTAGATGATCGAACTGATAAAATGAGAGAGAACTTTAAGTAATGAAGAAGTACATAAATATACAATTAAGACAAAGAACCAGCAATAAAAACTCTCTTGATCTCATGTAACACGACACGCTAGTTTGTCAAAAATGCCCAACCCTTCGACATTGGTCCAACTTGTTGGCAAAACATTGGGCAAAACATTGCCCACCAAAATCGGGCAAATAAAATACCCAACAATTGGGCGAATTGTCCTCTACCAACATTTGGGCATGTAGCAAAGCTCAACAGTTGGGTAATGTCATGCGTTATTTTGTTGGGAATTTTGTGAATAACCGTTTTTTTTTTGTTAAAAAAATGGCTGACATGCCCAACAACTGGACAAAATATATCCCACACTATGGACAACATTTGTTGCCGTGGTAACTAAAATACCAATGCCGTGTTGGAGGATTCAACGTCTACTGACATGCCAATGTTCTATTGTCATAAAACATCAATTTATACATTCGTTATACGTATACGTATATACACATTTTGAATACAGCAGTGCTTATAAGTACAACGATTGTTTTAAAGGTTTCCCTTGAAGTCAAACTTGCAAAAACATATTAATTGATTTCTATTTTTATTGTAAACATTTTAAAATGTTCTAGTTAGAGGTATAGCAAAATAAGTAAATCATGGTTGTTTCGGGAAAGTGAAAACTACACTGCTCCCTCGGTGCATTGTATGTTTGGGAGAGTGGGAATTACTCTGTGCACCTGCTGACAGACAAAGCCCACTATGAAGTAAATGGTGACACAACTGGGCTCATGACCCAACCCCAACAACCTCCGAGTCCGGCAAGGGTCAAGACCCCACCGCTGTACTGGGCGGAACCAGGAATGCATTTTTCCTTGCTGTAGTTTCTCATGACCAAAAGTATCGAGGCCGTCCCAGTAATGAAGGGGCAGCATGTACTTTAAAATAACGACTTAGTCTTAGGCCTGGGCGGCCTAGGTTCTAAAAATAAAATAAAATAAATAAATAAATGCAAAAGCAATGTTTACAAAAATGGTACATGGAATTCCTTTTTTCATTCAGCAGACTAGGGGCTACGGGCGTGCCCTATTTGAACACCCCGCCCCCCGCCCCCACCCCTCCCCTGCCTAAAGGATTAGGCCTAAGCTAAGTAAATGTCAATCATGACTCGACTCATGTCTCATGTCTTGTACGATATTAACCGGCCTCTGATTAAAATTTTACTGTATACGCACCTGAAAAATGCGGCTTATTTTGCCCGTTGTCATATCATCGTCTCTCAGGGACAATCTCTTGCTACCTCTAAAGAGCACGAACGTCTCCATCTTTGTTGTAAAATTTCTAGAAAAAAGTTGAACTTGCTAAGTATAGAGTGCGCGCCAAAATGCAGCGGGCCCGCGCGCCCTCAACGATACAAAACAGTTTTCTTTTCCGGAAACAACCGAGACACTTTTGACAACTTGGCCGCACTCGGATTTCGTTGCGCCCAACTGGTAAAGGGTTTCGTTTTTCCTTTTTCTGTTACCCTTTTTCCTTTTTTGTTTCAGTACAGATATTTTGTCATAGTTTTTAGTTCGCTACGTTTTTGTTACAAAAGAAAAGGAAATAGATAATAAAATTGTCTATTATTTGTCTTAGTCAAATAAAATGAACCAAATACAAGTGTTTCAGTAGGCCTACGTGCTCTTTTTATTTACAAATTTCAACTGAAAAAACGGAAAGCGATTTGTTCTTTGTTCTTTCGGGATACACATTTTAAAAAGGAATACCGTAACTTAATACGTTTCCCCGTTTTCTTAATACAAATTTCAAAACGGTAACTGGTAAAGGTTTTGTTTTTCCTTTTTCCTTTTTAAAGATTAAAAAACGGCAAACGGTAAAGGGTTTGTTTATCTTTTTCTTTATAAAGATTCCAAAAACGGTACAACGGTAAAGGGTTTGTTTTTCCTTTTTCTTTATAAGGATTCCAAAAACGGTAAAACGATAAAGGGTTTGTTTTTCCTTTTTGGCTTTTACGAATTCAAAAAAGGTACTTAGTAAAGGGTTTGTTTTTCCTTTTTGGCTTTACGGATTAAACAAAGGTATACTCAGTAAAGGATTTGTTTTTCCTTTTTGCTTTTTTAAGATTGAAAAACGGTAACTGGTAAAGGATTTGTTTTTCCTTTTTGCTTTTTTAAGATTGAAAAACGGTAACTGGTAAAGGTTTTGTTTTTCCTTTTTCCTTTTTAAAGATTGAAAAACGGTAATTGGTAAAGGGTTTGTTTTTCCTTTTTCTTTATAAAAATTACAAATCGGTAAACAATAAAGGGTTAGTTTTTCCTTTTTCTTTATACTATTTTAAAACGGTAATTGATTGGACGGTATGTACACGGATCGCCCGCGCGCCCTCAACGTTACAAACAAGTTTTCTTTTCCGGAAACAACCGAGACACTTTCGACAACTCGGCCGCACTCGGATTTCGTTGCGCTTAACTGGTAAAGGGTTTCGTTTTTCCTTTTTCTGTTACCCTTTTTCCTTTTTTTGTTTCAGTACAGATATTTTGTCATAGTTTTTAGTTCGCTACGTTTTTGTTACAAAAGAAAAGGAAATAAATAATAACATTTTCTATTATTTGTCTTAGTCAAATAAAATGAACCAAATACAAGTGTGCTATTTTTATTTACAAATTTCAACTGAACAAACGGAAAGCGATTTGATATTTGTTCTTTCGGGATACACATTTCAAAAAGGAATACCGTAACTTGTAACGTTTCCCTGTTTTCTTAATACAAATTTCAAAACGGTAAACGGTAATGGGTTTGTTTTTCCTTTTTCTATATATGGATTATTTTCTTTATAAATATTCTAAAAACGGTAAAACAGTAAAGGGTTTGTTTTATCTTTTTTCTTTTTACGAATTCAAAAAGGTACTTAGTAAAGGTTTTTTTGTTTCCTTTTCTTTATACAGATTGAAAAATTGTAACTGGTAAAGGGTTTGTTTTTCCTTTTTGGCTTTACGGATTAAAACAAGGTACTGAGTAAAGGATTTGTTTTTTCTTTTTCCTTTTTTTAAGATTGAAAAACGCTAACTGGTAAAGGTTTTGTTTTTCCTTTTTCTTTATAAAGATTACAAATCGGTAAACGGTAAAGGGTTAGTTTTTCCTTTTTATTTATACTATTTTAAAACGGTAATTGATTGGACGTTGTGGAGAGTCACTAAAGTTGTTAAGGATTATTAAAAATGTACACCATCCACTACGTAACGTTTATTTATTTATTTATTTATTTATTTATTTATTTACCACATCCAACAGCGGAAGAACCGCCAATTACAGGAATGGGATCAATTAACATAGATATTCGAATAACTATCAACTTCTAAGTTGAATTAGAAACGGCCAGAGACACCGGGGAATCCCTCCCCTTGCTCTTCACGAAAGAATGCTCTGGGATCTTTAAAGTGAGTTACATGTAATACACTGGACCAACGGCTTTACATCCCTTCCGAAGGACGGAACAAGTGTGATTAAGTGCCTTTCTTAAGAGCACAAGTGTCACGGCCCGGAATCGAACCCACATTCTAGTACTGGCACAGGAACTTGAGTTCGACGCGCTAGACCGCTCGGCCATAACACCCAAAAAAAAGAAATTTATAGTTAACAGATCCATTACCAGATCTGTTAACAGATCTGTTACACTGACTTGGTATGTAACGGGAGCTGTTAAATTAACATGGAATATATACGTCATGTTAACATCGAGTTAACACGCGTGTTTGCTCTGATATCACAGTTTCGATTACGTTACGTGTTATAACACCCAATGTATTTTCATTTTCAAGTCTTGCATCTCGTTTGCCAATTTTAATATGCCTACAACATCCGGGATATTCATGGCACAGACTTTGAACGAAACATGAGAATCATCCTGTACATGCTGAGCACGCATTCTGCTTATGTGCTTTGCACTATAACTCTACAACAACTCTCATATTTGAGGATGAAGTGGCACAGTCGGTTCTACGTCGCTATAGCTACTCCATCTCAGCTTAAAAGGCTCTATCTTACCTAGCATTTGTATAACCCTTGAAAGCAATATTATTAGACTGCTCGACGGCCAAATCTCGAGTCAGCCGATATCACAGGGAGCCACGAACAAAAATAAACGTTGGAAATAATTGAACATTTTTAAAACCATGATAGGGAACAAATGCAATACCGAAATTTTATTTGTATTATTGATGCAATAACAAACTTTTAGGCGCAATATATACGTTTGCAGCTCGACTTGACTGATTCTGTCTGTGCTGAATTTTAGTTATTTTGCTAAAACACCTAGTTTTTTGGTTTTACTCTATTTGTTGTTTCAACCCCTCGCATTTTTGATGTTGATAACTGTGTTTAGAAGGTCAATGGCGTCTTTACAAAGTTTAGAAAAACGTGACGCTCTAAATGATACGGCAATAAGTGTAGAAGTTTTTAACAGAGGTAACACAAGTTTAAATGAGTTAAACAAAAATCGCCTTGTTGAAAAAGCTAAGTGTCGTAAGTGAGGACAATTCCATGACAAAGTGAATTAAAAGTGATATAAAGCAATTTCCAAACCGTAGACGATAAAGTCATTCATTTCGAAAACGTAAACAGTCATGCTCACTTTTCCCTGCAAACCAATGTCCATCAAAATGCGTACTTGTTAACATGTGGCTAGACCTTTAAACCTTTGCCTTTCCTCAGAAACCTAACCATTTACTATCAAAAAGACCCCCATCGCATCATGACTTGAACAAGTCACGTACAATTTGGCTCCACTGAGACGCCAACCTCCACTATACCGACGCAGCGTGTTTTTAGAGCAACCATGCACGTACATTGTAAGTTTTGCAAACTACAGCGAAAGATGCTTGCGTAGTCTTAGATTGCTTTACCTTTTGCACGAGGGGTATAGTTGGTTCATTTGGGCGCTGCCTAGACTCGAATAGACTGAAGCAACATACTTATGGGACATAGTTTACGTGTCACTGTGCGCTTTCATATGGCCCTGTTATAGACCATTGAGCTCTCCGAGACTTTTATACAGATGCGTACATGTATGTATACAAAGCCCTGACGTCATTGTCTTAGGTCTTAATTCTAGGTCTTAATTTTAATATTATAAATATAATATTCGATATCAATAATATACTGAAACGCAAAAGAAACCTACCACTTGTTTAAAATGTAATGAAATTGTAACAGTTAAAAATAAAACAAACCAACAATTGGTAATTGAAACATTGGCATTTTATTGATGACATGTCAAGTTTTTGACCAAGATACACCATCTCATCAGTTTGTTCTACAGTAAAGAACAGAAGAGGGTGCGATGTCAGTCCCCTTTCGATAGCGTGTGTGGCCACTATTGATTTGGATACCAGTACAGGCAGTGCATCGTCGGCGCATACTGCCTACCAGTCTTGGCATGTTGCTTGAAATGCCCATTTTGCACTGGCCTTTTTAAAGCCAACATCAAGACATCACGTGCAGCTCATTACAATCATCCCATACCCCTTGGCTAATCACTGACAGTCAGAACAGCTGTTCAACAGCTGTGCCATGAAGTGACCATTGAAGGTTCAAGTGACCTTCAGACACCGTTTGGTCTGACAGTGAGGACACTATTGTCAACAAATAAGTTCAAACATTACTACACGCAGTGTTATTTTTGCTATTCAAAGGTTTAAAAGGTGGTAAGTTTATTTTGCGTTTCAGTATATAATGAATTCTCCTCAGCCACTATGGACAGTCTCGTGCCAAGACACTCTTCCCGCGCGCGTATTGAGAATTTTCTCTGCCGCTTCCGATTGGTTATAATGGATATGCATATTGATATTATCTATAGTGCCCACGTGGAGTTGATAAATTTAGGGATAAAGGAAGACATTTGGTGGATTTGGCGAGGGACTTTGTAGTCTAGTGGTAAGACATAGGACTATCAAGCACGAGTTTTATCCTGCTTGTCTTTTTTTTTCCATTAAATATTTAGGAAAGACTGAAGCACTTCCTAACATATAGAGTGTGCAGTTGTGTTAAGTTACATTTATCGACAAAACGAATGTGTATGCAACATATATGCATGTGGTTAGACCAATTGGAAGCAATGTTCCCGTAACCCATCTCGTGGGAAAAAGTGCGCCCCGCACTCCTGTACTCCGGATGGCCTGTAAACCAGCTCTCCCACACTGCAACAAATGGGGTGTTAAAATCTACACCACTGGTGTAAAATTTGATTCTTCGTTGGTATCCATTTTGGGCAAGGATTTGGGTGTTAAGTAACACCAATTTGGGAATCAATATTTGTTAAAGTGTGTTAATATTTGTTAAAGAGTGTTAAACTTTAACGTTTTCTTCTTGGTGTTTATTTTGGGCAAGAATTTTGGTGTTAATTGACACCTGAATGTGGAATTAAATTGTAACACCTACAGTTGATTTATTCTTACATAATTAGAAGCCGACACCAATTGGTGTAAAATGGGAGAACCACTTTAAAATAAAACACGCACTGCAAAACTTCTGGTGTTAAATTTAACACCCATGGTGTAAATTAACACCAGCATTTGTTGTTAAAATATTTTAACACTGATCTGTTCGTGGTGGAACAGTAATGAATTTGGAAAAATACCATTATTTTCATCATGTTTTGGTTTCTAAAATATTTTATTCGTCCGAATAAAACACGCACTGGTTTGGTCTAAATCCAGTCATACCAACTTACACAATCGTTACCAGTCCAGATTAAGCAATCATCAAGACCACAGACACGGATCCCATCGTGTTCCAAAATTATCCACCGCCATTCCCAGATACGTACTGGCCACTCAAATGAGCAACGTTTACATCACACGGGAATCAGCGAAGGATTCACCACTATTCATGATTTCTTCACATCCCCTAAGGAGTAATGAAGATATAAAAACATTCAGATAGTCTAGCCATAAGTACAAGGTGGTGATTACGGGTTTGTATGCTCAAACGCGGTAAAATGATCAGAAACGCCTGTAGCCAATCAAATAGCTGGATTTCCGCGCATGCTCTCTCGGCATTATTTTTTAACACCAAAACATTTGTTTGGCAGTGAACACGTGACCGACATCCCATAATTTTCTCGAGATCAACCAATGGGATTAGAATACTAATCGTCATGCATTGTGATCATGCGCAGTTTATCAAGTTTAACACCATGCAAATTCTACACCACTTTTTCTGCTGTTAATTACACCGGTGTTCGTTTGACACAAATGTAACACCCAAAGAATTACAAAACCTTGGTGTTAGAAATTTAACACCTTATTTTTTGCAGTGAATAAGCCGGCTATTGTCTCGTTTGGTTTGCTGTCTGCTGCCACCAATAGTTCGTCCTAACAACGCTCCCGTTCCCGTTCCATATTCTGGTTACAGTACGGCCAGATTGTGCGAGAGCGTTTGGTAATGCATTTGGCATTTCCTTGTTTTTCCACAAGTTTACACAGTCAATGTTTGATTTATCATATGTTACCGAATCGGGTAAGAGCTGTCGTTAAACATTGAACGCTAAAACGCCCCACGTAATCGTACGCAACACAGGGGACTGCTCAGAATATGTACAAGTCTACGAAGTATTGGGTTTTTGCTCAGTGATGGATTGTAACGAACTGTTCAGATTCCTTACTGGAAGATGCATTTTGCAAGTTACCCGGACTCTACGAGGCTGCCGTATGCGTCCGTTGCTAGTGCCTTCGAAATTCCCAAGGTTTCGCACAGCAATTTGAGTCTGAGTCTCTGAAAGACAACGTGACCCATCAGAACACAACGATTGATCAAACTTGGAGAATGAGGACAGTCCGAACTGAGAAAAGACAGCGCACGAAATATGTTAACAAGACATTTGTTATTACTTTTAAAAAGTTGTTAAAATTCTGAACATTAGGCAAGTAATACCACTCATTGCGCGATCTCAATAGATGCCGTACTTTGGGTGGTGCATGTGTTTGTGGCTTCTTAATAGCGCACCACCGGACAAAGATATCGGACATTTTGGGCGACACCAGCGAATAGGCTGGATAGCTGTAAGTGGTACATGTATAGTGTTGGTGCAACCCGGCGACACCGCTCTGAATTACAAATTCACACAAATTGTCTTATTAGCTTAAGTACAGATTAGGTTTACACAAATCATTTAAATTGGTGTCAGTGCTCTCGATGAATCACCTGACATTTGATTTCGTAACGGCACAACACACTGTAAACACTACCTGCCTCGGCAAGCCCCATCAAGCCGCTTCGTCAGTGGATTTATGGCAGGCAAGAGGCGCATCCGACTACCGTCGCATTAATGATCTTGATTCACAGTAGTGGCAACACGAAAATGCACTCACATTACACAGCAGGCGGGTGATAAATGCGCGGACTTGTCACCATTAAGGGCCGTGCTAACTTAATACCTTTCCTTTTCTTGCAGATTTTTGCCGTCTAATTCTCGCCCCTCTGTTTTGTCCTACCTTGCGGCTCTTCTTCAGTGAAGGAGAGCGTTGTCCTCACGTTTGGCCGTTTCATTTACAAATCGCGGTTTGCACTGTGATGTTTTATAAATTGCTTAATTGCTATGTAAGCAATATTCTGAGGGAAAGAAGCTTGTGTTTCAGGAAGTCATCATTCACTTGCGACGAATATCCAGATCTTTGACGTTTCCCTTATGGCTCTAAGTTGCATGTATATATTGCCGAAGTAAATACGTCACCTTTTGTTAGTTGCCTAGGCAATGGCTCTACACTAGAAATTACTGAACCGTGCCCCTGTGCTTTTGCAATGGTACTTTTTCCGACGGCCATGATTTTTAGAGCCAATTACCATGGCAACCGACGACACACTTTGGCTGTCGAAACAATTTATAGTGTTAAGCTGCAATGTATTTTCATATTGTCGATTTTGCTAATTTTCGATGCAATTATAAGCTGTTTTGGAAACTCGTCATGTCAATAATATTCACTGTTCAAACCCCAATACATCATTTGAAGTGACCCAAATGTTTACCTCACGAGTTGACAAAAAAAGTGTTAATAGCAATGGTAACAAACACCACATGATTTGTGTAAAATTCCTTTGTGGGAGACTTTTTTTTTCTTTAATTGTCTGCTGACATTTTTTTGTACAATTTATTCAACACAAAATCCTTGCATGGCATTTTTAAAATGTTTTTGTTAATGTATTACTGCATGTACGCGGCTGAAACTTCTAAACGGCAGTGTATCGACATTATTCTTTAGTTATGTGATGCTGTTTTTTCTGTTTTTAAAAGTTTTCCAATCAGGTAATCTGTCTTTAAGGAAACAGTTGTATATTATTCACAACATTATGTACTCTTCCAATTTAGAAACGTAGGGCACTTTCACACCAAAGGTTGCCTTTCCAAATCTCAACTTTAACGGCAAATATTTCCGTTCCTATTGGACCGAATGTTTTCATGTTTGTACCATATATGTACCAGGATAGGGAGAGGCTACATGACAAACATTATTTGCGTACCTTAAATGGCTACAATTTTATCGTATTTTTTAACACAATTTTAGCCAACAAAAAACTGCCACGGATAATTTGCATTATTTCTTGTTCACATTGCAATAAATATGCGGTAAAACTGATATTTGGGTCTTCAAAATGTGTACTCATAATTTCTGTTAAAAAGATGTCCTCTCCAGAACCAGTAATAATATGTAAAATACCAGCAGGAGTCCATCCAAACATCTTTCCCTGAAATGGCAGAGTTATATCCAACTCATCCCCATACCAAATTGCCTCACCAGAATTGGTCATAGAGAAATATTCAGAAAAATGCTGTTAAACTAAATGTCCTCTCCAGAACCAAATATTTAACAACATGAGTGCATGTACAATTTATTGAAAGACATGTAAATAATTGGCTTGAAAACTTCGTTTTTTTGTCAATCTACTCTGAAACAGTGGAACATGTTCCGGATTGCACAAACAAAAAAGGTCTCTGGATGCATTTTCAAGTGCAAAACAGCAATTTATGTAGCTGTGGCCATGCAATTGATACATTGTATTATATCAATGACCACTGGTCTGTGTGGTCTAAAACAAATAATTTTGATATCCTGATTATTATTTAATATTTTTCAGCAAACAGAGACAGTGCATGCAGTTGGAGTCGACATTTACCTTGGACTATGTTCTGGAGAGGACACTGTTTATTTAACATCATATGCAGCAAAGTCTTCATTCGCATTCACATTGTCAAAAATGACAAAAAGTTTAACCCATAATGTATTTTCCTGCCTCGATTCTTGTATCTCTGAACCCTTTTAGCCTGTTATGTATTTGTTTTTGGTTTCCTCACAATATTACTTCCAGTACATTATGTACATGTACCACCAGACTTTAATAATTAGACAGTCACCAGGGGAATGTACAGCAACAGGTAATGTATAGAGCTTCTTTGTATCACTGCAATTGCTCAAATTGTTCAATACCACAATACATGTACATGTACCTGTGTGACATTTTAATGTGTTGTAATAATGTCCTCTCCAAAACCAAAATGCTGAAAATATAACATTGGCTTGGACTGGCCAAGGGACCAGAAGTACAAGTCGCATGAACCTGACACTTCCTAGTCACCTTTAGTCATGTCCTACCATCAATCTCAAAGTCTTTTGGCCATGCCTGGCTGGACATTTTTCTCTTTACATACAATGGAATGCGACAGAAGCTAACAAATGAAACACATTTCTTATAAAACGGGCTTCCACTTCTTAAACAAATAGTGAGTATATGGAATATTGGCATGTTCATGATCTGAACAATCATCCTCTATAACAAATATAAAGAAATAGGGAATGTACAAACGTCGTACTTCCAGTTTTCAAACGTCGTACATCAGTTTTCAAACGTCGTATTTCAAATTTTCAAGCGTCTCAGTTCAACTTTTCAAACGTCGCGGTTCAACTTTTCAAACGTCGCGGTTCAACTTTCGACACATCCTAGTTCACCTTTTCAGCAAAATGGATCCACCCATCGCGCGACGCGATTTAGTGCAGATCGACCGATCGCGCCTAAAGCGGGCCTCCCACTGTGCGATTTTTGCCACGAATTTCCGACGATTAGGTTCGACTTGGTACGATTGTGTATAGAGTCTACACACAATCGTACCAAATCGTAGCTAATCGTTGGAAATTCGTGGCAAAAATCGCACAGTGGGAGGCCCGCTTAAAAGCCGTTTTTAGGCGACGACGTCTAAAATTGAAGGCACCGTCCACCACTGTACCCCACAAAATACAATGCCTTGCTTAGACTGGTCATACCTTCACTAGTCTACATCATGATATACATGTGTTAAGTGGTATGCAGGCGATCGTATGGACCCGGGAGCAGTCTATACCAAGCATTGTTCGTGGGGTACAATGGCGGCCGGCGCATGGCTTCAATTCTCGTATAACCAACTGCTATTACATACTTCATCCAGTGTATATATATATATATACATATATATATATCGATGGTCATAGTGCGTGCGCTTTAGCGCAGATCGACCAATCGCGCCCAAACGCCACCCTAGACTGGTTCCTGCTCCACATATTCCACATACAACGAATGAATATATGGACCGACTACCGTAGTGTTTAAAATAACACTAAGCATACGTCATGCAATTATTTTTAGTAACGCATAACCGTTAATTCTTAAAGCGCGTTGCGCGCTATACGGCACGAGTGTATAACAATTTGAAAGGGGTTATTCCATATTTGGCCAATAACAATTTAATATATTAACCTTACAATATTACACAAGCCCATTATAGCATCAACAATCAAATTCAAATCTTGTCTGCATTATCGTAAATAAACACGCGGCGGCACGCGACGTCAACTCAAATTCTCGAAACAATGACGAATCATACCCGACGAATAACGGTAACGTCCAGACGTGCATTCGGGTAGCTTCGGGAACCTTCGGAAAAAAGAGGAATTCGTCTTGTTTCGATATGGCGGACTATCATGTATACTGGCGGCTGCCGGACCTAAAGATCGGTCGGGAATCTATTGGTCCGGGAACCGGACTATTGATCTGTATTTTGGGAGGTACGTCATCACCATGCAGATAGCGCACGCGCTATGACAGTTGACCGAGCACAAACTTCCCCTAACAAAAAGTAAAGTGTTTTTTTTTTCAAAGCAAATTAATTATAAAATCGCTCGGTCTGGGAATCATACTATTGTAGCGTTGGGCGGCCTTTGGGCGCGATCGGTCGATCTGCGCTAAATCGCGTCGCGCGATGGGTCCATCCATTCTGCTGAAAAGGTGAACCAGGATGTGTCGAAAGTTGAACCGCGACGTTTCAAAAGTTGAACCGCGACGTTTAACAACTGAAGTACGACGTTTGAAAAGTTTAACCGCGACGTTTGAAAACTGATGTACGACGTTTGAAAAGTTGAACCACGACGATTAAAAACCGAAGTACGACGTTTAAAAAGTTGAACCGCGACGTTTGAAAACTGATGTACGACGTTTGAAAACTGATGTACGACGTTTGAAAACTGATGTACGACGTTTGCCTGTCCGTTTTGGAATTCCATAAACCTGAATTAAGCCTGCAGTGCGTTGGATGAGTTGACCTCTGGAGGCGCTCGTCCCTGAAGCAACCCTAGAGTACCGCACTCTATATCTGCCTGTACGGCTCTTACGGAGGCTAATGCAGTCAGTCTAGTTTTAAAAAGTGTTCATACACGTCACTGACCCATAAAATATATTACAGTCTCTCAGCCACTTCGATCTTTCGGTCAGCGTATAATTTGCATTTCTTTTTGCACATGATACGTAGGCATTTTTGGGGTTCCCTTGCATTTCCAATTCCGTAATATTTCGAGAAAGTACTTCCCCGAGGCAATACTAGGTTGTACAACAAAAGCATAAATACCACATAAAATATTATATAAACCACGAAAAACTCGGTATTTCTCAATTTAAAAGCACGAAGGCTTCAGCATAGTACGCCATAAAGTTACAAACACTGCAATTGGCATTGCGCCTTGTTACTATGCCTACATATGAAATAAGATCAAACACGGGCAGAAGAAAATTGAAAGACATGAGAAATGACTGTAAGTCAACAAAATAAAACTATTTTTGGGGGGTTGGCAAATGAATTCGTGTCTCATAACACGTGTATACCCACAACGAGTACAGTGATACAATTTCCTTGGAATTTCAAGGAACACGGTTTCAATATTTAAATGAACATGGCTTCGACTGAGAGAAAATATTGCATACATATTACTTCATTATTATTATTATGATATGGAGCTCTATGAAGTGATGTATATCTAATTTTGGCATTTGGAGAAACATGTCATTTTAATATTATAAAACTGCAAGTACCACACGGAAGGGCAAATTCGCTAATTCGCGGGATGTAACACAGTTTGTCAATAATCTATTAGACGAACGTATAGGACCACCAATCGAAAATGTACTGACACCATTATCTCATTTTTTTTTGACAAGGGCGCTTACATCGTTTTGCGATTAAAGTCTTATATAAAGTAAAGCATTATCATAACACTTACAGTGCTTGTGAGATTTAAACATTTGTTTGGTCTGTTGGGAAGACAGCAAATCCGGCAAGTATAGGCACAACGCACAGAATGAGATGTCATAAGTACGGCCCGTACGCGTAATTTTTTTTTACACCACTGCGAGGGGAAAATGAGGGGTTTTGTACCTTTTTAGCGTCTTGAGAGGAGACTATATAATATGTTAGGGTTCAGGGTTAGGGTTTAGGGTTGGTTATTTTAAAGGAATATAGGGTTTTGAATGCGGTCGGTTTGCAACCAGCTTCGTGGTCTGGTTAGAAGAGAACTCGACTGAGTTCATAAGTACGTTCATATGTCATAAGTACGGCCCGTACGCGTTATTTTTTTTTACACCACTGCGAGGGGAAAATGAGGGGTTTTGTACCTTTTTAGCGTCTTGAGAGGAGACTATATAATATGTTAGGGTTCATGGTTAGGGTTTAGGGTTGGTTATTTTAAAGGAATTTAGGGTTTTGAATGCGGTCGGTTTGCAACCAGCTTCGTGGTCTGGTTAGAAGAGAACTCGACTGAGTTCATAAGTACGTTCATATGTCATAAGTACGGCCCGTACGCGTAATTTTTTTTTACACCACTGCGAGGGGATTGAGGGGTTTTGTACCTTTTTAGCGTCTTGAGAGGAGACTATATAATAGGTTAGGGTTCAGGGTTAGGGTTTAGGGTTGGTTATTTAGGGTTTTGAATGCGGTCGGTTTGCAACCATCTTCGTGGTCTGGTTAGAAGAGAACTCGACTTGCAATCATAGGGTCCCTGGTTCGAACCTCAGTGTTGTTTGGGATTTTTTCGAAATTTCTCGGATTCTTTTTTTTCTCTAATAGTGAGAGTAAGAGTTCTGGCTTGAGAAGTATAAGTCACTGAAAACCTAGTAGACTCTATTCGGGTTGAAAAATTGTGGTGTAAAAACAAAAACACGCGGCCCGTACCGAGCAGGATGGACCGTAGACTTGATGTCAAGTCGGAAACAGGACCGGTTAATTGGTTCGTAAACCGCAGCAGCGTAGTCGCAAATGGACTAGGAACAAGTCTAGTCTTTCACTTTTTTTTCAAAAATCGTAGCCGACAATTCTCGCAATTGTTGTGGGGGATATTGTTTTATGTACATGTATATGATTTGATTGTACAATTATTATACGCAGTATAAATGCTTGTGATTCAAAGAAGACCTACTACATTTAGCTAAAAGTTAAACGCAGTTCATCTGAATAAAGATACGAATCTATTAACAAATGTTCTTACTGCACATTCATTTCAACACCCCCTGGTAAAAATGGACGCTACCACACCGTGGAGCGCGATGCATGGATTACCGTGATTGGTTCTTGCTATGGCAACAGCGTCAACGCGCTTTGAATCGTGAATATGGTCGCGCAATCATGTTTCTCAAGTCGGTATATCGGTCGAAACCAAATCATATACCGCGCATAAAAACGGCTATCGATCTTGCGCGGTAAAATGGCGTTAGACGGACAAAACACGACTGTATACCGAATTGATTTCAAGTCTAGATGGACCAGGGAAAATGAACTTGTCGATTAGGTTATTTGTATAACCAGTGTTTTACAAGAACCGACTCGATGACCTGAAATGAAGTACACGCACTACGGCTTGCGTAACATACATAGCCTAAGGATTGTGACAGCCCAGCCATGTAGTACTTCAGAAAGAAAAGTAGCTAAAAAAGCACTGCATCTATAACTACTTTTTTAATACCTCGTATAAAGGCCCTCGTTCGGGCATGTCCTTCTTATTCCTTCACGGGGAGTTTTTTATGACTAGACCCTAACACACACCGTCACACAGGCGCCTACGGTGTCGATGTGTCTCTTTGCAATTACGTACTTGTAAAACGATACCGCACGTTCGTTGCAAACCTCTGGCAATTTTTATTTCTATATCTGCTTTTAATCATGATGCTTCTATTGTAAGACACCGGCGAAGTCCGCTGGTTCATTTCAAGCTTAGACGATTGTGAAAGCGTCTTCAGTGACTGATCCCAACATGACTAGTTATGATAACCCACAGTAGCCTTTCTCCTCCGTAAATAAACAGGAAATAAAATACGTTGCTACTTCTAGATTGAAACTTTACGTAGACTCACTGTATAAGCCAACGGCTACAATAAACCAACTGTCACTCAATGCATAGATAAATGGTGATTACAATTCCACAGGCGTTTCGCCTTCCGATATAGACTCAATTAATCAAGTATTCTGCTACATCCACCATGAATTATCATAACATAATGGCTTTGATTTAGCTTGCATTGGTGAGAATGAATGTTAATTAGGTTTGTTTTGCCCTTACCCGACGTATATTAACACGGTATACTCAGTGCTTTCCCGAGACACTATAACAAACTTCATAGCGTGCTCGGGCGGGATTCGAAACCACGACCTTCTGCAAACAAGGCACACTATGAAGCACACTATGAAGTTGTTCATAGTGTCTCAGGAAAGCATTGAGTATACAGTGCTAATATACGTTGGGTACGGGCAAAACAAACCCTAATTAACATTCATTCTCCCCAACGCAAGCTAAATCAAATACTTTGCGATCCCTGTTGCGAAATAATTCGAACCGGCCATTCAACACCGGCTAGCTCGGTGGTCGAGTGGTTAGGACGTCTGCCTTGTTTACAGGAGGTCGTGGGTTCGAATCCCACCCGAGCACGCTATGAAGTTGTTCATAGTGTATCGGGAAAGCACTGAGTATACAGTGCTAATATACGTTGTGTAAGGGCAAAACAAACCCTAATTAGCATGGCATTGGACTTGAAAAACACAGACATTCATGGACGGTTCTAAAAATAGATGCGCCGTAATAATTATGATTGGCTTTTTATGATGGGAAAAACGAACGTCAACATTCATAATTACAAACAAAGGTTTATGACACGACTCGTTCTAAAAAATACCACACAAATTAAGAATTCAACATTAAAATTTATTCAGTTACTGAATAACCATTACATATACTTTTCAAAATTTTGCCATTGCCGCTCGGGAGCGAACTGGTCCTTGGGTTTTTTGGAATTGACCACTTTTGGACACTAAAAACGATGGTTTTTCGACTTTATTTACCTATTTTGTTTAAAGGAACACGTTGCCTTCGGGTTGCGCTTTATTGGGCGTTTTTGGGCTATTACAAACGTTTGAAGTATAATGAGCACGATCTGAAAGATGTTTAAAAAGTAGAATATAATGATCCACACAAACGTGCCTTAGAAATGCTTCAATTTTGCGTAATTTCTCGAAGCAGCACGCTCCGCCATTTATGGGAGTCAAAATCTTGACTCCCATAAATGGCGGAGAAATTATATTAGTCTTATTTCCAGTCGCAGCTGTTGAAATACTTCTGAACAATTATTTCATTAAAAAATTTCGTATTATCATCAGTTTTTTAAATTCGTGTCTACAATAACCATTGGGTATAAATCATCCAAGTCCTTTCTATCGGTTTGTCCCATGACAATATTCTTACCCTGAATGGCGAGGTTTTCATTTTTTCTTTTTTGACGCGTCTGCTGTGTTCTCTTGACGATCCATTTTTTGACAGCCAGTCGGTGTGTGTCTAAGTGTTTACATTTCACACATGTCTCGGGAGGCGGAGAATAGTATGGTACCTTGCGTCCATCTGATAGGTTTACCTGACCACTGGCTACGGCGCCAGCCTAACTCCTGTTCGTCGCTGCATTTTGCCCACTACCCGGACGATCGTATTGACGGCTTGAAATACGTATACATTTCGCGGGACATGTAGTGGGGGTCAGAGGTCAGTGTTTGTTTTTTTAAATTACCATTCACTAATTATAACACATTAAATGTGTTTTATTGCAAGAACAACTCTTAATAAGTATAAGGAACACCCTCAAACGTGAGATTTCGTGAAATCTGAAGGCAACGTGTTCCTTTAAACCCTCACGTTTAGCGGTTACTAGAGACCCCCATTTTTGATTTGTGAACAGAAAATCTTGAATTTTCCTTAAATAATTTAGTGTTTTTGGTACGAAAACGAAGGACTGTCGAGAACCCCCCAAGGACCCGAACTCCCCACGGACCAAACCCCACAAGGACCAAATCCTCTAACTTCTCCATAGACTTGTGCACAACCCGTGCAACCCAAGGACCAAAATATATATATAATCCTTCGCCTTAAACTCTCTCTCTCTCTCACAATAAAGTACTAAAGTAAAAACGTCACCCTTTGTGTGTTATCAAGGCTACTGGGTCAAGCTAAAACAAGTGAACATTTCCCTATGCTTTGACAATGGACGTTTCAGGTTACCAGCGAACGTTTAGACCCAATTAGCTTAGCACTCAGAGGTGTTTTTTAGTTTGTTTCGTTCAATATCTAAATTCGTTCGCATCTGTACAATTAAGAAAAGAATGTCACTTTCTGAATTGTTCTTCTTCTTCTGTTTTTTGTTTAACCTAAATGAACAAAACTTAATCTGGTTTCAACTCAGTAGATCCTGCAATGTTTGCTTTGATATGTTCTCATGATATTTCTTTACGGCACATGTACATACAGTAGTCATGTTTATGCTAGTTACTTCAAATATTACGTATGAAGAAAAACAAATCTTCAAATTTGAGAGGAAACCGATTTGGTAGTGTTTGTGACAGGTTAACTACACTCGGCACTTGATTGCGGGACACATTAATGTGCAAACAAGCATCGATCCACTCTTGGCAGAACATGACGACGCCATAAATCATTCATTATGAATCGTTTAGAAGTGCATTTTTCTGATTACTAAACAGCTTTCATAACAAACCTCATAAAGATATTCCATGATATGTGCTGGGAATTATACAAAAACTGTATGTGATCGATTGAATATTCCATATTCAATTTCAAAATCACGTTCCATTGTTTACTGACACGAGGTAGGTAAAGTGCGTATAACCTTAAAACCAAAGACAAGTGAAATACGACTAAACTGTGGTATAAACTTTTGTAGCCATAGCAACAATCGACTCAGCAAACGCAAATGGCGAGTTTTGTATAAAAGGGCCTGACTGCATTAGCTTTATTCCAGTGTCCTTTCACATTATTAAATCATCCCAGGTTTTCTTCCAAAAGTACTGCATGTTGACTTGTCCAGATTTTTCCAGAAAATGGATTTCGTTCTAACATAACAATCACAATATATGCCTCCTCAAAATACTAACAAAGGGAAGAAAACATTGTTTTTGTTTTGTAAACTAATTGCACCAACTGCTGTGCTTCCACATCCAAATTGGCGACTGCGAATTTTCTGTTTTCTTCCCATGGATAGTATTTTGGAAGGTATCTTTTATATGATTACTAGGTTAAAACGAAATCCATTTTCTGTAAAAATCTGAACACGCTCCTTGAATACAGGGGGCGATGTTGGCTATCATGCGCAAATGATATGGAAGTGCTCCAGTTCGACAGTAATCCAGGTGCTACTGCATTAAAAGATACGGGACTGGGTCTGATGGATGTAAGTTCTTGTGTGCTAATTCACATAGTCATCTCTCGTAGTAACATTCTTAAAAATCGCAATATAATCAACCTAGTAATTGGCCTTGGACTAAATTTATCTGTTCGTTCGCATTTTCATTCGTTTATATTTTTGACGCACACGCGTTCAACTCCTACACAGCTCCCGCGGGAACTGACCGATGAACAATTTAATTTGCAACACGATTTTTTGAAGGTCGCCTCTCAAGAATATATATATTTTTTGATGCATCCATCTCTAGGCGAAAATGTATACTTAGGCTACCTCGGTTTGCAGAGTTATTAGCTTTTGCCAAATAGATTGTCACGAAAACGGTGCAATGTGTGAAACTTCCATGTTTAAAAAACGTATACAACCTTGACAAACCTGGACAATTACCAATTTTAATCAGACGTATTTTTCAAGGAGAAATTTGCCTGAACATAAATAATTACTCCTGCCTATATAAAACCTGAACTAGATTTTGACCTATAAAAATGTTGCCACGCAATCCACATCTGATTTGGGAAGATGGAACAATAACAAAAAATGGATCGAGGAAACTGCTGAGTTAACAAGCGCAGGGGCCACAGAAAGAATCAATGCGCCCGGGGTAACGGACGGGAGATTATTTTGGGTCAGTTTAATCGGGATTGATGGCACCCACACATATTTTATCGAATTACAATAACAGGTTCCCTTAATGAAAGAAATCTGATACCGCCTCTTAATCGTGTGAGCTCAAAAATCTTTACAATTTAACCAGGGTTAATATTCAAGTCCAGCAGTTGTTCCACCGATATATCAGCGCCGTCATAAAGATAATGTTTTCTTCATTGTATTTTCTGAATGTGTGCATAGATTATATATTCATACATCAACGACAACTAAAAAGGAAAAGCGAAATATGGTGTTGCGGCGTCACTATAAATTAGGCTCAACAGGTAAAATCATAAATGTAAATCCTAAAGGATTACTATAGATTTCGGCATAACCAACGCCAAGTCCACTTTTCACCACTTGCACGGCTGCGTTCAAAACGAAGCTTTCCTGGCATACGTCATATTTGACGATGGAAAAAAGGCTATAGCAACTTACATGGTAACGACGCGAGGGTGTCATTGTTCGTGCAAGGAAAGCCTCGCCGTTTTGCCAATATGGCGGTTCCGTGCAAGTGTTGAATAGCTCGGGAACTGTGTAGGTGTTACGCCCCAACTACGCCAACGGTCCCAACGTATTGTTTAAAGGGTTTCCAACAATAAGTTAGGACTTACCCAACTTTTGGAGTATTCCTAGCTTATTAATGTGAAATCCTTAACAATACGTTTGGACGGCTGGGGCGTAACAAGGACACGGTACTTTTACATATTGCATAGAGAGGAAGAGACACAACTATAGATTGCCGAATCTATATATGAGCCTAGACTATAATGTTTCTTTGTGGTGCGTTGTATTGGAGCGTCCACGGTGTTTCAACACAACCCTTTACATTTAGGTCATGAAATGCTGCCAAACAGTTGCTTATCGCCGAGAGGCCGTATAGATTTGTGCGAGGTATTCACTGTATACAATCGGTTGCAACACGCTACGGGGAAAGACTACATCTGAAAAACGACACGGAGACCCAATGCATCACAACATCGATTTCAATCAAAGCTTTTTGCACTTCGGGGAAAATTGCACCAGGATTTTACAAGAAGTTCCTTGCATCAAAGTGCTATCTATTCTTTTACCCACGATAGCATGTGGGGTCAGCCTACATTTTAAAGTCAAATTCAAAATCAAAGCAGCCCTCAGTTCCATCGGCGAACCTCTTGCGCGGCGACGGAAAACGTGGCATCAAGCAACAGTTAATACTCAGGTTAAAAACTTAAAGAAACTCGTTCAAGTATCGCCGAAAAAGTGGCAAATCCCGACAATACAATCGCAACCATGCATATCCATGTTATACGCACGATTTGGTGTGCGGAAGATTACTGTTAGATTAGTGTTTTTCGGAACGCTATTGCTGATTGAATACAGGAAAACATGGTTACGCGTGTTACGCACGATTATACTGACTTACAGCTGGTTTATTTGATTTAAATTGGTTGCGACAGTCGGGATCAAGCTCACGTCGCAAAAGTTTAACTTGTTCAGTTCTACTCTTTTTCTACTTAACGACGTTTGATATTTTTGAGCGCCGTCTGATGCCGGTTGTCTAATGTCGTCGGAGCTATACACAGGTCTCAAAACACTGGCGGATCCAGCCCCATTAAAAGACAGGAATGCAGAAAAAAGGCGGGGGCTACAGCTCCCTGAAACCCATTGTATTCCTGTATTTTAATAAGGCTGGATCCACCACTGCAAAAAACAAAAATATCGCTGACTAAATTGATGCCGATTTGCGTAGATCGGACGCAATTTGGTCCTAAAAAGCCAGTCGCCGACAGTTTTGTGTCATCACAACGAGTGAGAACGCTGTCAAACTTGCAAGTAGTTGTGGAATGTTTTAAATAGACAGTATCAAAGCAAATTGTAAAATGGTATCAAGTTAACCCAATAGCGAGAGGAGAGCCAACGTTTGGACAAAAACGTAACACGACAGACTTAATATTTCAATTTGTGATATATTGCAGCTAAACACAAGATTGAAATATATGTATATATGTAAATATTTTGACACTAAAGATTGTGATGATATGATGCTATTTAAACTGCTTTCTGAAAAAGAATTATACAGATGTATAACAGAAAATGTCGAACGTGCTCAGTTTGATCAGCAACCGAGCACTTCACATTATGAATGCCGAAAACACAAACTAGAAATCGTCAATGCTTAGTGTTTCACGAGTGTCAAACCATTTGTAAGCCGCTAGTTATAAATTACCGCGCGCGAGCCGAGAAAAGCCAAGTCGCACAACAGAGCTTTAAAAATGGAGTGCTCTCTCGAGAATTGGAGAAAAAGCCATTTCGCCGGAGTCAAAAGAATTGATCAAAATCATCATAATAAAAATAAGTTGTGTAAAATGGTTCGTGACAGCTTACTCCCTGCAGACATTTCATTGTAGCGGCCAATCTTCCAGCATTTTGCACAGCATCCAAATTTAAAGTTTTCGTAATGTATCCAAATTCATGAATGTTTCTTGTAAAACTGCCAAGTGATGAGCTATTTCGTTCACCTGTTACTTTAAATTCGATTTGGCTTGGATAATTTTTGCATACAGTTGTTGCCACGTAGGATAAGTTTCGGGCAACGTTTGTAGTCATTACAGTTTTTTTCCAATCTCTTACACACGGTGTGCGCAGCAATATTTCGATGCACTATAAAACCAACACGCGTCGAGAAATAATTTACACGAGCCCCTAATAAACTAAAAACATCGATGTCAAAATAAAACATTGCTTTCAAAATTCAAAACACATGGTTCAAAAGCACACACGTTTGCCAAATGTGCGCATGCACTTCCCAAATGAATAAACAACAGTGGCAAGCTGCGTGAAACAGGAGAGGCAATGCTAACGCACAAAGCTCAATGATGTATTTTCGAGAATTTGTTTCTTTCAATTTCTGTGGTCACTATCGTGCAATACACACGATTATTATTTAGAGAATCGAACAGGTAAACATTTACAAAGAAGAGTAGAAAAGTTACGTAATGCTTCTGTATCTTGACATGACAGGTACGGGAAATCGATCAGAAGTCTAAAGCGACAGTCTCAAGTAGCGGATATACACTGCTACAGCTGTAATTACAGTTTTTCTCAGTTGCTTTGATGCACTTCCCGAAACACTAACCTCTTTCTCAATACTCTAAATGCAATCCTCAAAACACTGAAAGCATTTCTCACAACACTATACCACCCTTGCAAAAGCAAATATAGCAATCAAAATGTTAACAACAGGCGTCAAAATACACTAAGTCAGTCAATCGCTACATCAATGTAACCAAATGCATAATAGCACCTTCTGATTATTGCGTGAACACCGACACCCAAATGGCAAAGTAATTGCATCAAAACTGGACAGAGTGATAGTGTTGCTGACAATGTAAACAACAAATGGACACACTATACAATAAAAGACACATCTATGATGGTGTGTATCTTGAATGTATTACGTTTATTACATATTGTGTAATACATGTACATGTAGTATTGTTGTTTCATTTCTTATTTCTTTTTTATGTATTTCTTGGGACAATCGCCCCATTGCTGACAAATGTAGTCAAGCAGTTACCCACTCCCATCGTGCTGGCGTTATCTTTTGTACAAACACAATGCTCATTGTACGTAGTATTTTGCATGCAACGATTTACCCAATGCACAACTGCGGCATTTCGAATAGACAATGTACACAGTCAGTTGAGAATAAAACAACCTGTTTTGCCTAGAATATCAAAAAAAATGAGAATTGCATCTATGCTATGACAAGTGCGTTTAGTGTTTTGCATTTTGTGTGCACACAATGGGAACTGGAAATAGTGGATTGGCCAATTGCAATCATGATGTGGGGTTTTGAGGCGCTGTTAAAAAAAATGAGGTTAGAGTTTGGGGAAGTGCATTAAAGCGATTGAGAAAAACTGTAAACATTTCTCAGCCTGAATGGCAGTCTTTCAAAAACCCACGACATTACATAACTTATAATGTTGTGGTATTACACAACCCCACAACCCCACCCCACCCCATCCCCCCTCCCACAGCACCCCAGTAAAAAAACATATTTTTGAAAACAATTGCACAATGGTCGATAACTTGCGTAAGATAATTATCGTATATTTGAGACACACAGTGGTGATTTGAATCTGATGATTGAGATGTGTATGGAAACTTGTCATTGTTTAGAACAAACCAACTTCACAAGTGAAATGCCTTCCATCCAGTTCACATTCTTTCCAATTTAAGTTCTGGCGTTGTTTTCCTGAATCAAAATTGATGACCGTACCGGTCTATGTATCAATTAGGGTGACAGGTCTTTTAAAAGGGAAAACAGTTCGTTTTATTTTCTTCCTTCCTTCCTCTTTACCTTTCTTTTCTGGATGTCCTTCAGATCCCGTTAAGCCTTCTGATACATTTTCATCTAAAAATATAATTCAGTAATATTGTGTTTTCGCTCGTGATGACTGATCGACTTCGTGTGTTGTTTGCATGTATTTGTGTGAGGTACGAACTATTTCAACTGGTATAAGCTTTCCCTTTTTTAAAATAGTGTCATTTGATTTACAACATAAATGCACACAAAAGAGGTCCGTGTTAAGTATATACGTTTATTCGTTAAGTGGCTAGCATCGGTCGTTTTCTGCAGGGCAGTTGGTGCGAAAACAACCAGAATGTACGGTAAGTTTTCCACATATCATGTAACATTATGAAAATTCACTATAATTGGCGGTGGTTGTTAATTTGTCCCACGTTTTCCCACACAAGGCGTGTGTCAACCCAGGTTCAAGTGATATCCACAGGTAATTCACACTTGTGCAGCATCAACCAAGTGCGATAGTTGTCTGCTGAAAATTTGAAGTACGTTCTATGCACAAATAAACACATTTCTCTAAAAGTTTACTTCACGAATGCATAAAACCTCACGCCGAATTAGCAACGCTGCTTTTTGGGCAGTCACCCAGACAGAAGGTATATACAATGTGATGTCGCGTGAAACCACCCAGGGGCGGATCCAGGGGGGGGGGGGGTGGTCGTGGGGGGCGCACGCCCCCCTCCCCCTTTTCCAAAAAAATAAAATAAATAAATACACTTTTTGTGCACACTTTTCCTGCTTAAAGTGGTTAAATATTGCCCCAGATCGCACCACAGAGCATCCAGAATCATCTAGAAGCCGTTATAGGGATTCGCGCTACGCGCTCGCTATTTCATTGTCATCAGCATTTCATGCTTAAAAATTTCACGCCCCTCCTCCTTTTCAAAATCCTGGATCCGCCCCTGCCACCGCACGCCCACCATCGCCCATCGCACGCGCAACCCGGGGCGAACTCAACCCCTACCCATTTCACAGTTCAATCCCGCTCGAAACCAATTTCGGGTTGAAACGGAGTTGAAAATAGTGTGAAACGACACTACACGCCAACTCCAAGATTTATCCAACTAAAAGCCATTGCACTGTCCCGTCACCAACAAATTTGTTTCTCAAATTAAAATATGGTTATGCCGAAATGTAGGGACAAAGTATCACAATAAATCACTTAAAGGCCCTGAGATGATCTGTTTTTGAGCGATTCTGCGAATAAAACCATTATAAATCAAAAGAAAGACATCAACAAACTCATCCGAAGAAATTTCAGCTTTGTCAAATATACCACTTAAAAAAAAAACATGAAAATCCATATGCATTTTCCTGGTCTTGGCGGGGTGTTTCAAATATTCGTTCTCAGTTGATCGGGTACTATGTGGCTTGCGTCATGCACTCTGGCGCACATACTGCGTGTGCGCGCGATCCATAAAAATGCATCGCGTTGAAACACGCACACGGAGTACACAGCGCCCATGCATTTTGGACCGCGTAGATGCGAACCAAAAATAATTAAATCGTTTGCAAACGATCTTTACGGCTTATTTTCTGGTGAAAATATATCATTTTGAGCGAAAACCCTTCATTAGATAGTTGCTATTAATTAAATCTTTACTTTCAGAACTTTTCCCCTGTAAACTCGTCGATTACTTTTTGGGGTCATTGCAAATGATCAACTGGGCCTTTAAGACAGGTGAATCCCAGTCCGGCTCAAACGTCTAATGTTGCAGGTGGTTAATTCTGCTAAGTTCTGCAGGTGCAACCATATTATCCTAATAATAATAATAATAATAATAATAATAATCGTCTAACTGTAATTTAACGACTTCGTTTGATAAAACAGCCATCTACTTGATACGCAATAACCATAGCGAATCTTGCATATTTCAGGTTACATCAGACTAGTGATTGTGTAGTGGTGTTCTTTATCAATTGTTACATAAGCTACATGTAGCTCGATTTGTTTTGGTTTAGTAACGCGATTTTGACAACAAATTTACCTTGTACCAACGACGCAGAGAAATATGTGCAACAGTCTACCAAGCAGTCATTCCCTTTCCAAGAGGAAAACAGAAGAAGGGTATTGACCCCGTGCACGTTGATTCCATGTGCGTGAGCGTTGTGTGTGCCTTTGGCGGGCGTAGCGCGGTTTTGTTTACCAATGGGGACCTTATATAGCGCGTTACGCGTGCTAGAGACACACACAACGCGCACGCACATCGCTTCAACAATGACGCGGCATTATTTAACCCCCGAAATCATGTAGTAAGCATAAGCCTACTAAGACAACAAAATGGTTTGTAAAACGGTTTATCATATATTTATTCTACAGAGCATATAATGCCGGGTTTTTTTTTTTTTTTTTTTTAGGGGGAGGGGAGTTGAGCTAGCCGTCTGTCATTATTATTATTATTATTTCTTTCTGGTATTCATACCAAGGATTCCTCAATAGTGCTCATTGCACTGTCACTCGTAAGCGTGAGGAAACCCATGAATAATTATAATTAGAAATGGCCAGAGACACCGGGGAATCCCCTTGCTCTTCACGAAAGAATGCTCTGGGATATTTAGAGTGCGTTACCATTACCTAACACACTGGACCAACGGCTTTACATCCCTTCCGAAGGATGGAGCAAGTGTGGTTGAGTGCCTTGCCCAAGGGCACAGATACCGCAGCCGGATTCGAACCCGGATTCGAACCCGCAACCCCAAGTTTTCACCCATGATTGCGAGTCAATGGCCCTAACCACTCGGCCACGGTACCCCACATGACAAGGATAATTGGCGGTGTAGTTGCTATGCTGTTGTTTCTACGTGATGCACACCAATGACAATTAGTCGGGTTGCGTAATGCATTGTCTCCTACGGTGAACACGAAATTGAATCTATACTTCACACCTGCCGCGTGCACCACATAGCAACATAACATAATCTGGTAAAGTATGACTGCTTCAGTACACCAGACGCTATTCATGCGAAGCACGTAAAAGGCTATTTCAGCAGGGGATTCTACAAACTTGTCTTGCATTCAGAGAAAATGAGCCTACCATACATTAAAGATAAATTACAGGATGAGAAAACTGTTACAAACGGCGTTTTCTCCATGTGTGATCCAGGACGTTTATAATTAAACCATCTCCGTTTACAAGTCAGCTAAGTACATCATTTGTTTTCCCAGAAAACGTAAAAAGTGTGTTCATGTGTACAATAAAAATGTGCGAAGCGATCGTCCTGTTTCCCTGGATATACTGCACGGGAAACGGAGCCTTATAATTAATACCGTAGCAGTCAGCGGCTTAACTTCGATAATACGATGGGCGCCCTTGTGAAAATAATATATATAAATTAAGATATCGTTTTCTGGTAAAAAGATATTATCTTGAGCGAAATGATTGCAAGAACTTCTGTCTCCCATTTCACTAAGGATTTTTTTGGGTGAAATTTTTGGCTAGAATTTTTGGGACATTGCAAATGCTGTATATATAGGCTTTAACAATAAATTTACTTACGGCTTGCGTGTAGCTGGCCAATCGGCAGAGGAAATCCCCGAGCTCCCAGGTGTTCGTCACATAAACTGTGGCAGTCGGGATGACGCAGATGATTAAAATGGCTATATCTGTTAGCGCCAGGCTTGCAACGAAACTGTTGGTGACAGTCCTCATGTCCCGATGTCTGAAAATGATGTGGAGAACCAAAGAGTTGCCGGTTATGCCAACAGCTGATATCAGCACCATGATGATGGGGAAAATCACGGCGGTCACCCCTGGCGAAAAGCTCTCCTCCTCCGGCGAAGGGGGTGGCTCGGTCGTGGTGCAGTTCACACACTCCGCTTCAGCCATTGTGGTAGACATAACTCGTCAAATTACAACTCGTCACAAAATGACCTTTTTGTGTTTTGTGATCACAGAGGGAAACAGACTGCAGTTTAATGTGTGCAAATAACGCGCTTTAGAGTCATTTGCCACAAACGCCGGTCTAGGCGGTTCTAGGGTGATATCAAAATTTGACAGACGAACAAGAAGAAGCAGTGGATAAATTATCAACCTGGACAATTGTGGTGTGTGTGTTGTCGGACTAGCTTACGAAGTGAGAGCGCGACAGCCAACACGTGCAGTTTTGTACGTACGTCCCTCGCCCGTCTGCCTTCGCAGACTAAATAATGCAGGTATGGAATACATGAGACGAGCAGCCGGCCGGTCACGTCAAACGCGCATGCTCGTGCCTCCCCTCTCGGAGAGCTGTAGTAGGCCTATCACGTGAGCCTATATGAACGCCATAATGTGAGATCAGGTGGGGAGCAAAGTTAGCTACCACTAGATTCGTCACTTTCGAATATGGGTGTATGGGTTGGTTAAAATAATTAAACAAGCATCTTTGGCGGTGCGTTTCATGCAGGACAATACTGACCTGTGTTTCCTGTATAAATAAATGGTGGTTTCTTGCCGACATACTCCAGTTTAAATCACAATTTGGTACTTTTGCTGTATACGACTGTTAGTCGAATAATAAAACCCTCGACCAGAAACGCTGAGCACACGCGTGTTGGATATTATAGCGTGTATAAGGTGCGTTCGTTTACCTTACATCGATACACGCGGGGTTTACTCTGGGGAAGTCTATCGAAGCCACAAAGGAACGCCGCAGGCTATCGCTTTGTGTTATGAGAAAATAAGTCAAAGGTTGTTTCCCTAAACGGGAAACAACCTTTTAATACCATTTGAACTTTTGAGAATAAACAAAAAGAAGCCGGCGCCTCGCGAAATTAGTTTTCCTAAACTGAAAGTAATCAAATGTTAATGCCCTCGCTTATCAACTGATGTAAGGAAAATACACCCCATTTCCCTCTGTTGTTATTTTAAATTGAATTGTTTTGGCAGTCACGTCAATTCCAAGTAGTCCGCCATTTTTCGCAATTTGCAACTTCTGGTCGATTAGCATGTTACGTCTTTACATCGAGCCTTTAACCAGAGACCCTCCCGCGAGCTCAGGTAGTGGTGGTGACACATGAGCAGACACGTGTATCATGCACGTGATGAAACATTGAACGTTCTGGTGTATACACGTGTGTAGGCTAAGCACACCCACATAATAGTGTCTGCACAGTTTTTATCTCGTGCTAAAGCAATCACCATTATGACCAAATATAATGATACATTCGGTGATGACAATTTACTAAACAATCTCGTGACTGCCTGCACTTTGGAGTAAGTTCGTTGTTGATATTATGTGATAATTCCTTTTAGCAAGCGAGTATGCGGGGGCGAAATTAAAAGGCCTGACCTAACTGAATCCAGTTTTGCACACTGCCAATAAAAATTCATTGTCTGTTGAAAGAAAAATAACAAACGACAGGCTTCGGCACCATTATAGGCTGGTCAATTCACAGGAAAATAGTGCTCGACCTAGAAAGTTTTGCAATATATTCCAATACCGACTGGTGTATATAAAACATTATTAACATACTAACAATATAATAGTTTAAGTATATTTACGACGAACATTGGTAATTTGGATGTAAGCCTGTAAGGGGCTAGACTTGATGTCAAGTCTGTAACTAGACCGGTTGTTTCGTAAACGGCAGCAGCGTAGTCGTGAATGGACTGGTTACAGACTTAAGAAACCTGATTTCCGTTTTGTACACGGTCTATGGAGATTGCTACCAGAATTGGACGTAGAGAGCTGATTGGTCGAAACGAAGGACGACATTAATATTCATGTTACTCATCTAAAAGGCTGTGTTTTTGTGAATTTTGAATTGGGTTTCATCTCCATCAAACGCATGCAGCAAGCTTGAAGTGCAAATTTGTTTAGGCTAGGCTACATGTAGCCTACATGTAAGCCTGTTCGACTTGATCAGTTTATGCGAATTTGCGATTATCGATGGTTTTTGTTTAAAATATAATCGCAAACGCTGATGATTGCATGATTGTCAGATCGTGGTTATGGAGAAAGATAGAGCTGAAATTTTGAACAGTGCTGTCGAGCATGGGCGCCAAAGAATGGGGTTGTCGGCCTCGTTGAAGCCGAAGCCTCTCGTAGGGACTTGGAAATCTGTGACATCATCAGCCACGCAGTCGTGACACTATTATTGGTCAAATCCGTAACCGAAGTTGCAAGCTTGATGGACTGCTGCGTGAAATTGCACTGTAAATCATGCTGCCTTTAGTTTCTGTTATCTAATCTGCCAGGATTATTAATTTTTGGTACAGGCCTATTGGGGCTGGTTTTCTTTGTATTTGTGCCAAATATCACGCAAATCAACCTGTGCAGTGGTGAGATTTTCCGTAGTATTTTTGATATATGTTGAACTTGTCTGTTGTGTGATAATGGTTTTAACTCAAAATATAAATTTTGAATTGTTTCGCTACCGAAGCAAAAGGGGCAGTTTTAATGTGCTTTTCAAGCTTTCGGTCAAATCTGTCACCTTCTCAACATTTGCCAGTTTTGTATGACAAGAACCGCAGATCTTCGATGTCACAGGTGAGGAAAGATTTGTTTGCAGGACTTTTTCTAATCTGGAGCGAAGATCTGATTTATCAAAACTGTAATATTTATTGCAGGATAGTAAAGTCGTGTTACAAACTAAGCACGCACGCCACTTGTGGGTATTAATGCTGGCCATTTTAGCCACCATGTATCACGTTTTGAAAACCAACTAGTCGAAGAAGAATGTTACAAACAAAAACCAAAATCCAATTTGTAGTAACAAAATAAAAAACACCGGGCAAAATTACTGACCCGCTAGCTCACATCGTTTACGCGTTAGTCGAGTTTGGAAAGTTGGCAGTGCGCTCCCTTTCAATTTTACATGAAGCGCATCTTAGTCCGTGGTGCGTTAACTGGACTGCAGTGCCATGAAAGTTGACAAACGATAAAGCAACATAACGTAACAGTAGTTTTAATACATTCTGCTCAGCTTCATTTGTTTTCTGCGACGTGATAAAGGGCTGTGCAGTTTAATTTATCGATGTATTTAGCCCTTGACACAAGTAATTGGCGCAATCACATCTAAAAGGACTGATACCGAGTTAATACTTCAATATACTGTTATAACACATTAATCAAAAGAAGCTGATACAAGATCTCTCATAATCATTATAGGGGAGATTTTTTTTATGAATATTGTTGTACATTTATTTGTACATCATCAAATGCAACAAAAAAAACCTTTCCAGTAGAAACACTTATATTGTTCACATTATGTTTTGTTAGATTTATTTTTAAATGATCTCTATCGCAATTCTGTTCTGGGTCAAACCATAAATTTACAGGACCTTTACGCCAACGTAGCCTGTTTACATTTTCTTCGATATTATTAAAAACTAAGTTTCTCTTATTATCATCGACCTCCTGACAGGACGATGGTTGGGCAACGGTTAAAACGCCCCCACATATCTGTGGGAAAAAACATCCAGGCTTCTTAAAAATACATGCCTCAAACGCTGACAATGTATATCCTTGATTTTCTATGCATGAGAAGTAGTTCGATCTCCAAGATCTCATGTCAACGGGAATGTTACCAAGGCAAATGCAGATGCTGTGTCGATCCGACAGGATGTAATTCGTTGGGGTAATCTAAAACCGAAGCAGTAATTAATTTCAAGAAGCAAACTCCACGTCGCGCCTTGCTTTAGTAGAAGCTTGGCTTAGCAACCAATGCTAATTGTATTAGACGTTGCGTGTCAGGTTTCTATGGGGAGTAAATATTGTATCAATACAGTATTGTCAAGGATGTGTAAATGGAATAGGACTTTTATTACGGGCATTTTATCATGAATCTCGGGGCCAATTTTATCCAAGAAAATGAATCGATTCTTTTGGGTGATTGAAGATATGCATGATTAAAACCAACCTGAGCTCCGTACTTCGTCTAACATTTGAGAAAACAGTCAAAAAAGGGTTAATTTGCAGTCGTTTTGCCCCAAAACCACTTCGCCCTGAACCAATTCGCCCTGAACAACGACCTGTGCACGAAGTGGTTTTGGGGCAAAGTAGCATTTGTGCGATGTAGTGTTTGGACGAAGTGATTTGGGGCGAAATGGCACTCGGGCGAAGTGGTTTGGAGGCGAAATGGTTTTGGGGCGAATTGAATTTTCGTCTCATGAGACGAAAAATAATTGTTTTACTCATTTCCCAAAGACTATAGCACTTCAGACAAAACCATTTCAGGGGAAGTCTTCTACGGTCATCATGTTTATATTGTGTAAGTTAGGCGTAAATCTGTGAACATTTCTGATTTTCAAGATACCAATCATGTATAGGCCTACTGCCTTTAGACACATAAAATACATGTCTTGATTAGAAAACATTTTAAAAAAGAGGAACAACAGCATTACATAACTAAATAATAATGCTGACATACTGCATTGTAGCAATTTCAGCCACATAGATGCAGTAATACCAAGAACTGAAAACCTTAACAATCCATGCATGGTGTTTTTTTTTGGCGTTGACTAAATGGTAGCAAAATAGTTTCAAGAATATCGTAAAAAAACGACGTTTTGTATATAAACTAATACTGGTTCCATGAGAACAGTGCAGTAATTACACCAACCTTAATTTTGCTTCCACATCCAAATTGGACCGTTGCAAATTTTGTGTTTTCTTTCCGTGGATAGTATATTGGGGAGGTAATTTAAATGATTCTTAGGTCGAAACGAAATCCATTTCTGGACAAATCTAAACACACTCCTTTAACAAAAAATTGTCATGACAAGAGGCATTTTATCTCGTCCACAGAGACCCCTCATTCATTCCCATACAGCAATTGTACGGTGTACCGACGAAAATCACTAAAACTGTTCAATGTTAGCTACATGGCAATTCCAGCTTCACGGACATACCAGTTTTGTTTTTTTAACTTTAAGAGCTCATTTCATATCTATGCATGTTTTTGGGGGGAGGGGGGGGGGGGGGGGGAGGGGGGGGGGGGGGGGGGGGTATGAAATTATAACACAATATGAAAAACTACTTTCATGTCTAATATTTTAGGGAGCTCAATATACAATACTCTGGTTTACGTTTCTGAACACTGGCATGTTATTTAAGCTGAAATGAAGTACTTCAAATATAACGAACATTACACCTGTTCTGATGAGCTGTGCATGTACTGTACATGTATACTGTGCATCCCAAACAATCGTGGACGTTTTATGGAGGTCTAACAAAGAGAACAATATTGTCCGCGATTGGCAAGCGAACGTCCGCGATTGGCAAGCGAACGTCCGCGAGAGTAAGGAAAAATACAAAGGGACGTCCGAGATTGTGCAACAAAGTATTTTTGTGATTTTTTGCGAGAAACGTCACACGGACAAAGGAGCCAATCTGAATGGAGATATAAGCTGCGTAAGCGCTGTTAAACTATAGTGCAAAGTGCGAAGTGCAAAGTGCAACAAATATCTGAATGGATGTGGGTGGCTGACTTTGTTGTTGCTCCTCATCTGCCTCTGGTTCCTCATCACTACCACTAAAAAAATGCAAACCCAACTCGCATGCATCTGCTCGAGAGTATGGAAGGCTTGTACTGAATGCATGCCTTGCTTATAGGTTTCAATCAGTAGACCCCATGTGTACCCTTTAAGGGAGAAACAGACTTCTTCTGTGATCCTGTATAATTTTTACTTCAGTTCATATACGCTATATGTAATGCCCGTGACGTCTAGGTAATGTAATGTCCGTGACCCAATTTCTGGACAAAATATGCAAGTATTGTTAAAATGCTCAGGGCGTGTTGTGTGAAATCACATTATAGCTTTGTTTATGAATTGTGAACAATACTGAATTAAAACTCACACTGCTACAAAAACTTTTATACCTAAAACGTCACGGACATTACACATCAAATGTTGTCAAAATAAACTTTTTTCGAATGATTGTGTTTCGGAAAACAATGACTTTCTTACAGTTGCGTCATTCCGTGTCAAATCAACCAATTTTCGGAAACGTTCCCAGGTGACCCTCCCAGATTTTGATGAAATTTCATAAGAATGATTGAGTGTGGCCTAAATAAACACATACAAAAAAGTAAAATCATACTCCATGTCGTTTTCGAGATATGACCAGTTGAAATTTGGTCAAGATGGCCATTTTGTGCTCGTGCGAGTCGCGAAAAGTGATTTTTGTGATATTTTCCGACTTTGAAAGCTCATAGTTCAGTCTTTGTACCAGGTATAGAGCTCAAATGTGGTATTCTAGCTTACTTCTTGGCAAGATTCATGAATCTGCACTCAATTTAACTGTATCTCCTTTATTTTTCTGGTTATGGTCACCCAAAGTGGGCACTTTATTCAGCCGAAAATGTTTTTTTTGTGATTTTTGGGGTCGCCCTGTGCCCACATGAGGGGTCAAATAAATCCTATATTCCCTAGGTATTATCTATGGGTGCATGTCTATACCCATAAGCAATTATAAGCTCACCAATGCATTAATTAAGAAATGGCATGGGCCCAAAGTTGGCTCCAGCCAGAAAAAGGTCAAAAAGACCCCTCCCGTCTTGACCCCGCGATCAATTTAATTTTTTTTGGAAATTTACACCACTTAAACATATATATTATATCTACTTATACACTAAATTTCAGCTTTCGCACTCAACTCCTTCATGGTGTGGTGGCAATTTGAGAAATAGACGTTTTTCGCACCTTTTTCCTTGATTTACAAAAATGCGTATTTGTCAAAATGCGTAATTGTTTATTTATTTGTTAGCTTAAGATGTAAGGAACATTTCCAGGAAGATTTGGGATGGCCACTCTTACAGTTTTTTTAGTTACAATAATTTTAACATTGGCTAACATCATTAACATGTACGTGTTTTTCAACTCATTCATGGCTTGGCCTCGCGAACGAAGATTAGGAAGGGGGTAGCTGTCCACGTCGAAAGCAGGCGCGCTCATGGCTGACGAGGCCTATACGAGACCCGCAGGCCCGAGCACAGCGGCCGCAGACGAAGGTCTGGTCCGGTTTTGGTGCAGAGACTGCTTTTTCCTTCCTCCTTCGTCTCTTGTCTTTGAGGTTGTCTCTGCGGGTGTCTTCAAAGGAGGAGACGGGCTTGTGGATGATGTGCCGCCAGGAGGCTCGATCAGAAGCCAGGGCGGACCACTGGCGATGGTCAATGTGGCAGGCACCGAGGGTATTCTTGAGGCAGTCCTTGTATCTTTTCTTTGGTGCGCCTCTGTCACGATGGCCAGTGGCCAGTTCACCGTACAGGGCGATCTTGGGCAAGCGATGATCCTCCATTCTGAAGACGTGCCCTGCCCAGCGCAGCTGTATCTTTAACAGCATGGCCTCAATACTGGTGGTCTTCGCCTGTTCCAGGACCTCAACGTTGGTGACAAAGTCACTCCAATGGACGTTGAGGATGGTGCGAAGGCAACGTTGGTGACAAAGTCACTCCAATGGACGTTGAGGATGGTGCGAAGGCAGCGCTGATGGAAGCGCTCGAGGAGTCGTAGGTGGCGCCGATAGGTGGCCCACGATTCCGAGCCGTACAGAAGGGTGGTTAGTACGACGGCTTTATACACACTTAACTTGGTGCTCTTTTTCAGGTGTTGGTTGGTCCAGACTCGTTTATACAATCTACCAAATGCACTCTTCGCCTTTGCCAGTCTGTTGTCGACTTCCCTGTCGATCTTAGCGTATGATGTAATGGTAGACCCCCAGGTAGGTGAACTGATGGACTGCTTTCAGTTCAGTCTCACCGATGTTGATGTGGGGCTGTTGATACTCTTCCCGAGGTGCAGGCTGGTGAAGAACCTCTTTTTCAGGCTGACTTCTAATCCAAAGAGCTGGGCGGCTTCTGCGAAGCAGGTTGTTACGCGCTGCAAGGCTCTGTCGGTGTGCGCTAGGAGGGCAGCATCGTCGGCGAAGAGGAGATCCTGGATCAATTGCTCCTGGGTCTTCGTGTGGGCCTGTAGACGCCTCAGGTTGAAAAGGCTGCCATCGAGGCGATAACGAATGTATACGGCGTCCTCCTCATCAAGGTCTTCAGTGGCCTGCTTGAGCATCATGCTGAAGAAGATGGTGAAGAGGGTCGGTGCGAGGACGCAGCCCTGCTTCACCCCGCTGATGATTGGGAAAGGCTCGGAGAGGTCGTTGGTGTGTCTGATTTGACCCCGCTGGTCTTCATGCAGCTGGATGACCATGTTGAGAAACTTCGGGGGGCAACCGAGCAGTTCCATGATCTGCCACATTCCTTTCCTACTCACGGTGTCGAATGCTTTGGTTAGGTCAACGAATGTTATGTACAGACCTTTGTTCTGCTCGCGGCATTTCTCTTGGAGCTGCCTGAGGACAAACACCATATTCGTGGTGCTCATGTTGGCTCTGAAGCCACACTGGCTCTCAGGGAGGTGGTCTTTAGCGATGGTGGGTACCAATCTGTTGAGAAGTACCCTTGCGAGGATTTTGCCCGCAACGGAGAGCAGGGTTATCCCACGATAGTTCGAGCAGTCGGACTTTTCCCCTTTGTTTTTGTACAGGGTGATGATGATCGCATCGCGAAGGTCTTGCGGAAGTTTGCCCTGCTCCCAGCAACAGACGAGTTTGTTGTGCAGGGCTGGACCCCGTGTTTCCAGATCTCTGGTGGAATTCCATCGACTCCTGCAGCCTTGCCACTTTTCAGCTGGTCAATGGCTTTTGTAGTCTCTGTGATGGTGTGTATCTCGTCCAGTTCCGCTTTTATTAGTTGTTGAGGAATGTGGAGGAATGCTGCGTCTTGAACAATGCTGTTTGCGCCGAAGAGAACCTGAAAGTACTCGGTCCAACGGCTCAGGATAGATGCCTTGTCTGTAAGAAGCTCTTGGCCGTCAGCACTGCGCAATGGGCTCTGGACCTGGTAGGTGGGGCCGTACACCGCCTTTATGGATTCATAAAAACCCCTGTAGTCACCAGAGTCAGCGCAAAGCTGAGTTCTCTCTGCGAGATTTGTCCACCACTCGTTCTGGATCTCTCGAAGCTTGCGCTGGACACTGCTGCACACAAGTCGGAAGGCAGATTTCTTCTCAGGACAAGACGGCTGAGTGAGGTGGGCTTGGTGGGCAGATCTTTTCTTTGCCAGCAACTCCTGTATTTCCTGATTATTCTCGTCGAACCAGTCTCTGTTCTTTTTGTGGAAAACCCAAGCACTTCCTCAGACGTCTGCAGGATGGCAGTTTTCATGTGGGGCAGCTTGGCTCTTCAAGCCTCGACTGCTGCAGGCCTGCCTGGAAGTCAGAATTCACTTCAGTTAACTGGAATCTGTTTAGCTTGAGCTGTTTCCTGGGCGCCCCGCCTTTTTTCCTTTTTGGTTTGAAGTGAAGCCTGAGTTTGCAGCGGACGAGACGATGGTCGGTGTGGCATTCGGCGCTAGGCATTACTCTGGTGTGTAAGACGTCGTTTATGTCTTGTTGTCGAACCAGAATGTAGTCGATGAGGTGCCAATGTTTGGACCGCGGATGCATCCAGGTCGTCTTTAGTTTGTTTTTTTGCTGGAAAATGGTGTTTGTGATGGTGAGCTGCTGCTCCGCACAAAACTCCAACAGTAATCGTCCGTTGTCGTTGCAGTTTCCAACACCATGTTTCCCAAGTACTCCTTTCCAGGCTTCTGAATCTTGGCCGACTCTGGCGTTGAAATCACCATGGGGTGCTTTGAACGAGACTGCGCAGTTCAGAGTAGAACTTGTCTTTATCTGCAGGTTCCGCTTGGAGAGTTGGGGAGTACACACTGAAGATTGTAGCGTATTTCTCGTTTCTGAGGGGGAGGCGCATGGATATGATGCGGTCAGAATGACCCGTTGGTAGGGTTTCAAGCTTGGAGACGATGGAGTTTCTAACCATAAATCCAACGCATGAAAGGCGCCTTTCCGTCTCTGGTTTTCCTGACCAGTAGAGGGTGTAACCGGCGCCATGTTCCTCCGGAAAGCGGATTTCGCTGAGAGCAGCAATGTCGACATTTAGTCTTGCTAGTTCGTGTGCTATTAGAGCAGAACGACGCTCTGGGCGGCCGCTGTCAACTTTATCATGCATGGTTCTGATGTTCCAGCATGCGATTTTGAGTCCTTTCTCACCCTTACAGGTGGGTGAGTACCTTTCTTTCTTTGTGTTTCGACCGCGTGAGAAGATGCCCGTTGACCGCGGTTAGCCAACTGGGTGAATGGAAACGAGCTTTGGTTAGGCCACCTTTTCTAGGCCCCTCTCCATGTGGAGCAAGCAGTGCTGTCCCTAGAAAAGGCTGATTGGTCGTTCAGGGTGCTGCCGACCGATGCTGTCGTCTCCGGGTCAACATAAATACCATGTAAATAACATGTAACCGTGTCTGCATGTGCTGTACATGGTATTTACATGTTATTTCTAAAAACACTAAAAACAAAAACAAACTTTTTCTGATGAATTTTAGTGTTGAATATACTTTTTTTCTAGCTGCAAAACATAAATTACACAAGCTTCAAACTTGAAATACACTGTATGATGTTAAATTACTGTACGGATTTATGTTTAAATGAGCGAAAAACTTATAATATTCAAATTGCCACCACACCATGAAGGAGTTGAGTGCCAAAGCTGAAATTTGGTGTATAAGTAGATATAATATATATGTTTAACTGGTGTTAAATAACTATTTTTCCCGTATTAGGACGACCGTTTTAGGTAGAGTGCTTACAGAGACCACTAAAACCACAAAATTGTCGGAAAGAAACTCATGAATTGACACCCATTTTCTCGACCTAATTCTCTGAAAAAAAAGTTTTGCGACCTAGACGAAAATGGTTTGTGACCTAATAAAAATGGTTAAGAACCTAATAAAAATGGTTTTTGACCTAATAAAGATGGTTTTTGAAGCACTTGGCGTTAGGACGACCGGCTATCGGTCGCCCTAATCCCAGTGCGCAAGCCACCGACGGACCACCGTCGGCTGGAAAGCGGCCGGTCGGCATCGGCACACCGACCAAAAACCACCGGCGGTCCGACGGTGGCTTGCAAGTGGCATGCAAACAGCGTTTTACCGCTCCCGAGCCACCAGCGGACCACTAGCGGTATCCAGCGGCAAACCATCAGTGGTCTGCCGCTCCTAAACCGCTGGTGGACCACTAGCGGTAGCCAGCGGCAATCCGCCAGTGATCTGCCGCTCCTAAACCGCAAGCGGACCACTAGCGGTAGCCATCGCAAAACCACCCGTGGCCTGCCGCTCCTAAACCGCCAACGGACCACTAACGGTTGCCATCGGCAAACCGCCAGTGGTCTGCCACTCTAAAACCGCCAGTGGACCACCAGCGGTAGCCATCGCGAAACCACCAGTTGCCTGCCGCTCCGAAACCGCCATCGGACCACTAACGGTAGCCATCGCGAAACCACCAGTGGCCTGCCGCTCCTAAACCGCCACCGGACCACTAATGGTAGCCATCGGCAAACCGCCAGTGGTATGCCACTCTAAAACCGCCAGTGGACCAGTAGCGGTAGTCAGTGGCAAACCGCCAGTGATCTGCCACTCCTAAACAGCCAGCGGACCACTAGCAGTAGCCATCGCAAAACCACCAACGGCCTGCCTCTCCTAAGCCACCAGCGGACCACTAGGGGTAGCCATCGGCAAACCGACAGTGGTCTGCCCCTCCTAAACTGCCAGCGGACCACTAGCGGGAATCATCGTGAAACCACCAGTGGCCTGCCGCTCCTAAACCGCCACTAGACCACCAACGATAGCCAGAGGCAAACCGCCAGTGGTATGCCACTCTAAAGCCGCCAGTGGACCAGTAGCGGTAGTCAGTGGCAAACCGCCAGTGATCTGCCACTCCTAAACCGCCAGCGGACTTCTAGCAGTAGCCATCGCAAAACCACCAACGGCCTGCCTCTCCTAAGCCACCAGCGGACCACTAGGGGTAGCCATCGGCAAACCGACAGTGGCCTGCCTCTCCTAAACCGCCACTAGACCACCAACGATAGCCAGAGGCAAACAGCCAGTGGTATGCCACTCTAAAACCGCCAGTGGACCAGTAGCAGTAGTCAGTGGCAAACCGCCAGTGATCTGCCACTCCTAAACCGCCAGCGGACCACTAGCAGTAGCCATCGCAAAAACCACAAACGGCCTGCCTCTCCTAAGCCACCAGCGGACCACTAGGGGTAGCCATCGGCAAACCGGCAGTGGTCTGTCACTCCTAAACCGCCAGCGGACCACTAGCGGGGGTCATCGTGAAAACACCAGTGGCCTGCCGCTCCTAAACCGCCACCAGACCACATTAAAAAAATGCAATGCATTGTGGGATTCATGTAACTGAACATATTTACCGTGTAAAAAAAAGGGATTTGCTTCAGTTTTGGCAGTTGTTTTGATTTTTGTAAACGGGTTGTTACTTGATAATAGGCAAATTGGCAATTGTCGGGAATGAACAAACTCAAAGTGACGAGAGATTATAATTAAATTTGGTATTCGGTTATAGGTGTGTGCCAACCATGTGTTACAGGGTTCAGGTTTTTGTGGAGCATAAATAGAAGTCGCGCATAAGGATAATGTATAAATAGTGTATTAGTGTATGAGTAGTGTATGAGTATAGTGTATCAGTAGTGTTTGAGTAATGTAAAAGTAATGTATGAATACGTATAAGTAATATAAGTAATGTATACGACCTAATTAAGACGTCTTTTTCCCAATTGGTATGCCTACGGCGGACCCCCAGAAATCTGCCACCGGCGGACCGCTAGAGCAGTAACCCACCAGCGGGCCTCCATCGGCTGCCGATGGAGGGCCACCGATGGGCGAGCGGACATTTGTTCTCGCGGTCCGCGGGTGGCTACCACCAGCGGCCCACTCACGGTGCCACTAGCGGGCCGCTAACGGCCCGACCGCGGCTTGCAGCGGGCCTCTATCGGCCGCCGACGGCGGGCCACCGGCGGGCATTAGTACTCGCGGTACGCGGGTGGCTGCCACTAGCGGCCCACTCGCGGTGCCACTAGCGGGCCGCCAACGGCCCGACCGCGGCTCGCAGCGGGCCTTTATCGGCTGCCGACGGCGGGCCGACGGTGCGCCGGCGGACATTAGTACTCGCGGTCCGCGGGTGGCTGCCACCAGCGGCCCACTTGCGGTGCCGCTGGCGGGCCGCTGACGGCCTGACCGCGGCTTGCGCACTGGGATGCGGTCGGTCGTCCTAATACGCCGTTTTTACCCATAACCGGTCGACCTAAACGCGAAAGAGTAAGTTGTAAATTTCAAAAAAATGTTTCAATTGATCACGGGGTCAACCGGGGTCAAGACGGGAGGGGTCTTTTTGACCTTTTTTTGGCTGGAGCCAACTTTGGGCCCATGCCATTTCTTAATTAGTGCATTGGTGAGCTTACAATTGCTTATGGGTATAGACATGCACCCATAGATACTACCTAGGGAATATAGGATTTATTTGACCCATCATGTGGGCACAGGGTGACCCCAAAAATCACAAAAAAAACATTTTCGGCTGAATAAAGTGCCTACTTTGGGTGACCATAACTAGAAAAATAAAGGAGATACAGTTAAATTGATTGCAGATTCAAGAATTTTGCCATAAAGTAAGCTAGAATACCAAATTTGAGCTCTCTACCTGGTACAAAGACTGAACTATGAGCTTTCAAAGTCGGAAAATATCACAAAAATCACTTTTCACGACACGCGCGAGCAGAAAATGGCCCTCTTGACCAAATTTCAACTGGCCATATCTCGAAAACGACATGGAGAATGATCTTACTTTTTTGTATGTGTTCATTCGGGCCACACTCAATCATTCTGATGAAATTTCATCAAAATCTGAGAGGGTCACCTGGGAACCACTGGTTGATTTGACATGGAATGACCAAGTTTCCTTTAGGAAGGTGTACAAAGCTTAAGCTTTCGTCTAGAGTACAAAAATAACGCTCTTTCGTTTGTTGGGGGTATTTTATATTATTTAACACATAATAGGTGAAAATCACATTTATTTTTCCTACAAGCCATTTAAATTATGCTCGGTTTCAACAGCTGAAAAACATATGTTATTCATATAATTTCAGACTACCTTTGCCTGGTCTTCAAAATATTACCCTTCCCCATTGCTTTTCAGGTGAAAATAGTGCCATTAGATGAATTTCATTTTTCACCCGGAGGTTTCATTTTCTGTGCAATTGCCATGTATGTTAAATCCAACACTTTATAACAGTTTGGTCGGTGATAAGACCCCTGCGGAACACCCCAATCAAGATTAAAACCACGAGACAATTTACCATTAATTAAAACTCTTTGAGTTATGCCTTCCAAATATGATGAAAACCAATTAAGACCAGTACCCGTAACACCAAATTTCTTTTGAAGTACAGATAACAAAATGTCATGATCTAAATGTATCGTATGCAGCGGATAAATCAAGTAAAACCAAAAGTGATACTCAATAAAGCGGTTTCGGTGCTATGAAATGCACGATAAGCCGACTGCATTGTAGGATACAAATTATTGAGACTCAAATATGAATGCAATTGTGACACTACAGATCTCTCCAGTAACTTGAAAATAAACCGCAAGTTACTGACTGGTCGAAAATTCTTCAAACAAGGATCGAGCCCGGGTTTCTTTAAAATAGGAATAACTACTGCAGACTTCCAAATATCAGGAAAATAACCCGTAGTTAATGAACAATTAACCAACCTGGTTATGAATGGTACCAAAACATCAAGACAATCAGTTAGCAGTTTAGTAGGAATTGGATCTAAAATATATGTCTTTTTCCTAGAGCCAACAACCATGGAAAAAAAGGGTCAACATGTGATCTGGACACACAACAGGGACCTTGTTGCAGCTACATCCTGCAATAACTCGTCACCACGTACCTGGCGGCGAGATGTTTCTAACACGCAATGACATTCGCCAAGATTAATGACAAAGAATAGAAGCTGAAAGATTAACCTTTATCAAAGTAGGCTGGCAAGACGACAAATGCCCCGCAACACGCCCACAAAATACACCGTCAGCTGATGGTTTTTCTTTGCCCACGAGCGACCCTTGTACCAAACCATTAACATTCTGTGGCTGCAGCAGTTTTCATCAGCGGTATTTGATCAGGCCGCACCAACGTCAACCGCAATTTCTTTTTTATTTTGCATGCTCGGTTTAAAGCCCCCTTTCTTATAGTCTCCGGCGTGAATAATATTTTAATTAGTGTCTATAAATAAAGCATCATACGCTACAAATGTATTGTCCTGTATAAAACGGTCTTACCATTTGCCTTCCTTTGAAATACACTGGTTGGTAATTCTTGGTTGATTAAAGACTGCACAAATAAAATAAAAACGGTGTTATCCCCACGTGGGATTAACCTGTGTGTAAGTCAGCTCAGTATACCTCATCTGCGTCCGATAAAACCATAAGAATTGTGTCAATGTTTTCAAGAAATTGTGCGAAGCCACCGTTCTGATCTACTCAGGCTGGTTGTGAAGTGATTATACCCTTTTCACATTAGGGCGCTCTTGTAATACACACATTAACTGTATTATAAATTCATCCTCAAATATCGTCTTCTTGGAAAAAGATCATCTCAGCGGAATCATTGCATAGGACAGTTGGAACCACAATCTTTCATTTAAGTAAGATTGTTTTCGGTGAAATGGTTCAAAAAAAATTGGTGACATTGCAACTCATGCATGGCTTTAACTTTAGTGAAATACACGCGCGACCGTTGCATTAAATTTGCAGACGTATTAAAGTTTATTCATCATGTAACGGGGATCGGCGTTATGATTTCACTTCTATGTATTTTTGTTCATTAGTACTGACTTTACAAGGTGCAGTAATTTATTGTCACAGATTAAACAGATACATTTATACAGAGCTTAATGAAATACAGTCGAGATGTAGCTACGTCGGGGGTGGAGTTCGATTTGGTTCTGTTTTTTTTTATTTTAAGAAAACAAATCTGGCTCATAGCCCACATTCATCAAAGGTTTTGTAAACTGACAATTTAATTTACACCCAACTGGCTTATACACATGCTACTACTGTTGGGAGACCACACATGATTTTAGGGACTGTGCTTGAGCGATATATACAGTCTGTTTCCATTACGGTGTCCTTTTGTAGTCCGGTAACAATATTTTTACTTCCACATTCAACTTGGAGATTGGAAATGTCCTGTTTTGTTTGTCCATGGATAGTATTTTTGGTATTTTATATTGTTGGGTTAGAACAAAATCCATTTTATGGAAAAATCTGAACAAGCTCTGTTAATAAAGGCACTGAAATCCACCTCTATGTTTAAACTGTTCTCGTTTTTGTTCAGGTGGATGATTTCAGTGAGTGTCATTCAAAATAATTATGTGATAAGTTTTTTTTGATGCTAAGTATATTTTACCAGTGTTGCATTGTGAAATTTGAGGCATCTACAAGTCGCCATGTGCCTGGCAGAAGGACATATAAGCAGTCTGTTGCCAACAATAAGTACATCCTTCTGGCAGGCACTGATTTTTGGCACCAGGCCGCTTATAATGCCCTTCTGAGATGAAAAGGTCACGGCAACCTTTAAGATTATAAGACGGCGGAATAACACACTTGTCGCACTTTATAAATCGAGAATTTCCCGCCTCTGAGCAGCAAATCTCAATCGGTTCGCTCACTCAACACAGAAAGGCATAAGCTATATAGGCCTATGTTCTCCAGTGCAACAGTCCTCTTTGCTTCGAGATCTAATACAGTTTGGGGTCAGTCAAGCCTGCGCACATTGCGCATTTAGCCGGAGCAACGATGAACGTGATGACTGTCGGGCGTGTTTCTCTCTCGGTCTCACGAACACTGGAGTTGCCGTTTTCTACGTTGCTAGGCCCCATCCTTATTGGACACAATATCGATTTACCCTAGCAACGAGAAACTAGAAAGTTGCAATCATGACTGTGTGTTTATATTGTGTTTCTGCTGTGAGCTAAATGCATTTGGCATAACCATTATTTTGCCAATTAACCTGATTAATTAAAATATTTTAGACAAACGGACGTTGAAGATTGACGCACTCGTTTATATAATATATATATTCCGATTGATAATGCTCGTTACAAATATACATCAAAATATAGGCACTTCAAATGCAGCACTGCTAAATTAAAACAAAAGAACGTATAGGCCCTGCTTTATTTCGTTTATGATGCATATTTTATTAGTGTTATATATTCTGCTTTAATTACACACACAACACAAACGGTTCACGACATTGACCAAATGTATTTGTAATGGAAAATATCCAAAATCCAGTCTTAGAAAGAAAAAGAAAAAATAAATAAATAAATAAACTGATCCGGAATGAACTAACAAAAACCAGACATTATTGGTCCGCTAAATGATATTATTATAAAATTATTTGTATTACTATTATTATTAAGTACGGTTCTTCTGGTTTGGTTTGTTCATTTAGCTTTGTGATGATGTATTTTTTTTCTTCTTAATTGTGTAGTAAAATTGGATAACAAGTCACGCGTTTGGAATAGGCAACGAAGGTCTTATAAATTACCGCCCTGATGCAACTGTGCACTACCTGCTCTCATTGGGGAAAATGAATGAACATAAACTAAAGGTAAAATGTGGTCAGGTTTTGCTTGTTGTAAGAGGAAGATGTTGGGGGAAGGGGAGGGGGAGGGGCAGGGGCAGGGGCATTGGATAAGAGGGCGCCGGTGTTGGTGGAAGGGGACCACGTTTTATTGGACGATCAAATATTATCGCGGGTTGGATTTGACCCGACATGCCTAAATAGTAATTTCACATGTTGGCATCTGTGTCACAATTTTCGTGAAAATACCTATATGCATATGACCAGGTTGAAAAAGATATATGTTGAACAGAGCTTGTCCAGATTTTTCCGGAAAATGGATTTCATTTGAACCTAACGATCAGGTAAAATACTATCCATGGGAAGAAAGCAGAAAAATTGCAATTTCCAATTTGGATGAGGAAGCAAAAAGGTTGGTGTAATAACTGCACTGCTTTAGATAACCGGATAAACTAGTTTACAAAACATGAAACTATACAAATTGAGAGCGCGAAATTTCAGAATGGTAATACCAAATATATGACACATGATATGGTACCAAAATATCATCACCCATGAGGTGATGTATATTGTCAAAACCACAAATGGGGTTCAAACAAGTGATCTGGTCATCCTCCTTAAATAACGGTATAACTGCTCAATTAAGAGGGAGGTGTTTGTACAATTTTAATAAAAGCTAACACCCCCTGATTAGTGGCTTCGTCTGAACGAAATTAACTAAATATACATTTGGACATGGTGTAAAACGATAGCGGATAAAATAAAACAAAGTAATACTCTTGGTTAAGTTATACACAAGCCGGCCGATCGGGGCACGAATTGTTACTATTTTTGAAAGATCGTTAATTTATTCACCAGAAGCAAAGTTTACTCTCGTTCCAGCGTGCCGGTTCATCTCCCATGCATTGTCCAGGGTCCTTTTTCATAAAAGATAAAAACATTTTTAAGTGGATTTAGGAACAATAAAATCAAATTTGTCCTATGTTTAAAAACAGGAGTTAAGAATGTTTATTTAGGAATATTTCTACATGGGCTTTACGAAATAGGACCCTGGTAATGCCGTCCAGGCTGCCAATTAAAACGCGAAGCCAACCGAGTAAATTTAAAAAAAAAATGCAACCGCTACTTTTTTTAGAACCATGGTTTTGGCTTGGCGTGATTAAAAAGCGCCGCTTGCAACATATGTTCGAATAGTAATGTGCCATATTAGCTCAAATCTTACTCGTAAAGCTACCAGCGCATCTTGAACAGTCAATGTTGACCAAAATGAAAATATCACTTCATGAAACAAAATGATACATGTTCTTGGGTAGCTTTTGATGGAATAAAGCTTTCGCAGATTAGGCATATACATTACTTGAGCTGCGGGCAGTTAGCGGAAGCAGCTAATTTCAAGAAAGACTAACATAGGAAGAGAAAGAGAGGCTTCCTCAATGATGTGATAAGCGGAGAACAGAGTCTGTTCTAGCCGCGTTATTAAGAAAACTCCGGATCCATACCCCAGCGGACGGTGTGAATTTTCAAGACAGCAGTGGCCTCGGGGGTGTGCGACTCGCCTGCTTGGTGCCTGGTTCGTGGAGGTTTTCCTCTCCACTGTAACGGGCCGGATGAAAACTATAAAAAACTAAAAAACAGAGAGCCGGACAAGCTTGTTCCAGGCCGGCAATCGACTCCACGTGCTGACGGCATTATACACAATTTGTATACCATATCGGTTTGAGCCAATCTCTGTCTTATGAATTGCAAATGGCCCTTATAAACGGATATTAAAACACACGGGATTACCTTTGGGAGAAGTATATCAGACGCGATGAGTGAGGAAGCAGTTGAGCTTCTACATATCACTCCTGATAAGAAAACAGGTGCGGCGTTCGAGCTGCCTGCGAGAAAGTAATACATGTAGTTCACATAATGTATAGATTGATATGAATCCAGGCTTGGCCATTATTATTCTCACATAAGTTTACATATCACAGATTTTGTCTGTGGTATCTGGGAAGTGGTAATCAAATGAAAGCCACACTTCGCCATCATTTTGAAGTGCCGATTTCGGCTGCCTTGCCTAAAAAGTGTTTAAAGAAAGTCCACTTTCTTCTGAACTTCATAGTTTCAAGTTATTTGTTAGCATGCAAATAGTTGTTTTATTCACATTGTTTGAATGCGCAAGAGTTATATTAACCGAAAATGGGCATCGTTCCTCGATGCAATTGACAATTTATTATATTTTAATCAGGATGTATTAAATGTATTCGTCAAAACGCAAAATCGTGTAAAAGGCACACGTCAAAAGTTTTCGTGTAAATAAGTAGCCATCCGTCACCTCGTCCAAACTATATGGAGAAAATCCACCGCATTCTTCGATTTCTTAATTTAAAAAGGCGCCTTTTCACATATTAGACTTGGTGTATATGTTTAGGGCATCATTTAAAAACAAAATGACCAAAAAGGGAAATATACCGTAAAAATTACCCACTCTTGACACGTTCGTCACTTCTTCAAAACGCTGACAATTTTCAAAAACAACCACAATAGATTCCAGGCCTTTTTTTAAAGGGTGGGGGGAGGGGGGTGGGGGTGGCACTATTGTTGGAGGTGATTCAGTCACAAGATCCCTTTCGCCGTTTTACAATAGATTGCTATTAAGTGTCACGTCAGTTGCCATGCTAATTGGGTCTTAACATTCGTTGGTGATCTGAAACGTCGTCCATTGCTAAATCGCAGGGAAAAGGTTCACTGGTTTTAGCGTAGACCCAATAACCATGGCACCACACAAAGGGTGACGTTTTCATTTTAGTACTCTATTGGCGGGGAAAAAAGATGTTTCCCTATAAGTTTGAGTACAGATTTTACCCCACCGAGAAACGCAACAATGCTTTGAGTTTAGTTGGGCGCCATTATGTCTACCACCGGTAAACAGATTATGTGTGTACAAAGACATTTCTAGTTTACTTATACTCCCAGTATGAAACCCATGCACACTGTTTTGCGTATTGTTTATTTCGATTTAAAATAATACACAATATGTCTCCATCGGAAAACTACAGTAAAATCAGACTTTTGGGGTTTAATCTCTTCATAAATTGCGTTGACATTTTGTATCACACAAATTCACCAATCTCGAGGGAAATGTACCTTAGTGTTTCAACAATAATTAGTTGCTTTTTGCTAATTTTAATTGTTTTTGCTGATTACTTTAATTATAGTTGTAACTATTTTAGTTGTAATGTAATTGTTGATTCTTGCCATGACAGGCCGAAGCTTTTGATCATAACGTTTGTTCCTCCTCAGCCTTGCCTTCTCCTTTTTTTTTAAACTTTTGCCTTTCTTTATTCCTTCTAATATTTGTGCATGTATTTTAATGAATTAATATTTTAAGTGGAGTGAAATAAAATGATTATAATAATAATAACTCTACAATCGACTACGAGCACAGTTGGCGGTTATATCGAACCTACAATGTAGGTCAAAATATTGTTCTAGTGGGTAAATTTATATATTTCTTCGAAACTCTGATCTCACTGCCCAAAGCAAGAAGAATAAAACAAATATGTATTGTGATCCCAAAACATATTAAAAACATTAATCTTATCTAAAATAACCTGCGTGCATTGTCCCACAGCGTGGGATCCATTTGGTCGAGACAGTATATTATTGAACACGCTTTATTCTCGCGATCGTGACGTTACCATCGGGACCTAGTTTGCTTCATGTTGGTAATTAATTCTTCTTCCGAGCAATTTCCTCTCGACCAAAGTCTCCTTTTTTCGTAGTGATGCTAGCTTCCCAAGTTTCTCTTTTATATCCAACTTGTTTCTCTTTGTTTGTCGCATCGAGACATAGCTTTATGCACGGCTACAACAAAATTGCATCTGTCGCACCTTAAAACAGAAAACACGCAAAAATCGCACGGGCTATTTCACACACTTGTCATAATTGTAAAGGGTGGAAATAATAAATTGATCAACGGCAATTTGTCACTGCAGATCAATAAGGCACTCGACGTAAGAAACGAGAAGCACTTGTTCTTTATGAAAACAGGAAAAATGTCTGTCAGCGACAAATTTGTTAACTTTCGGCAGATATTTCTTTTATTTCACAACCTTACTGCAAAACAGTCGAGTTATAAGTAATTTCGTGCACGGCTGCTAAATAGGCTATGGTCTTGATATGTTGTCCATGATATTTTGTGATTATATTACATAGGCCTACATGTCACTCGAAATTTGCTGAGGTTTACCAACTAATTTATATTTCTTTTTTAAATGCTGGAAATTGTGCAAGATGTGAATGTTTTGTATTTTTTTCTTAAATAAAGGATGACAACAAAAAAATATGTGGTGTTTGTGAATATTGCTATCAACACTTTTTGTCAACTCGTTGAGTAAAATTACAGGTAGGCCTAACTGCAAATGATATACACTGGGGATTTACCCATCGTTTTATTCTATGCACGGGAAGGGTTCTTTTTGTCGTGGTTATGTTGACTAAACAATGGCCACTTGCGTGTATCTGATTTCTTTCTCTTTGGCCTCTTCGCCCAACTGAAAAATTACGAATCTCCATCCGCTTCAATCGACTGCCTCTCTTAATTCATTGAACCATCCTCGATCAATATACATTTAAATGGGCAGGTTTGCATTTGGTCAAGGAAACTAAGACAGATTTAGACTAATGATACCCGAAACTGGGCTACAGTCACAACTACGAACTGGGTTAATATACCAATGTGATTTTGTGACAATGTAAAACACGTTTTATCTTAATACGAGTTAAATAAATGGTATATCTATGAATAATAGTGATTCAAACAACCTTGGCTTGTATTTTAAGGCAAGAGTGGTAATTTTTCAAGCTATAAATGGAGTTAACTTGATCTGTTAGGTTTTTGCTCCCGTATTTTTTTCTTTTCCAACGACAGAGTGTTAAAACTGAACTTTGGACCGAGCTCGGCACGATCACAAAATGGCGGTTTTACATGATATGCCACCTGCCTAAATTGGCCACAACTGTTTGGTTCCAGATCAGTTTGTACACAAACACATGGAGCTAAAACCTTGGTATTGTGGCTCCTGTCTAAAACACGGCCAGAGGCCAAGGCACTAAGATTATGTGTGCACGATCCTATTGCAGACAAACCTGGAGAATCTGGCCCCACACAGTAAATTGCCTCAATGAACCAAGCTACTATGGGAAATTGTATGACATTAAAAGACTAAACAAATTTCAACTTTTTAATGAGGAACCCTTTGATGCACTTCATATTATTTGTTTGTTTGTTTTTTCAACTGGATACACTTTATGTTTGTATATCTGTGTATGAGCCTACTAAACCTCTATATCAGGGCCACATGTTTATTCTGGCCACCTTTTGTAGGTCCCTTGACTGTATTCAAACACCATCGACGTATATCACAGAGTGTATATCAGATATTATCAGGATCGTCTTTTATTCTTATCAGTTTTTCAAAGTAGAAACACCAAACCAAGTTTTAATTCTATCACAGAAACACAATAATAAGAAACACCTTTGGGGTTCAATAAAACTAACATTTCAACGAGCTGCACCAAATATGCGACTTTATGCGCGGTTACAGTTGTACAATAAAAGCAAGGTGCTAGATACAAGATGGTAGTGTGAGATTGAATAGACGTCTCCCCGCAGCCGGAAGTCCACGCACCTGCCGACCCACCGGCTTGTATCTCCACCGTCCCATCGCAATTAAACCGTGTGATTTAATTCGCCGCTCGTCGGGTTTAAGGTAAATAAGCTTATTTTCGCAATTCATAGCCACAGCTGTGTTTAAAAAAAAGTACAGAGTAACCTTTTGGTTGGTCGACTAGATGCCTCGTACGTGTAACTGTTACTCCACAATCGATGGATATTGTAGCCAAAGGGTATTCTTTTGCTCGCACACTTTTTACAGATTTGGAGCCACGCCAAACGCATTCAATATCATTTGCTTATAGCACCGAATTCCACGATCGTTAGAGTTAAAAAAAGATGCCTTTTAAAACCGAAATGTTGTAAAGCATGATATAAGGATATATTAATAGCTTTATACATGCATTTAACATTTAATGAGTAGTATTTCCTAATCCATCCACTTGATCAGAAATGAATGAGACGAATGTATATTTGGTTATAAGTGGGTTTAATTATTACAAAAATGTGTTTTGTATAAGCGCTTATAGTCTGTATACTATTGAGTTATATTGAATCAAACATGGCTTTTATTAGTCTTTTTTGGAGTCTGTATAATATTGAGTTACATTAAATCAAACATGACTTTTATTAGTCTTTTTGGAGCTTATAGTTAAAGTGTGAGACTTTCTCTGATGTTGGAGAGAGTGTGCCACATTTTCCCCATGGTTCTATACTGATATGTGTATGTAGCCCGTTGGCCTGGGTTTTTTTTTACCATGGAGTAAATTGTGAAAGTTAATAATTATTTCGTGGGTAATGGTACTTCTAGCCCAGAAAACAAGGGACGTGAAAATCACGTCGGATTCGCGTGAAAGTCACCAAATTAATTTGGTGCGAGTCACGTCCTAAAGTGCGGTGAAATGAGCGTGAATAGCGTGAATACGTTTTCACCAGTTAGCAAAGTTTCTGTTACACGGGGAGATAATTGCAAAATAACCAAGAGGACAACGTCATATTTCCGTTATTAAACATCGTACTGTAGAAACGCAATAATAACGTGAAAGTCTCGGTATTTTCGAGCCACTAAGTAACGTTATTCACGTCAGACGTGAAATTCACACTCCCATTTTGGTGATAGTCACGTTTGGCAATTGCGTGAAAATCACCTAAATGTTGTTAATACGTTTTCTCCAAAACTTGTATTTTCCTAGGTCACAATCGCAGGTGAAATGTTGGTGAAAATGACTTAATTTTCACTTGTTGAAATACGGTAACTGAATAACAGGAAATATTGGCGTTGTACAGTCGTGTCAACGACGTGCAGCACATACCAAATAGTCACGTGATATTGTAAGGTTTTATCAACAAGTATTTTTCTGGTAAAAAATACGTAATTTTAACTGACAGACTGACGTTGAACTCACAACGGGAAAACATCGTGTTTTAAAATCTAGACAGGAACGTGAAACGTGGACAAAATAATTACGTAATTGTTGTGACGTTTTATACCATAGTGCCTTTCTAGTCCAAATGACGTAATTTCCACAAGTAACTGCAACGTTCAAAAATCACGTTGAACATTTCACGCGATTTAGTAGTAATTTACATGTGTTCCTCGAACGTAAAAAATTAGTTTCCCAAAATAATTTCAGAAAACACGTATTGTTGACGTGCATATTGCGTTACAAATGCACCACACCGAAAATACTCCTAAATTTCACCAATACCAACTGGTGACTGTGTTTTGTTTACTGGGAGATTATTATTTTTTTCAGGATTGTCTCACTAAGTTACTTTGATTTTGAAAGCAGTGAAGACTTCTCGCCTGGCGGGCGAAATCGGTCCTAAGGTACTTTTATTTATTTATTTATTTATTTATTACACTATATTTAATGAGGGTAGACCCGTCCAGCAAGCTGATCATTCAGGGCCCTCAATAATATAACAATAACAATACATATTTAAAAATCACAAAAAAATACAAGCCAATAAGTACAAGAACAATTTTACCAAAACCATATTACAAAATATGCCGTGTGCGGCTCTACAAAATTAGTTTACTACTACGTTCAAGCCGTATTTTCTTTCATCATCGGAAGGAATAATAAGAACCTGTACGATCAACGATAGGAACACCATTAAACAAAACAGCAGCTCTATAACTAAAACTGAACATTTCACATTTTGGTTTGGGAATTATGAAGTTACCTTGTGTGATTGCTCTGGTTGTCAGTCGGTCGCCGGGCTGAATCCTGCTAAGCTTCTGGCACAAATAATATGAGGCAACACCTGTGTTAGCCATAAATGCTTGGCAGCCAAGTTGAAAATGAATACGCTGAGCGACAGTCATTATATTGAGACTACTAAAAATTAGATTTGTGGGTGAGAGCGGTGAAAGCTTAAGAACAATACGGAGTGCTCTGTTTTGAAGTTTTTTAATCGGAACAAACACACAAATTACCGAAACAAAACAAAATTAAAAAAGACAAGCCAAAAACAAACAAACAAACAGCCCACCCAACAGCCCAACAAACCAAACCTAAAACAAACAAAATTATAATCTACTTTTAACCTTTGGCTCGTGAATTGACATAGTTACTACAAATTTTCAAAAAGATAAAAAGCAATTTATGAAAGATGTCGCAAAAGGTACAGAACCGAAACAAATCAATTTGTGCTGGTATAGCCAGTGTGCTACAGTTTGTAAAAGGCAAGCTGATTAAAATGAGCTATTTTTACTTTGAAAGTGGTTAGATGGAGTCCCTTAAGAATGTTTTTAAAATCCATTTTGAATTAATGTGTTTGTCCAGATAGTACAATAATTAATTACACCTTGGGGTACAAGTTAGGGTCGCATAATTTCAATTCTGGCTGTGCTTTCAGGCAATACGCGATGATTAAAGCGTCCTCGAAGGCAGATTACATGACGGAAAAAAAATTTAAAAACAGGAACAACAGCATTACAAAACTAAAGAATAATGTTGATAAACTGCCTTGTATAAATTTCAGCCACATAGATACTTGGGAAAACCTGAAAAGTCCATGCATGGTTTTTGTGTTGAATGAATAGTAAAAACAAAATTACCTGCAGACAATTAAAAAAAAAAACACATTCAGCTGGCAATTTCTTTCACAAAGGTACCATGTTAACGAGAAGAAAACAAACAGGTGTTTGTTACCGTTGCTATCAACAATTTTAGTCGGGTTTAACTGGTGAAGTAACATTTTGGGTAACTTAAAATTATGTTTAATAGACAGGTCTATAGATAGAAGTTTTAATACCGAAGTCAGGACAAACAATGACAATTATATTATTTCCATTGATGAATTATAAATGTAAGACAGTTAAGCCATTCCCGCGTGCCCATTTTGGATTATGAGGGTCGAGATGTTTGGTTTAACACGCAGAACGTTACGGATAAATGAATCACGTCAATCTACATGCATGAGGATACCAATAAATTGTCGTGTAAAAAGCTTTAGAAATACACGAGTTTCTCATTGTTAAATAAGAAACAAATCCCCCTATATTTGTGCACTATACAAATGTCTCTGTTGTTCGTAAATGTGAATGTGAATGTGAGTAATATCGTATACCAAATATGTTGCATGTGCCTGAACGTTTGAAGAGTGTTATTTATTTCATGCAAATATAATACATTTCGTAGATTTCTCACGATGAAGTTTTTAAAGCCGGGCTGAAAGCTCGAAGGCGAGGAAGAAAGTTACTTTATAAAACGGATGTTACTTGATAAAGTTGCGTTTTTCTTATCTTTATTGCTGACTTTATATTACAGAGAAACATGAACAACTAGACCGTGTTCGTCAACCGACAACAGGCCAAAATGAAAAACGGGGGGATGACGTCATAATGATATGTATTGACCCCGCACGTCATAGCGAGGAGACAGTCACTATTTTGCAAAGCAAGTTGCATGTTTTTCGCATAGCATAAACCACCAGTCGTTATTTTTCTGTAAAAGTGTTCAAAGTTTTCGGTGTATTTTCTCAGTGGTTGTTACTGCACTGAATTCATTTGTGATATCAATAAAATGCCAGCTTCGTGCCTTGTTGGTTGTAACACTTGCAAGTCTGTGGAAAATCCGCGGTTCCATGCGTGCATACAACGTGTACGTGTTTGCTGCGAGGAGCTAGCTACACGACTACAGTCAGGAAGCAGCTCTGTGTGTCTCCTCGCTATGACGTCACACACATGGCTCGAGTTGATTGACGTGACCTTTCGTTTTCAGTTTCGCGTGAAAAGCGTTTCGGAAAAAGACTGAAACTTTCTGACTTTTTCAGGATGAAATTATGAATAAAATGTTCTTAGTACATAAAGGACTAAATAAAGAAATGAATACTGTTAAAAACCATGAAAGTGAAGGGAGATTTCCACCCAGCTTTAACCAGTGTCCTTAGTGTTTCACACAAAACATACTTGCAAAATGAAATAAATAGTAGTACTTGAGTGATAAAGATCATTCCCAGATATGTTTTTTGTGCCACCTCACATGAGGAATAAAATAACATTGCATACGGCCTTAAGGATTGACAGTGTGCATTGACAGTGTGCCCGTAACAGGTTGTTTATATTACTAAATAGGTTATTTGGGAGACTTTGGCAAAATATGGGAACTTCGACCAAATAGGGAGACACTGGTGGTGTCTCCCTATTTTTCAGAAATTAATTAAAAACATTAATTGGAATTATTATTAGGTTGGGGTTAGGTTGAGGGTTAGGTTAGGACACAAACCATTTACGTTTTAAATTTCAGCTTTGTAGCTTTAGGTAAAATTAAGTTAGGTGTTATTAATTTTTTGTACACGACTCTGTGAAAATGTCTCCCTATTTATCCATTTATTATCATTTTTTCCCCAAATGGTATTTAAAAAGTGGAATATTTTTGCAGTACATTGTGCTTCTGTATCAGATTGAGAATGATAACGATGTGATTTAAAACATGCCATTCAAATGTATCTTATCTAAAGGCTAACCAGCAAAAAAGTATAGTTCTTGGAAATACAAAGGATACAGCGGTTGGGATAGCAGTCGCCCAAATGCTGATTAAATACTTAAATGCAATAGTTGAAGTTTATAAGCTGATGCATTAAAATAAATATAAATATATATGTATCTTCCTTCGTAACATACATTTAGTCTATATAAACGTACCCGACCTATGATCTAAAATTGTGATTTCAATTGACGTATATCTAAAAGGAATTACATCATCAATTATCTTGAAGGACCGGGAAAAACGCGGGTTTTTATATGGTGCAAACATTTGATGAGCTATTTCTCTTTCACCATGCAAAACAATGCTGTAATTTACCATCCACATAACCCAGACAGCGTGGTTAAACTCCAACTACTGAACTTTGCTCTTGGCTGTAAAGACATGAGTGGGCTTGCTAAAACACGCCCGAAAACAACCGCCATCTGCAAACAAGGATCCTGAGTTGATTTATGCCAGATGCTGGAGTCTTCCGATGTCAGAGTACATTTCCTGCAATTAGATTTGAGCGGCTTGCCGTATAATATTTTAAAGGGAAATATACGATGTACATGTACATGTATGTTGCTCTCGAGAAAAGCAGGACAAGTTTCCTGAGCACTCAGGCTGTCAAGTAGACAGGTCAAAAATCGTCGTGCAGTTTCACTTATGTTTCGAGTGGAACAAGCCCATACCACATTTTAAGATAAGAAGACTTTTATGTCTCCAACAGAAAGATATAACTAGCTGACGTAATGTATTTATTTATTTTCCTCTTCATCACGAGTATTCACTGCCACCATAATTTCGACGCATACATATAGGCAAGAAAGGGGAGCGGACGACCTACCCCAAGTCGATCGCAGCTAGGTTTAATGTTTCCGAACAACTGACATTTTTAGCTAAAATTATTTGGTATTGCGTGAAAGGGTCCGCTTCGGGTGATACCACCCCGTTTGCATCAGGCATATACTTCGCGCTTCTATGGGAAAAGTATATAGTTTCCTTTCAACATTAATTTCCACCAATGACCAACGAATTAAGACGCAGGTACTGCTGTGTTTCCTTAAAGTAATTGCGTGTATACCCCACTGCCAAGGGTGGATTCACACTGAGCGTTTCGCTCGTGAATTTGACGCGCGTCGCTTTGAGAAAACAAAGCGGCGTGGAGCGAATTAGTGAAATGACGTACTGAAAATCGCAGAATCACAAAACACTTTCTGCCCAAGTTGAATCTGTGGTTTTCGTTGTGTCGTTTTATTCCAAATTCCCTCCACGCCGCCTTTTCTCAAAGCGATGCGCGTCAAATTTACGCGCGAAAAAGCTCGGTGTAAATCTAGCCTGACGCGGGAATTGAACCATCTTGAACAACGGCGTTATTTGCGAAACGAATGCCGAGCACTAACCAAGAAAAACGTCTGATTTGTCTTCGTTTTCAAAGGAAGAACGTGGGGCTATTGTCCCAAGGTTATCGCAGCTTGCGTACTAATAAGCCTGTGTCACTTTTCTCACACGAAATGACATACCTTTCATGGAAATATTCTATTCTTGACTATAGTACCATGACGAATTGCCAAGAGTCCGTTTCAAATTGGATCCAATCATGGACCTTACTGGAACGCGATTTGCGGCATCAGTCAACATAATTGGCCTCAAGGGGACGTCAGTCGAAATGAGGAGGGGAAATGGCGCACCTCCCCTCGGAGTTATATTTCGTAGCCATGAATGGAAAGCAAGATAATTATCCTCTCGAGAGATGCGGTATAGGCCCATTTGAATCTGAGACAGTTACGCTTTATGGGCTGTAGTACGTATTGGAGTAATTAGTCTCTTTCAGCCAATAAGCAGTCTTCGCAGAAAAGCTATTTTCAATTGCAATCCCCTGAATCAGTCTAATGTAATGTAAAATGCTCGATGCCATTACATTTTTGAACGCACGATTAGACTGCATTTTCAGTAGAAAATCGATCAACTAGAATGTATGAGGTGAAGAAAACCAAAGATGTAATTAACGGAATAAATTTCGTATACGTTGTGTTGTGTACTGTGGTTTTATTTAATATTCGTTTTAGATATGCCAGTGGAAGCTAAATTATAATTTGAATTTAAATTTGAATCAGACTGTCCTGCATATTTAACCATATTTTAAATTATCCACCAGAACATCGATACTGTAGACATATGGTAAAGGCACTTTAATTCCAGAAATCTGTATCATCAGACTTTTTTCTAATCGCATAAAGGCGGATACACACTATCGCGGAAAAATCACACTGTTCCATTGGTTTGTACACAAACTGGTTTGCCGCTTGTGCGCGGCCTATCGCGACGCGCAAAACGTTTTGAGCTGGGTCAAAGTTCAAATTTGTTGAACTTTGACCGCGGTGCGCTGACCTTTCCAACGCGCAGCCAATGAGGTATCAGAGAAGCCCCAAGTTACCAGAGTGGAATTTTTTTATTTTTGAATAATCGGCGATTGGGAGCTCATGCAATGCGGTGCGCGCAGCGCGAAAGTGTGATTTTTCCGCGATAGTGTGTATCCGCCTTTAGCCGAAAGGAAATATCTATGCGTTTTTCAATTTTTCGTTTAAATCTTACTGTCATTTGTCACACATATTTAATATGATGTGACAAATGCACTAGCATAGCAAGGAAAAATGTCATACAAGGGTGGATTCAGAGTTTTTGCGCGTAAATGCGACGCGCGTCGCTTTTATAAAAAAAAAGGCGATTCGAAGGGCATTTCGGGAGAATTGATGCACTGAAAATAACAGAATCAACTTGGGCGGAAAGTGCTTTGTGACTTTTGGGATTTTCAGCACGCCGTTTCTCTCCAAATTATGTAAACACTGCGATTTCTGAAAGCAATGCGCGTCGCATTTACGCGCGAAAAAGCTAAGTGTATCCACCCTAGGCCTTATACATGGAGGCATTACGCAACGTCTCCATTTAGCTCAAACAACACTAAGTCAAAAGAAGTAAACTGTAATTGCGTGGTGTCAGTGTTCAAAGCACTGCACAGGGTTGATTTGAGTTGGTCGAATCACTTCAGACCTGTCCATTAAAGTGTATGGCATATATTGCAAATTAGTTATACTAACTTGGATTTAACTCCATCACTTTGCTACAAATATCAGTGACTAAACCCTGGTATGTCAGTTAACGTGTCCCACAGTTAATGGTCTGGAACGCCCCACGTCAAGAGACAATCTGATATTCACTCAAAGTGGCGCGAAACGTCACACCAGAGTGGAAATAACACACTGATATTGTTATTGACCTATTGCTATTGGCCCAACCTGTCATTTGGTGCACGATATGAGATCGAACTTAGTCAATGAAGACATGTCCAGTGGGGTATTTCTTGTCAACCCTTGAAGTACAGTATTGGATAACTGCAAATGCATAGGGTTGACACCGTCCAGTGCATGTACTTCCCATAACTAGAAACCACTCGTCTTCTGTTGACTGGTGAACTGTATTATCGCAGTGAAGAGGAGCACCAAAGTGAATATGCATGGTTTGTTTCTTCTGAAACAAAGTAGTAAGTAAGACGACAAAAATGTGTTATACCCCGTCTTGGAATACTGCAGTTTCATTGGTCCAGAACAGTCACATGTCCATGTGATAAAAACTCATATCACTCTACCGTATGCGAATTTAACTTCATATCACCCGGTCGTACTATGCGTGTTCTTGCCCCTGTCCATAGCACGCGTAACGCGCTGTATATGAGGCTCCATTAGTAAAATAAACCGCGTGTTACGCCCGCTAGAGGCGCACAACGCGCACGCACATCGCATTATTCCACACGCTGTGCGCGTGCTACTTTCGCAATGTTACACACGCACAAGTAGTAGACCGAAGACTAGCGAAAGTGCAGAGACGAATGTGTTTTACAATTTCAACTTTCCAAATAATAGAAACGATATATTATGCTGTACGGAGACCATGAGGCGGGATATAACAAAACAATTGTTGACTGGTGTGGTGTGGGATATGGGTTTTAACACCCTCGGGAGCTCATAGCACCCTCGGCGTTGCCTCGGGTGCTATGAGCTCCCTCGGGTGTTAAAACTCCATATCCCACACCACACCAGTCAACAATTTATAACATGGGAAGGCTGCTATTGCCATTATTTGTGAATATACGTCAATGATGAGTTTTAAAAGCAAACACGGCTGATTATTTCCGGAAACAACTTCTTCGTTTTCACGGTGAAAGGATATCAACCGCGCTTTTCAATCACAGTCACCAGATCGGCGTCCTTGGAAATTGTCCACAGTGCCACTGTACTCTCTGGTTTAACAACCTTAGAACTGTTGTTTTTCAAGTTTCGTGAATTGTAGTCAAACCTCAAACGCGTATGCCTCTCACAGTCCATTTGAAGCCACATAATTATTGACATCGTTTGTAAAGCACCTACTTTGGAAATTTTTGACTTCTTTCATTTGGTCCTCAGCTAGATCGGTATGAGTGTAACGCCAAGCAAATATTGTGCGAGACTACATGGATAATTTGACACGTAGAAGCCATGCTCAGTTTTTAGAGGTGCGGGGTCGCATTGTATAAAGACCGTATACAAGACTTGCAAACAACAATAATCCAAACTGCCAAATTTCTATAGAAGTGAAATCTGGGTGCATATTGAGTTGTCATTTTAAAGTGGAATTTGGGTTCGATCCGCAACATAGACAGGCCGACTATCGTTTGGAAAACCAGCTTCCATATCCCGAATTTGACAGTCCACATACACGTTTCCATATATGTAGACATGTTCAAGTCAGTTGGACTTGTTTTACAAAGCAATTATCTATACCCATGAATTGCTATTTTCATCTGCAGCCGATTTCACAAATCGGAACCGCAACATATTGTTGCGAATATTAAGCAAATTATGCCGTTTTCAAAAGTTGCACATAAGCTGCAGTACCAGACAAAAATTAACACCGTATTTTAATTGTTTTTCCCCCACACTGAAAACTTTATTTCGTCAATTGACCGAGCAAAAATTGTCATACACTGGGTCTTATTTGACTAATTTCTATACGTGGTTTGAATTGACTAATTTTAATTAGTCCTGAAATAGGGTCTTATTTGCCTAATTAAAAAAATGATTAGTCATGCGGGAAAATTAATTTGTCATGCGGGAAAATTAATTAGTCTGGAACAAAAATGTATTAGTCCAGCAGAAAAAATTGATTAGTCTTGCAGGAAAATTAATTAATCCTGCAGTAAAATTAATTAGTAATGTCAGTTAGTCAGCCTGACAAACTTACTTTGTCACGTGCAATATAACGGACTGAAATAGGCCTACGCAGAATACGTGCAATGACTGCACGGTGGGTTGTGTTAATGCAGCAAATATATCCGCAGTTTGATGACGATAACGGGGACAACATCAATGGAAGAGGCAACGATGTACCCGGGAAAACATCAAGTTACTATTAGTAGCGTATTTTATAAACTTACTTTTAACTGCAGCGAGGACAGGAGTCCAACCTGGGCTGACCTAAAATTACGAATACGTACTGAGTTGTCCTTACAGAACATGACTTTTTGTGTCAATACACGGATGTTGAGACCCGAGGCACGGCCTTAACTATATGTCTTTACTCCGACACACGACATAGTTTGAAACATGCAAACCAATGATTGCTTTAGAGAATCTCAGAGTCCCGCACAATTCTTTGGTGTCACACAAAACCCGTCACACGCTTACCTTTCCGCAGAGTAACGTCACAGAATGTTCAGTCCAGTCAAACACGACTTCATTTTACGGTGCGGTTCGCATGTAATGGCGTCGCACAGCTGCACGAAAACAAGAACTGAATATTTATTTTTCCTCGACTGATTTCATGACTAACCTTTTATTACATTGTCAATGGAAAGAATAATCCCGCCGAAACTCATGACTAATTAAATTAGTCACGAGTTTCGGATGGATTATTCTTGCAATTAGTAATGCAATAAAAAGTTAGTCATGAGTTTGGAAAATAAATCGTCAGTTGTTGTTTTACGTGACAGTACAAATTAGTCAAAAGACAATCATCACATTTGTCAGTCGTTCAGATTAGTCTTCCGCTAATATGAATTTGTCCTGCAAATTTCCAACTTTGTAATGCAAAAGTTTTAATTCGTCATGCACCAACAAAGATTTGTCATGCACCAACAAAAAGTTGTCAACAGACAAATTGTATACATGACTAATTTTCCACTAATAATAATTGTATACATGACTAATTGTATACATGACTAATTTTCCACTGTGATTGAGTAAATACAGTTGTCAGTGCATCATTCATGAATGTATACCTTTTTTATCGATGTTTTGGGTTTACATAATACCAAAATCCATCAAAATGTGAAAAGAACAGTAAAACCCAATGTGATACAGCTTTCAATTTTGGTGATTACTGTTCAGAGTATCAACAAATCGACAAAAGAAAGAAAATCGTGATACATGTTCCCAGAGAACCTCCATGGTAGAAGTCAAATGATCAAACCGGGTATAATGTACTAATAGGTTTGAGAATTACTTTTTGTTGAACTTCCGGGAATTCTTAATGACATAAGCAATAAGTCGTAGGGCACGTGTGTGTTGTGCGGCATTTCTTAATCCCCCAAATTCAATAAATGCATGCGATTAAAGGCTTCGGCACAAACCGAGCAGTATATCATTATCAAGTGTGATTGGATTTACTGTTTCTTTTTCTCTGTCATTAACCCCTGATATCCACTAGTCATTATTAGAACCTTGCGCAAGCTAAAATCTTAAGTATTATATAAAACAAATGATAATGATCATTCGGTGATTAATTTCCAAAGTTTTCTTAAATAAATATCATATTATGATATGACTAAATATTTTAGTAAGACTATTTTTCGACTGGGGATTTGCAATCGTACTGTCACGTTATCGTTCCATTTCTATCTCTGAAAAGGCCAATCAACCCTCACAGCACTGAAACGTCAAAATTTGTCATGGAATAACCAACGTTTTGAGAAGCAGAGTTGATTCTCCAATAGACCATGTAAGTTGACCTCGAGAACTCGCGGTACGCTGCGAGATTCGTCCACTTCCGGAGAACACGTATAGGAGCTTTAGCACTTGCGGTGACCGTTTTTTTCTTTTTCGGGAGCATTTTGACTCCACGTCAAAATTAGCAGTTTTACCTACCGGTCCAGGGTCCACTTTAAACATTCTTAAAATCCCATTCATTACCTCTGCGAAAAGTGAACACAATTTTCATGAAATTATAAATCTTACCTTTTTTTCCATCTCTGAGATAAACTGGTAACCCCAGCCCTTGACGTAAATATATCAATCCGCAAGTGCCAAGAATATTTCTGCGCGTGTATTTGACGCGAATACGTTTTCAAAACCACAAAATTCGGCTTCGGACAGACTTTGCGATATTCTGTCCTAGCGGTGTGTATACTTTGTTTGTTTAGGTTTTTGTTGATGGTTTGTATCTACTCTCAACAGAAGTGAACTATCAAGTTGACGTTCATACCAGATATTTGTTTAGCTTTCTGAGATGCACCAGTACTGAGCCTGCCATTCGTTAATGTTTTTGCAAACCGGAAACAAAATGTCAAACATGTTTTTATTTGTTTGTGACAAACATTTTCTTTATTTTTTTTATTGAATCGATATATTGTAAGGTGCCTTTTCCATTTATTGGTGTTTGGGCGCTTACAAACGCGTTACGGTAAAGTGATAATTCAAAGAAGATCGTCACAACGTTAAAAACCTATCATGACCATTTCCTGACTGGTCTCCGGAAGTCGGTGTGACCCGAAACGAGACTTACACGGTCTATACCGGTCCTTCACTCAATATCAGAAAAAAACTAGAGCTTCGCGTTTGTGTTTTTTACAAACGCAAGGTGATCGGGCGACATAAACATTGAAATGATGACGACGACACAGTTTTGAGATTGTTTGATGTTGAAAAAGTATTGGAATTCTCAAGACATGACTGACTATTCAACGCTAAAATTGTGTATCTGATGACATCATAATTGTCAATCTCATCATAACGTTACTATTGTGTGCACAGATTGTTCAAGTATCTACTGAAGAACAAGTTTTGACATGTATATGTGGTGAAAAAATCTTTTCAATATATATTACAGTTCTAAAGATTTTGTCATTTGAGATCATATTACTGTAGTATATCGCCGTGTGGGGAGTTGGGGTTCAATTGCATCTATAACTAGAGGTATGACGTTTGTTGTTAAAAACGCCAGGTGATCGGGCTACATGAACAATTTGTGATTAATTTCAGACGTTGTTATCACCTGTGGAATGGCAAAAATGGAAGTTCAGCAGCCGATTTCACGAAACTTTACGCAATTGCGCAAGTCCACTTACGCCATTACTTGCGCAATAACTTATGGCGTAAGTGGACTTCCGCAATTGCGTAAAGTTTCGTGAAATCGGCTGCTGTATACACTAATCCGGTAACTAATATCTCCTCCCTGCATATCCGCCATAGCTGGGGGGTTGTTAGCTTGCACCGTTTTGAGATATGAATTGTTGAAATAATAACCTTTGAAATCTTGTAATGTGACACCTGTGACGACACAATGACGTCACAATTTTGTGCACAAATTGTTGAACAATATGTTGAACATCAAGTTCTTAAATGTGGCGAAGGAATCATACCAATATCTGTTGTAGTTTTCAAGATACAGCATTTTAAAACATCTCAGCTCCAAATTTGGGTAATTTTACACCACATTACGTAACCACCGTCCATGTAATGACGTCACCAATGGTATAGTCAAAAGGTCCACATGTGTGGAAACATTTCGTTCCGTAGAAATATGGTCAAATTCACTACCACTTTGAATCTATTTGCATTCAAAATGCTAAAAAAATGCACATTTTCGAACAACTTCCGGTTTGGACCGGAAGTAGGCGTCACACAGGGGTCATGACATCGTATGATTTGTTCAGTTCATTTAGACTTATCATGTTGTGAAAGAATTGTTCAAGTATCTATTACGGTTCTTGAGATATTAATTTTGAAAATAATAACCTTTGAATTGTTGTAATTTGACACCTGATGACGTCATGATTACGTCACACTTGATGCCATCATGATACTATACATGCTGGTGAAAGTCTGCCGTAGGGCCTATGTCTGTATCTAATTTACTAACGATTCAGCTTGGTTTGATGGGCATTGTTGCTGGTAAGTGTAAAAACTGAGATTTTCGTTTTCGTTGAACTTTGACCTCCAATTGACCACAGAAGGAAGGGTCAGATGAAAATGCCCACACAAAGAAAAATGTAGCACAGAATATCATCTATAAACCTGCCAAATACGAAGATCCTGGAAGCATTTTAAAATATGCATATTTTGGTTTTTGGGGGGTGTAATTTGATACTTGATGACGTCACGATGACGTCACGCTTGATGCCATCATAATATTATACACGCTGGTGAAAGTATGCCATAGGACCTATGCCGTACTTAGTTTCTTAAAGATTCAGCTTGGTTTAATGGGCATTGTTGCTCAATAAGTGCAACAATTGAGATTTTCGTTTTCTTGAACTTTGACCTCAAATTGACCACAGAAGGAAGGGTCAGATGAAAATACCAACACGAAGATAACTGTAGGCCATGAACTAATATATAAGCCTGCCAAGTACGAAGATCATGGGTCTCGTGGTTTTCCAGACAGAAGCATTTTAAAACATGCATATTTTTGTCATTTTTTGTTTGTAATTTGGTAGTTGATGACGTCACAATGACGTCACACTTGTATGCACACCTTCACATTGGGGTTGATGTTCCTACCAAGTTTCAAGTTGATAGCTTGAACCGTTTTAAAGAAAAGCTCTGGAAACGTTTGAGTGGAAAAAGAAGAAAAAGAAACTAGAGGTATGACGTTTGTTGTTACAAACGCCAGGTGATCGGGTTAAATGAACATTTTGTGATGAATTTCAGACGTTGTTATCACATGTGGAATGGCAAAAATGGAAGTTCAGCAGCCGATTTCACGAAACTTTACGCAATTGCGCAAGTCCACTTACGCCATTACTTGCGCAATAACTTATGGCGTAAGTGGACCTGCGCAATTGCGTAAAGTTTCGTGAAATCGGCTGCTGTATACACTAATCCGGTAACTAATATCTCCTCCCTGCATATCCGCCATAGCTGGGGGTTGATAGCTTGCACCGTTTTGAGATATGAATTGTTGAAATAATAACCTTTGAAATCTTGTAATGTGACACCTGTGACGACATCATGACGTCACAATTTTGTGCACAAATTGTCGAACAATATGTTGAACATCAAGTTCTTAAATGTGGCGAAGGAATCATACCAATATCTGTTGTAGTTTTCAAGATACAGCATTTTAAAACATCTCAGCTCCAAATTTGCGTGATTTGACACCACATTACGTAACCACCGTCCATGTAATGACGTCACCAATGGTATAGTCAAAAGGTCCACATGTGTGGAAACATTTCGTTCCGTAGAAATATGGTCAAATTCACTACCACTTTGAATCTATTTGCATTCAAAATGCTAAAAAATTGCACATTTTCAAACAACTTCCGGTTTGGACCGGAAGTAGGCGTCACACAGGGGTCATGACATCGTATGATTTGTTCAGTTCATTTAGACTTATCATGTTGTGAAAGAATTGTTCAAGTATCTATTACGGTTCTTGAGATATGAATTTTGAAAATAATAACCTTTGAATTTTTGTAATTTGACACCTGATGACGTCATTATTACGTCACACTTGATGCCATCATGATACTATACATGCTGGTGAAAGTCTGCCGTAGGGCCTATGTCTGTATCTAATTTACTAACGATTCAGCTTGGTTTGATGGGCATTGTTACTGGTAAGTGTAAAAACTGAGATTTCCGTTTTCGTTGAACTTTGACCTCCAATTGACCCCAGAAGGAAGGGTCAGATGAAAATGCCCACACAAAGAAAGTTGTAGCACAGAATGTCATCTATAAACCTGCCAAATACGAAGATCCTGGGTCACGTGGTTTTTGAGACGGAAGCATTTTAAAATATGCATATTTTGGTTTTTTGGGAGGTGTCATTTGATACTTGATGACGTCACGATGACGTCACGCTTGATGCCATCATAATATTAAACACGCTGGTGAAAGTCTGCTATAGGACCTATGCCTGTACTTAGTTTCTTAAAGATTCAGCTTGGTTTGATGGGCATTGTTGCTCAATAAGTGCAAAAATTGAGATTTTCGTTTTCGTTGAACTTTGACCTCAGATTGACCCCAGAAGGAAGGGTCAGATGAATATGCCCACACGAAGAAAATTGTAGGCCATGATCTGATATATAAGCCTGTCAAATACGAAGATCATGGGTCACGTGGTTTTCCAGACGGAAGCATTTTAAAACATGCATATTTTGGTCATTTTTGGTTTGTAATTTGATACCTAATGACGTCACAATGACGTCACACTTGTATGCACATCTTCACATTGGGGTTGATGTTCCTACCAAGTTTTAAGTTGATAGCTTGAACCGTTTTGAAGAAAACCTCTGGAAACGTTTGAGTGGAAAAAGAAAAAAAAAAAAAAAAAAAAAAATAAAGAAATCGTACGAGAGTAATAGGTGATCGGGCTGTTGGCCCGATCACCTAAAAACTAGAGCTACGTCTGTTCTATGAACAGAGCGTAGGGCTTTTTCACATTTTTAAACTTCAAAACTTGAAAAACGCCTAACCAGAATACAATGATTAACTAAATTATATATTTTTGAACAATTTTAAATTATAAGCCAAAAACTGTTTGACTAATGGTTATCGAGGTCAAAGGTCACCCTTTTAATTTTTGTTAAAGCTTAGCAATACCTTACCATAATGCTGTGAGTCCCGTGTTGTTTGTTATCACTTTAAAATTATAAGCCAACGAAGATTTGACCACTAGGAAACGAGGTCAAAGGTCAAGCAATGTGCGCGTCTGCATATACTTGTATTTGATGCACCTTTAAACTGTCACGTGATGACGTCATCATGACGTCATCAATTAACGACATTTGCTAGTGATCGTATGTGGCGCGGGAATGACGATCATAGGTCAATCGGCTGATTTGTTATGAATGTTTGAATATGGAAAACATTAAATTGTATGCTCCTTTAATCTGATACCTGATGATGAACAGTTTTTGAGTTGTGTAAGTTTGCCTGGGTGGGGGAGTACCGCTATACATATCTACCACTTCGAGGTGTTTGATGAACTGTGAGATACCAAGTTATGGTGCAGGTAAACAACTTTTGATTACTTAATTAGCTCCTTGAGGAGTATCATAACATGGGCCAAATGGAAATAGTACAGAAGCCTTCATCGATTCAGAAAATATGTTTAAATTTGAAAATATGGCAATTTTCAGTTTTTGCACATTTAAAAACATCGATTAGGCCTAAGTTACTGTAAAATTAGTACTATTTGTCATAATGTCACATGCAGTTATAAATTAAATATTTAAAAAGTTTATCCTGAAAACTAAGTTTAGAGGCAAGTTTTATTTCCCTTTGCGAATTCTAAACTGTTCATTGTTAGTTTGTTTTGTTCACATTTGGGATGGAAATCCGATGTTTACTCGAAAAACTGATATACATATATTAGTCATCAAAGGCAGAAATCAGAGCACATAATTTGTTAAGATTGAAACAAGTTTGGCCAAGAAGGAACAATTTCGTAATTAGATTTGTTGAAGATGGTTCAATAAAATCCTGACAATGACTTAATGATATCAGGCCTATATTAAGCTTTGCACCTTAAGAAACCTAAAAGGAAGAAAACAAACATTGGAATGAATGCTTCACGGCAAAACTACGACATTCCCTCAATAACATACAACTACTTTCGTGTAGAGAGTGGACTCTCTTAAATAAGACTGAAATAACATAAAATATTGTATCCTACTCACATGTCCTTTTGTTAAACCATCTTCTGTTGAATTACACGTCCGTGGTAGACACAGTTAAAAGACTGCTTCCACGCAAAAAAAATAGCGTGTCACCGTCTCGGCCGGCGCCGTGTCACACAGGGCACACGTAATAGACAGCTACGGTAAAAATTCATTTCTGCAAAGTTTGCTCGCATTGAGAACGGTCAAATCTAAAACTAGGCTCCTGGCATAACACTGGCCACTGCTCAGTCAACCGAAAACATAATGACATGATCATGGTGTCATTTTAAAGAGGAGATTCAACGCGCCCTACTTTAGTTACAATTAGCAATAATATCTCGGTTTCGTTTTTTAAAAATCCAACCTGTATATACGGAAATGTTGACTTGGCTGAACTTTGGCCTTCAATTGACCCAGGAAGGAAGGGTCAGATGAACATGACTATACAAAGCAAATTGTAGCCCAGGATCTGATCTATAATGTCTGCTAAATATGACGACCCTGGGTCATGTGGTTTTATAGAGGGAAACATCTTACGAAATGCATAATTGGCTCATTTTTATGACGAAAATCCACTTTTGTGCTTTTTTTAATAATTATAATTACGTAATCATTGACGTCATGGTGATGTTCTAGAAGTTTGTGATGGGGCCCATGCGTTTACTTAGTTTTATAAAGATCAAGCGTAGTTTAATAGCTAATATTGCTTCATAAGTGACCAAGTTTGGTTAAGATCAATGTTTGGGAACAACCTGAAAAAGCGCCGACAACGCCTATGCGCTTTGTCTTGGGAAAAAAAAATCAAAACGAAAACAAAGGCTTTTTCGTCCTAAACGAAAAAGCCAAAAAAATCAAAACGAAAACAAAGGCTTTTTCGTCCTAAACGAAAAAGCCAATAAATCAAAACGAAAACAAAGGCTTTTTCGTCCTAAACGAAAAAGCCCAAAAAAAAAAACAAAGAAATCGTACAATAGTAATAGGTGATCGGAATCAGTTCCGATCACCTAAAAATATCATTTAGCACTTTTCGTGTAAGGCGCGTGGTCACAATAGAAACGGTCTGTATACCGGGATACGGTACATAAACGATACACCGTTGCACGGTTTTCAGTGAACAAGCAAACCATTCAACTTGTCTGGCCAGACGATAGATAATTGGCAATGTTCAACCTGGCCCACGTTTGCTGAACAATAGATAGTTTATCGGATTAATACGGGCTATTGTGTGACTACTCATGGCTGATTGGCTGACACAGTTAATCACGTGACTGCCCGAACAAGGGTGTTTAACCACAACCCATTCATGCCCCGGGGTGCGCCTAGCTGGAGGGTCGGGCGGCTCCCTATGAGTCGTCGGCCGGTACACGTAGCAGCCTTGTGTTCCCTTCATGCAGGCGGCTAGTTGTAAACCTGTCAATCATCGACCAACCCAGCAAGTTGGAAATGGTTCCCTTCAAACCGGCACACGGTTTTCTGTCAACAGAGAAACAATTTGAAGAGGGATTAACTCGAATCGTTTACCGGTATACAGACCGTTTCTATTTTGACCTCGCGCCTAACCTTTGCACTGAGGTTGTCGCCCCGAATTGTTCACGTTCAAATGGAGATGTAGTTTAAACAGTCCACATACTATACTGTTGTTGCTATGTGGTGCACACCAATGCCTAGCAACCAACAGTCTGGTTACTTTATGCCATATTCCCTACAGTGATTCTGCACTTTACACCTGCCGCGTGCACCACATGGCAACAAATATTATGTTAGTCTGGTCATTTGGATACTAAGAGTGCATTTAAAAAGATTAAATACGTCAGACGCTATTCATGTGAAGCACGAAAAACAATCTCTAAGTGCTCAGGCTAACTTACGGATAGGTTTCCCAAAGCACATAGGCCTAAACATATCTGCGCACTGTGTTCAACCACTTTTGCGTTGCTCTCTAATACCTAAGTCACAATTAAAGCGGAGGCCGGACGGCGTGTGCGATTTATAGGCATCGGCCGCGTGTAGAGGTCGGCGAACGATCGCGCGATTGGTCGGTCACAGTCACAATTAAAAGTCTCCCGCACGCTGCCATGACGGAATGTGGTCGATTTCTTGGCCCGTTTATCGGCCGGTGTCCGGCAGGCACTCGTCCGATGTCATGCCGATGTCCTGCCTATGTCACTGCGATACCCCGGCCGATTTCCGGCCGGGCGCCGCCAAGTCGGCCGGAAGCCGGGCGGGGCCCGACCGGCGTCTGAGCAGCGCCTGGGCGGCGTCTGGACGGCGCCTGGGCGGCGCCTGGCCGATATATGGATTGTCTGGGTTGTCAAAAATTTGGCCCGGAGCCCGCCCGATGTGTGCGATGCCCTGCCAGACATCGGCCAGGCATCGACCGATTTATTGGCTATCAGTTTGCGATGCGAAACGCCGCACCAGGTTTTAAATCCGAGTTAAAAGTAACTCGATGCCCGCCCGATGCCCAAAAATGACCCTGCAGCCGCAAGGAGTCCCGTGGGGCCCCGGCCGAAAATGCCTAGAAATCCGTCGCAAACTACTCGCAAACCCATCGCAAGCTAATTGTGACTGGGGTATTAACTTCACATAGTCGTGGAATGTTGCTAAAATTTGGGAACAAATTCCTTACCAAATAATTTCTTTACCAAAGTTCAACTTCAATTCCCCTAGGAAAACCCGTGACAGCTTCTGAAAGTTAACCCACGAATGAAACTTAAAAATGCAGTTCACACAACAGCCGTTTTGTTTTAGATGGCTAGGGCATAAAACCCGAAAGGTCCTTTAAAATTCCTTGGATGTTTGAAACACAATGGGGGAACAATGTAAAGGGGAGAGGGCAATCCTCTGTCACGTGTGCTACAAATGGCTCCCAAACCTCAACACCTTCATTTTTAATAACGCATCAACACCCTCCCCCTCCCCCCACCCACCCCCAACCACGCCCTCCCCTCCCACCACGCCCGCCCCTCCTCCCAAAGCATCCATACTTATGCTGAGGTAGGCCTATAAACATGATTTAAATTTTGATAAATGAGACTAGCTCTGTTCGGAGTTTAATTAGTAGACCGTATCGAATAGCTGCCATCTTGTCGGGCCAGGGAAACTTTTGACATTTAATTGGTCAGCAATGTTAGCACAAAATGTGCAACCACGAATGTCCTCGCGGAACAAAGTAACTGTCCTATAAGGTGGCAGCTATTCGATACGATTTATACAAGAATAATATAACAACTGATGATTTTGTCATAATTATGTTTATATAAAGCCTTACAACCGGCAGGCATGTCAGGGCCCACATTTTCTTATTCAAATGATGTGACAATAGAACTATATAATTGTAGCCATCCCAGTGCCAGAGAACTGCACTCTTGATCCAATCACGGCGCCGCCCGCATTTGTACCAGATGAAACCCCAAAACAGTCGTCTGCCCAAGCGCACGACATCAAAACAAACAGCCGCTTTGCCAACGGCTGTTGTGTGTACTGCATTTTTTAAGTTTCATCCATGCGTTAACTTCCAGAAGCAGCTGTCATAGGCTTTCCTAGGGGAATTGTATTTCAACCTTTGAACATGTGTTGAATAAATTATTTGTTTAGGGAATTTGTTCCCAGATGTCGGATAATTCTCCCGCACTAACTGCATGGAGGTTTCCGCATATGCAGCACGATATGTGGCAAACGCACTGCCCCCTACATTTTTCCCTATTGTGTTTCAAACATCCAAGGACTTTCCAAGGAATTCCTTTAAGTTTTTAGGGGGGATTGGTGCGTTAACAAAAAGGAAGAGTGTGTAGAGGTATAGTGACGTTAGGGGGGTGGTCCTTCTGCCACATATCGTGCTGGGTATAGGTTTCCGTTGTAAGTCTTCGAAACACACCCCCTTCAAGTATTAATGATGACATGATCCGACTTTAGGCAAGTAAAATTGCAAAAACGTGCAGATGTATCCGCCGACACATTATACGTTTGTTTAGGGGGGTGGGGGGAGGGGGGGAGGAGGGGGGGGGGGGGGGGGGGATTATATCACGATACGATAGAAGTTGGAAAACTGCGGCTGTAGCTAGGTATTACAGTATATTTAAATACATGATTGGAAAACTTTTAAATACAGAAACAACGTCATCACACAACTAAATAATAATGTTGATAAACGGCCTTGTAACACATTTCAGCCACATAGATGCAGTAATGCTTCTGAAAACCTGAACAATTCATGTATGGTTTTTTGTTTTGAATGAATGGTAAAAATGTTCACCTTCAGTAAACTGTGGCGTTTGTTACCATTGCTATTAACACTTTTAGTCCAAGTTTTTCTTGTCAGACAATGAAGCAACATTTCTGGTCACTGCAAAGGACGTAGTGGGGTTTAAAACAAAGTCATATGACCTAATTATTTAATTCGTGCCACGAAATATGCAGCTCCATATAGCAAAGGCGTGGAGCTGCGTATTCGTGGCACGAATTTGTTTGGCGCGCGCGCATTGCTGACGATCATCTGCATTTAAAGTAAGAGCTCTTACCAGAGACCCATAAACATTCGACAATAAAGTTGAACAACTCTGAAATATCCCTGCTTTAAATTGTCAAATTTACATTATAAATAACTTGACCATAACATTGGGCAGACGCAATAATTACCTCATCACAATGTAGTCAACCAGGCAGATATGTAACGTATTAATTTTAAGAAGCAATTCTATGCCTTGAAAATTATTCCACTGATGCGGACAGTCTGCCGGAATGTATGGTTTGTTGTATCATTATTTGGATAAGCTTAATTGCATTGCTCACATAAGAGATAAATTGTGCATTTAATACAAATATTGCAGTATTAATATAGGTTTTCTCGGTCAATTTCGGCAAATGAGCAGCCGATTTAATTTCCGTGCGTTCGAATTAAAGCTATTTTGCCTATCCAGTTGTTACTGCGTTTCAAATCAGAATTCGGCCATCCAATTTCGTTTTGAGGCATTCAAATTCCTGTAGCACTGTGTTCAATTTAGCATATCGTCATTCTTGTTCGTGACACTAAATCAGCATTCAATTTAGCAATGCTGGTTCGACTGGAGATTTTACTGATTACATTTTTTTCAATTTCGTAAAGAGATAATCAATTTCGCTAATTAAATGAGAATTCAAATAAGTACGACTAAAGAAATACAAATAAACAGATAAACTGTACTAGGCAACTGTTTTGTACCTTCAATTTAATTCAGGCAAACCTTATTTTCTTTAATTATGTTTCGTGTAGACTTTACATGGGGCCCTTGAGGTTGTTTTCTTCTTCCTTGTTTTCTTCTTTATTTCTTTTTTTTTGGGGGGGATCTTTATTGGTTAACTGACCAAGACCTAATTTTGTATTGTGTTTGAATGGGGTGTTTCTTTATGTTTTGTTGTTTATTGTAATTATGTTGTTTCTTCCTCAACCATCAATATGTTGGCGTGCCAGACATCTTGGCATATATGTTTGGGTATGGTTGTACTACTGCATGCGTTTTTTAGATTGCACAAATTCCAGAAATGACTGCCCAAAAATGAATTTGAATGACTAAACACACGCCTCAAAAAGCTCCTGCGAATTTGAATGCTGCTTTGTTGAATTGTTAAATTGAATGATTATTTTATTAAATCGAATGACGCAGCAGTACATTTGACTGGTCATAAAACGAAATCAAATTACCCTTTTCAATGGCATTCGATTTCGCGCGAAATAGAATAGCGTAGTGGTTAAATTGGCTGCTCATTTGCCGAAATTGACCGAGAAAACCTATATTAATGTTACAAACTATGCTAAAAACCTTAGATCCGACGGCATTTTTTGTAAGGTTTGAAATGCAAGCATATCTTATCTCTTAAGAGTAAAAATAAAACTATCTTACATTTTCACACCTTCTCGATATCGCGCGAAGCACACATTACCGGAAAAAAATATATATAGGTTAAACCCATCGTATAGATTACATCGTTTTGGGCAGAAAAAAATCCTTCGAATCCCGGACGGCAATTTGGCCGAATTGATTTGAGGATTCCGTCCTTTCCTGTTTTGCCGTATATGTATCGCAACGACGGATAACGGTCCAGTAGCCGACCAAAATATTGGGGGGGGGGGGGGTGGGGGGGGGGGGGGGGGGGGGCCTGGTAGGGAAAACCGGAGTGCATCGCGTTCCGTTGCGCCAATCTTGAGGACAGGTCCTTCCCACGTCAAAAAGCAGGGCACGAGCCATCTACTCTGGTTTCTCCCGAGAATACAACCTTGATATGGGCCGCATTACGTGTAACTAGACCGTCGATGTTGCTTTTCAATCGGGCGGATCGGCCTGGTCAGAGTTAAAGTACTTTCAGGAGAAGCGATATTTTGCCTTGGCGGATGTTTGTCCGAGGATAGAGGGTTATTTTTACCAAACACGGATAAGTATTTCGAGTTCGCTGGCTTATTAGAGTACTTTTGATGCAAACGAACCGAAAAAGGTAGAACAAAACACCAAGCTTGATTGAAAACAGACCAATAAAGAAATGGTTTAAACTTGCCGAGAAATGTTGCTTAAAGGTAACCAGTTACTTTGAGCGGAGCTACCATCTTCTTTCCCAAGCCGTCAAATTGCATCCGCCCTCTAAATTAAAAAAAGATCAGCTCTGCGTAACAGTCTCGCTGTACTTTGTGCCGATTTACATTAGGGACGTTAAATTTAAACAGTGCAAGTGTGTCTCAGCACTGGAAAGCCGTTTTAAATCAGAAGCAAGGGACAGTTATATATTTTCGATGCACGGCTTTTTATTTCGGAGAGTAACCACCGTGATATAGTTAGAGTAGGGGAACTTTAGCGCGAACTCTCAACAAATACTGTGCCGATGTGGGCACCTACATTATTAGGACAAAGAGGAAAGTATACACGCTGATGGATTCTTTGCGACAATAGCGTTAAGCAAAAATGTCAGCAAACCGACTGGAATAGCGCGTTTACACTGTAGGCCTACACTCTCAGAACGTTGGTTAAAATTGTTAACCAACTTGGTTAAAATTTTAACCAACCATGTATTAACAGGTGAACATCCCAACAGTTGGTTAAAACCTTAACCAACCCAGGTTGGTTAAATTTTAATACGTGGTTAGTTAAACATTTTAACCAATTATTGGTTAATTTTATTTTAACCAATCTGTTGGTTAATGGCGAGTTGGTCAAATTTTAACCATGCAGTTGGTTATACCCGAATGGTTGGGCATTTTACTGAAATGCTGTTCACAGTAATTAGGCAATATTTCACAAACAGTTAGTTAATTTATTATGTTAAAAGTTTAAAAAAAAGATATTTGGGTATATAGGACACTAAATAAAGGCAAACACCACACGATGGACTTTTATTTTTTTATATATATTGTGCACTATATAAAGTCAGAGAAGAGCGTATTTTTATTTTCGAAAAAGTGGCCAAAATGCAGCTTTGATCAAGAAGACGTGGTTCACGCCGAAGCCTTGCTTAGCAGTAGCCTAGTCAGATCAACTGTGATGTGCATGATGAGTGGTTGTGGCCTTGGCTTCTGCTGTCACGGTTGTTGTCGAGTAACAGTTGCTG